>WAAB01023712.1:0-64350 GCA_013389865.1 Piaya cayana | reverse complement strand
CTTTTTCCTTTTATTTTAATACCGGGATACTGTTGTGTGGCCGTGTGACTTGATGTTTGTACTGCGATTTGGTATACCAAGCTTTATTAAACATATCGAGTTCATTTTTAACTAAACCTGTGTACCTTGTCTCTCTTGCTGTGTCTCTTATCAGGCGATTAGGTTGCCGCTTCACTTCATCCTGCTCTGCATCCCCCTCCTGCTCCCACTCCCCATGAGTAGAACTGGAATTAACCTAGTCTGGGGTACTCTCTATTATTCAAATATCCCTGCTGCCTTTGTCCAGACAAAGCCTAGGCTTTTCCCTCCTGATCCCTTTAGTTTTATTTTTGNTTTTTGTTCTGTTCTCTTTTTTTTTTTTTTGGTTTTTTTTTTTCTTTTTCAGTTTGTTTCTGGTTAGGTAGGTTCTTGAGGCAGGCAGATAAAACGTGCAGGTGCGTGGGCCTAGTTGCTGCTGCAGGAAGGTGCTGGGTGTGAGACCTCCTCAAAATTTAACAGGCAGAATTTTGTCTTTTTCACTTTTTAAAATTTATACGGCAAGTTTTTGCTTGGTAATTTTTTTTCAGATGCCCAGACATAACCGACGATGTTCAAGGATGTGACAATTACCGCATTAATTTTGATTCTGCAGTTTCCCTCCCTAACCCTCACCCCAATTTTTTTCTTGCAGCTTTTTTTTTTTTTGTCAGCCTGTCATTAGTACTTCAGTGGGAAAAGAGATTACTTGAGACTTTTCCTCCAGAGACACAAGGGGTTTCTGTTTTAGAGTACGCTCATTAAATAATAATCATGGGGAAAGGTCATTTTAATGAGCCCTCGGCTCCCACAAGAAAGTAGCTCATCTGGGCTGAATGCTAAGCAAGAGCATCCCCAGTTGTTATCATCGATGTTACGCAGCAGATCTGGATGTAGCACAGCAAAAGCCTTTTAGTATTTCACACTGCTCAGAGGGCTGTTAATTGAAAACGGGGCTGGATAGTTTTGCTTTTGTTTTGTTTTTTTCTTATTTTTTTAATGTTAATCCTTTACGTGCACCTGTTTGTTTTTTCTTCCCTCCAAACCCAGCCTCCAAAGAAAGATAATTTAAACTAAAAAAAAAAAAAAAACAAACATGGCCAAACACAGCAGAACGGTATAGAATGCTTATTTGGTCTGATGTGGCTCTGGGCTGGACCCACCAGTGCATATCAAAGAAAACTCAAAAGCGAGAAATGTATGTTTCAAAAACAAAGAAGAAAATTGTTATTTAGAGAACCCAAAAAGTTCTCAGGATAGTGGGATTTGTGTAAGGCTGAGATTGCCACACTTCCATGAAGAGTCTGCGTTAACTTCCATTCTTCACTTCCCTGTTCCTTCCTGCATCTTTTCTGTGTTTATTTTGCTGCTGTTGGAAATTTTGAGGATATCAATCCCTTTTAGGTGCCAAGTTCTTGAGGGTTTTTGGGGTTTGCTTTTTGGTTTTGCTCCAGGTAAGCAGATAGGTAACTTGTCCCTAATTGGCTTTGTCTATTTTTCAAGTAACCTGTCTGCTTTAGAAAAAAAAAATAATCCCAGTTTAATGGGATAAAGTCTGGGGAGGGGAAGGGACAGGGGAGGAGGTTGGGGAATCTGGAACAAATGGGGAAATGCACTGTAAATCCCTCTGGAGTATCATTTAATGGTGGGGAAGAAACCAAAGATGCAAAACCTCCTGGGGTGGGAGGTGGGCATGGAGGGGGAGGCGGGGAGGGATTATTGGTTACAGTTTTGTTTGTTTCTGCAAATTATTTTTTTTTCGGTTGTTCTTTCTCAGAATGATTTGAAGGGATATTTGGGTAATAGGGTTTCTAATGGCTTTCCCTGATACTAAACCGATTAATAACCTCAGCTTTTCTAGAAGTGCTCGCTTTCTCCTTGCAGCTGCTTGACCAACCCTTTCACCCCTGCCCCTATCCATGATGCTTTGAATGTCTGTGTCGGTCTCTTGCATTTGCTCTCACGCTGCACTAAAGAAGCAAAGTGGTTGGCTGGTTGTAGGGCAGACACTTCTCAGCGAGGGTCACTAGCCATGAACCCGAACCTTGACCATTGTTATGTAGGTAGGCAAAATAACTTTTCTTTATGTCATCTGTCAGCCTCAGATGTTGCGATGTTGCCTCCATGAATAATGACACGTAGCTCTTTGCATTCTCTTGGTTATTTTAATTTTGAAGATGATTGCTGTCCACTTCTGACTTTCCTCTGTCCATGAAGAGCCTTGCATGGAGAGTTTGCTTGTGTGTATGTGCTTGAGGACTCCAGAAATGCTTTACTGCTTGCATCCCTTCTTTTGGACAACCCCTTAACCCAGCAAAAGGGAGGATTCGCAGATAGGTCCAAGACAAGAAGCCACAGAACTGCCTGCAAAGGCGCTGCCGCTGCCTTTAAAACTCTCTGGGCCACGATGCAGACTCAGAATATCAGGGTAACTGGCTGGCCCTGCTGATACCTGTGTCAGAGGTAGGGGTGGCTGCAGCAACACCTATTTTCATCTGGTTTGGCACAAGAGAGGTAGGGACACACTGCTAGGTTGCAGACCAAACACTACGTTGCCATTCTGGTAGCAGGCAAAGTATGAGATTTTTCATCCCATGACCTTGAAGAGGAAACCTCTGATGTGGGCCAAAGCCACATGAGACCTTTGAAAATCATGAAATGGGTAATATCATGAGCTTTCAGTGGCCAAAGACCAATACTTCCTCCTCATACTCTTCTTTTTTTCCCCTCTCCTTGAAAAAATACTAAGAGATCATTACTCTCTTTCCTGCTCTCCTTTCCCTGATTTGAAGGATGATTTTGTTCCAATAAAAAAAAACACTCAGCAGTGAGGAATAGCCAGTTCCCTACACAGTCATTACCATGTGGTAGTTGTAATATTTTTAAAAGTACTTCTGGAGTCAGCAGCACAGCACGTATGGGGAGGAAATAATCTTCCAATGGTGAGAATTGGCTTGATTGACAAAAAAATTAAAAAAAAAGTTACGGTCTTAAACTGGACGTTCAAAAATAAACAGCCTCCAGAATTTGGACAGATCACACAAACGAGATGTTGATGACCCAGTAGCTGTCTAAAGTCTGCCTGTACTTAGCCTGCTTTGTATGCTGTAGGCCTGCTTGGTGTTATGAGAAAGTCATGCTATTTTTTTTTACAATGTGAAATGACTCTTTTAAGTGTGTGTTTTTACTCCCCCTTCCCAAGCCTTTCCTCTCCGCATCCCCCTCAATCCATCTTGTTACATCAGTCTTTAAAAACCAAATTGCTTAACCAGTTTCTGTTCATCATTAACAAACCTTCATCTGCTGCTCTCCTACAGTAAAATACCATAACAGCTTAGCTGTTAAAAGCAATGAGAAAGTTTAGTGGGTTTGATTTGGTTTGTTTCTCAATTTAATGCAGGTCAAAATTATCAGAAAAAAACCCTCTTTGGCCCCAGTTTATCTGGCATCAGTAGCATTTAAATATGAATTTATTGTTTGTTTTGGCTGTAGAGTTGTATGTACACGTGTGGTTGCGTGTGTGGGTATATACACACATATACATGCTCTTAGAAAATGTCAGTTAGAAAAAGTATTTTGAACTTTGAGTGTTTTTTTCTTTTACCCTTGCTCAGTGTTAACAGAATTACCATTGAAGGAAAAAATTATTTAAATGTCTTTTTCCCCCATTGTTAACTAAAAATCACCTTTTCAGGAGAAAAAAAAATTGAGGCTTTGATTGTGTTAAGGCATCTGTGCATATTTCATTTTAAGCCCACACGTAATTTGGGAACAGTAGGAGTAAAACTCCAGCTCCACATTAATTCAGGCATTGTGAGTCTCTCCGGGAAGCTCTGGAGATGCCTGTAGAGCACCAGCAGCTTATTTACCACCATGACCATGAAATTGAGGACTTAGGTTTAGAAGCGTGTGGGTTTGGAGCAGAGCCCCGTATGCGTTGGGTTTGTTTCATTTGTTAGTTTTTGTCCCTTGGAAGATGAGGAGCACGGATGGTGCTGGGCATGTGGAGTGGAGTTGGCAAGATCCGCCCTTGCCATCAGGGGTGGAGGAGGATGGATCTGTGCTGTGAACGTGTTAAAATGTGTTTATTTCCAGGCTGAAAATTGAATCCTGTGCAGATATAAATATAAGTGTGGTGGCAAAAATGCTGACGAGACTATCTTCAAGTTGTCTTTTCATTGTGTGACACCGTATATTCGAAAGAGGTTAGAATAACTGCCAGGTGCGTTATGGCATCGCACGTTTGCTGTAGTGTGAGTAATAGCCACTTTCATCCTGGCTTTTAAATCTGTTTTACCTTGATGCATTTGAAATACCGCAGCTGCTGGGCTCTCTTGTGCCCCCAGCACATGCAGAATCTTTCAGTGCCAAAGGGAGAAATGGTTTTGAGCCAAGGGTGCTGGGGGCAAATCACACAGGGCAGGTTGTGGAATGATTTTCCTGCAGGTTTTCCCTTTTTTTTTTTTTTTTTGCATGTTTTCCTCCCTAGTTGCTCAGCGAGCTGCTCTCTGCTCTGCTGAATCTGTAGAACCTGCATGAGGGGCTGTACAGATAGATATTTTTTTTTCTGTTTTTGCTGAGAATTGCTGAATTTCAGAGCCAAATGGGCTATGTGGAGGGGTTCTCAATACCCCATCATGTGTCACCGAACTTGAATGCGGTTTTGCTGCTTTTGTGGCAGGTGGTTTCTGTGTCTCCGAATAGCTGGATTCATCTGGATTTGTTTTCTTTTTGGCAAAATGTTATAGAGAAACAGCATTTGTGCCCCCTTTTTTGGTAGGGGAAGGAACCTGATCCTAATTTGCTGCAGATTTTTTTTTTTTTTTTGCATGTGGTTTTTAGGCAAGGAGTGAGCAGGGCTGTGGATTTCTTGGTATTTACTGCAGATTTGTAGATTTAGTAGCGTTTTTATATCACAAGGAATCAGCCTGAGCAACTGAAATGGGAAGGGGATTTTTATGCAGTTAAAAATTAGTATTCTGTAACTATCTGATGGACGCGATGGAGAAAGGCTTTCTTGTTAGAAATAAATAAATAAAAACCAATAGCTGGCTGTTACTCTAGGCGATAAAATGCAGGGATAAGAACACTGGTTTCTGATATTCCTGGTATTTCTTGTGTCATGGAAAAATAATCCAAAGTGCAGGAATAACACTTGTGTTACTCTGTGTGTATATATATATTTTTTTAGCAGCTAAGTGTTGAGGATGTCTTTATTGATCCCAGAGGGCATACGTGAAAAGAAAAGGATTTTCATGTTCATTCCAGCTCATTTTGAAGGGATCTGGTTTGTCATTTGCTGGCTTTGCGACGCGGGGATAGCGGCTGGTGGGGAGCAGGCGAGTGGGCTCAGGTGGGGAGAGCAAGGCTTCTGCTAGCGGTGGAAATTTTCCAGCAACCTTGATGATCCTACTTAAGCCCTCAATTTCAAGAGAAATGAAATAACTTTTCCAGACCGACTTTTTTTGCAACCAGATATCTTTATTTCTATGTGCTTCTATAGTGTGTGTATATGTGTGTGTGTGATATATGTGCATTTGTGCAGTGATTCTCGCTCGCCAGTGCTAACTGGATGAGATGCTTTTCAAATTAATTGCCTGTGAGCTGATGGCAGGCTCTTGGGAAGTGCTGTAGGAAGGGAGAGGTGCCACTCTCGGAGTATCTACCACCAAAATACCTGCTGTATGCACACCATTAAGGAAAATCCCAGCTCCCTTTTCACTATGGGTGGCAGCCAAGGCAGGCAGCAAGGCTGATTTCTTTGCCAGAATTAGATTTTTGGGCTGTGGGCAGCTCTTTCTCCTGTGCTGAGCTGGGCTTCCCTAGCCTGAGCTGTAGAGAGGGAAATAAAAGGCACAGAGAGTTTTTGAGGCAGAGCGTTTAAACACTCCTTTTCTCCAACACTACGTACGCTTTCCCCCCTTGTGCATTCCAAATCCATTGCTTTCTTATTATTTCCCTCCTCCGCTTTGCATTTTTGCCTCCTGCCCCTTCTCCTCTCTCTGTCCTCCTTCCCTCCTGCCATGATGCAAGCTGATCTCTGGTATTCCCCTTCCATGCTGATCTCTGATTCCAATTAAACTAATGGATTTTGTTACAGAGGAAGAGGTGGTGGGTGGGAGGGGAATCCCGCAGCTCTGAGGTTGGGATTTTCAAAGGAATTAAGCTTCTAATTCCTCCTGAAAGCTGCAGGGAAGGGGTGCGTGGCATCTTCTTCAAGTCTCTGCCAACGCCCTACTCTTCCCTCCCTTGTCTTGAAGGGTCCTCTTTGCTGTACTCTGTGTTGCGATGTCCTTCAAGGGTGGTGGCAGGCAGGGTGACAAGGGCTACACTGCTGCAAAGACACGTGTGTGTCGTGGCCGGCACCTTCTGGCTCAGCTCATGGACGGCTCAGTGCTTGTGTGAGCACAGAGCAGCAGGAGAGTTATTGGTTTGGGGTGGAAATGTGGCTGATGCACAACTCCGTGAGATTTGTAACGGGCTCCTTTTCTGCGTGCTAGATTCTAGCTCAGAGGAAGAGGAAGAGGAGGACGAAGAAGAAGAGGAGGAAGCAGAGGACTATGGGACAGATGGCACTGACAGGCTTTCATCGCCTGCCCTTGATGAGAGCGGCCTGGGCCTTCTAGCAAGGTTTGCTGCCAGTGCAATGCCCAGCCCCATCGTTCCCCCACCACTTTCCATCATCCAGCTGGAGGCCAAGCAGAAGGCGAAGAAGAAGGAGGAGCGGCAGAGCCTGATGGGTGAGTTGTGTGGGAAGGCTTGGCACCATGGGGGCAAAGTAGAAGGTTTGGGAGGTCCTGCTGTGCTGCAAGAGAGCAGGTTGTTGCCCAGACTAACCCTGCCCTTTCTTTGCTTTTGGCTGCTTGGTCCTGATGCCTGGGGAGCCAATGGCTTCCTCAGAGTCTCCTCTTTTCCTGCCTGGTGAATCCTGAGCAGTCGTGCTGCAGGCAGGCAATGGGATACCGTGTCCCTTTAGACACAGTGCCGAAGGCGGTGAAGTGCTGTTACTTTTTAGGGAAGGAAGCTGACCTTAGATACCCAAAAGAAGTAGACACATTGAAGCAGAAGAAAAACCCCTTCAGTCGCATCAGCTTTCTCATAGAAACCAAGCAGCAAGACTTGAAAGAAGCATTCCTAACCTCCGCTCATGTGTTTGCAGTGCCAGATCCTGTGTTTCTGTCCCTGTCTTTGTCTCAGTTTCGGGGTGTTACACATAATTGGCAGTTTCATTTCTTCCCCTCCCCATGTCCTGCTGCACAAGTGGCCATTGGTGGCATTGTTCCCAGTCAGACAGATCTACATGGGCTCCATTTATAAATTCTCTATTAATATTTATTAAGGGGTAATGGAATTTATAGCATGCTTCAGAATGGAAAATGATGTCTTTCTTGGGAGCCTGGCTTGTTTTAGCACTGTTTCCTTGCTATATTAAGCTTTTGCCATCTTGTTCTAACAGCTTCTGTTAAGAATTTATCGTCTTGTAACCTGCCCTCCTTGAAACTGGAAGCATCTAGAAATTGTCTCACGCAGCAGCGAGAAAGGAGAAGGGGTGTTGTCATTTCCAGTGGGTTTTTCATTTTGAGCCTTGCCAACTTTGATTTTTACACGCTTGCTCTTTTGCTGCTCATGCTGGGGCTGCCTCCGGGGAAGAGGTTTGGGTAGAGGATGTGATCAGGTTCTTGCAGACTGAATTTACCCAGGAAAGTGAGCATGTTTGAGAGAGGAGGGCTGAGAGAAGGTGCTGCCCCTGCATGTGTCTCATACGTTCTCATTTACCCACATGAATGCTGCTCAGTCCCGCACGTCCTTTCTCAAGGGTCTTCTGCAAGCAGTGGTTATCACAGCAGGGCTCTTCACTATTGAACTTGCGGAGAGATTCTGCTGAGCGAGGTCTCATTTTAGACTTTGTTGGTCTGATGATGGAGTCATACAAATGAGAGTGCAGAGAGGGCAGATCCAAAGCAGGTTTGGGGAGGATACAAGAGAGACCTTTGGCCGATGCTGGGTTTTGGGAGAGAGAGAATCAAATTCTGCTGATGTTTCTACACATCTTCAGAAGTGCTGTGCCTCCCCATGGGGTCCTGTGAAGTAAATAGATTTATAAAATCTGGACTGAATCTCTCGCTTCAGTGCAGACTGACTGCATGACCTTGGGCAAGTTTCTTCTTGGGTGTTTGTATCCCACGGTGCTTTGCCTGCCTCCTGCTCATGTTGCTGAACACCTTGGTGTTTCTACAATATTTCAAGCCTCTTGTACTGCTGTGCCTGTGATGCTGAGCAGAGGCTGATGTGAGGGGATTTCCATTTGCCACAGACAAAAGGTCGTTTACCTCTCTTGCCTTTAAGGTGACTACTTGAGCCAATAGAAAGATTTGTGGTGTCTGGTGACCAATGGGAAAAAATAAGCTTGAAATATGGGGCTTATTCACTTTGTTAAAGGGATTGTTCTCCCGGAACAAAGGTGAGACCGGAGAGGACTCCCACTGGGAGGGTAGGAAGGCTCAGCTTCTGGGATTCTTGCTTTGCTTCAGCCAAGAAACTCCTTTGGTTTTGTGGAGGGGCAAATGTTGTATCTTTTCTATTTGGAACTTTCCTGCAGGGGTTTGGCTGCAGAAGAAGGGAGAAAATGAAGGCAAGGATCACACTGAACCACACTGCCTGAATGGGTGGGCTCTGGTTTATGGCAGGGGAGTCTTATTTTCAGGGAAGTGTTTTATGGAATGAAAATGTAGATCTGAAGTATGTGGAATTGGAAACGGGAACAGCGAGCTTTCTTTTGAACAGGCACGGCATCTCCCATGGTGCCCTAAAGCTTCCAGCAGGGTGAGACCCCTCTTGGCTCCACCACGGCTTTGACTGATGGTTAAATTCTTTGCACCTAGGGACAGAGTTTGAATACACCGACTCGGAGAGTGATATCAAGATCAGGAAGAAGTCACCCTCAGGGCTGCTGCGGGGAAAGAAGGGGCCACTGGAGGCAAGCAGCATCCCGCCAAGCCAGGCATCCAGCAGCCTCGACTCAGGATCTGGGAGCGCTGACAAAAGCAAGCTCGGGGCTGAGAAAGGCCGCAAGCTGAAGAAATTTAAGTCCCCTAAGGATCTGAGCTTTGAGTTTGGGCTGGAGGTCAGTGATGACGACCTGTGGAACCGGCGCCGGAGCGAGCGGATCTTCCTCCATGATGCCACCATGTCCTCCACCATGCTGACCCCTGCGGCGCCTGCCAGCTCCACTCCTGTCTCCAAGCCTGCACGCTGTGGCAAGGGGGCACCCATGAGCCCCAAAAAGGAGAGCAGCAAGGGGAAGGAGAGGAAGGAGCTAAGCAAGGTGAGGAATGCACTGGAAGAATTGGTGTGAGACCCATGGGAGCTGATGGTGAGGGGAAGGGTGATTAACTCAGCTTGGGTAGAGGAGAGCCAAGTCCTGTCTCTGTGGTGGCCCTAGAGCTGTTTGGCTGTTCCTTGTCATCCCTGCGAGCCCCACCTACGCTGGAGGAGCTGCCAGGCTTGGATCTGAGTTGTGGAGTGTAAAAGCCTGTTACATTAGAACAGGGCAGGTCACTAGTGTCAGCCTCCATGTCCCATGTCCATCCTGCTTGTATTGGTCAGAGTGGACACCCTGCATTAAAGCATCTGTGAAATCTCAATCCTAGTCTCAGCACAACCTTATCCACCTACTGAGCTGGCCTTAAAGTCCACCTTTTTTATGGTGCCTTCTAAGGACTGTCCATGTTTGGTTCTGGCAATGATCTCTGGGTTTCTGGCTCTTCATCTTGGCTGAAAGCTTGGCTCCCTCCAGCTCTGATTCAGTTCATAGCAGCATCACATTGAAGCACCAGTTGTGGGAAGTGTTAGACAAGTTAGTTGTGACATGAGGCCAGATGGGATCTCCTTGGAGCTCTTTGGGCAGGAATTGCTTTCCAGGGTAGTGAAAAGCTCTTCCTAAAACGTGTGAAGTCTGAAAGCAGAGCTGGGAGGTGTAAGTTGTGGTGTGGTTGGTGAAATGACTGCTGGCTGAGTGTCACCCTACCTGTGCACAACCTGCTTTGCTCCATCTTCCCCCTCTCCCTGGGTCAATATTTTTACCAGTCCTCTCTTTACTGATGGGAGCATTTAATTTTTAGCAACGGAAGAAGGGTAAAGAAACACCCTGCTGCTCCTCCTCCTCTTCCATGTCTCCTCCTGGCATCCCTAGCTCCCCATCTGATGTTCGTGTCAGCCTGGCGAATGCCCTGGGCTCCACCAAGAAGAGCAAAGCCAAAGTGAAAGCCAAGGAGGTGAAAAAAGAGGTGAGAGGCTGGTTCTAGTTTGGGTGCTTCCTGGCTTTTCGTGGGCTGTTGCAGTTGTGAGGGAGGGAGAACAGACATGCAGAGTTTGCTGGCTGTGTTACAGGCAAAATGCTGCTTTGGGTTGCCTAAAATCCAAGGAGTGCTGCTGGGTAGTACCAGCTGCTACCCTCTGGTGTTTGACTTCATCTATCAAATTAATGAGCAGGCAGAATTTTCTCTTAAGATTGACATGGGGGAGGAGGGAGAGCCTCCATGGATAGCAAGGACCAAAGAGATGGTGATGGAGTTGCCCTCCTCAGCACAGGGTGAGCCAGGTCACCCCTGGTTTCTGATCCATTGCTGTGACCTTTCTTCTCTCTTAACACACATTATTACCATGTCTTCTCACATGATTTCTGAGTATAATGCTTATGGTCTGAGTGTAACAGTGAGAAATGGATCATGGGGCTCCTTGCTCAATGAAAAAGCGAGTTTGATTGCACCCCCTTAACTCCCTGTTATTAACGTTGCTGAGGATGGAGACAAATTTGTCCCAATACCTTCAGGTTATTTGTTGCTGGAGGAAGGTGAGATGGGATCACACTGTTGCCTGTTGTCATCCAGCTGACGTGCTGCTTGATCTCCTGCAGAACCGAGGGAAAGGGGGAGCTGTCAGCAAGCTCATGGAGAGCATGGCGGCAGAGGAGGATTTTGAACCCAACCAAGACAGCAGCTTCTCAGAGGATGAGAACATCCCACTGAGCATGCTGGTTGAGCGACCGCCCACACCAGGTGAGGGGCTGGGGGCTAATTGTATGGGTAGAGGAGGTTGACACCAAGAGTATGAGGTTTCCTTCTCCCCTTGCTGCTGCTTTTTCACATATGGTGCTCTGTAATCCTCATCTTGCTCTCACAGCTCCCCGCTCCTGCATAATTGACAAGGATGAGCTGAAAGATGGTCTGCGTGTCCTCATCCCCATGGATGACAAGCTGCTCTATGCCGGGCATGTCAAGACGGTGCATTCACCAGACATGTGAGTCGGAGGGCTACCATATCCACCCAGGCTCCGCCTGTGAATGGGGACGGAGCTGCTACGGGGATCGATTTGGGGGTGGTGTAGAGCTGGCTGTCTGGCAGGGATGGAAGGAGAGTTTAGTCTGGTTTATCAGCGCTGAGGAAAATCCCATTACCTCTCATTAAAGGCTCTGAGACTAAACTGGTGTAAGGGCTCAGAGGGAGGTGTTGGCTGATCGGGGTGATTTCTTCCATGTGCTGTGTCTGATCAGGCCTTTGTGTTTCAGATACCGCGTGGTGGTGGAAGGCGAGAGGGGAAACCGTCCCCACATTTACTGCCTGGAGCAGCTTTTGCAGGAAGCGGTATGTGAGGCCAGAAGGTGCCTGTCTTTGGTGTCAAAGTCCTCTTTTGGGATGGAGGAGGCTTGTTGGAAGCTTCCCCCTGGCCCCCATCCATCTGTGGGGATGCCCTGATCCTGTCCCCAGCCTGAACACAATTCCCCTTGCTGTGAGTCACTGCCCTGTGGCTAAGTTGCCCCACTGGCAGTGGGCACTAGACCTGCATGCCAGCAGGGACAGTCCTTCATGCTGTCCCATTAGCCGACAGGAGGCAATTTCCTAGCAGAGAAACCATCCCCTCCCTTCTCCAGAGCTACTTTGCGTCACTCCGTGTGTGGTGGGATGGTCAGTGCTGGTGCTGAGAACCTCAGTGATTACCTTTCTCTTGCCCTGTGCAGATTATTGATGTAAAACCACCTTCAGTGCGGTTCTTGCCCGAGGGCACAAGGATTGCAGCCTACTGGAGCCAGCAGTACCGCTGTCTCTACCCTGGGACGGTTGTCCGAGGTAAGGCCACGCTGGCTGCTCTGTGCTGTGAACCACAGATATCTCAGTCCTGTGTGTCCTGAGGGACGTCAGACTTCTCTGGGGAAGCCCTGAGGTCTGATGTGGGCGTCCTGGAGGTCAGAGCCTGACCCATTCCTCTCCTCCGGGTCATGCCTGCCTCAATCATGATGCTGGTTTAGTAACATCCTGTTGGTCCAGGAGATGTGCTGTCATAGGAAGAGGACTGAGCAGTTTGAGATCTTAAAATATCAGGAAAATTCAGTGCACTTCAAAAAGTCAGAATTAACTCCAGCCCAGGCACTGAAGATTTCTGAGATTGTGGAGTTTTTTTAAATCACCTGCATGCTCATAGCTTTGCCTCTGACATATCAGCTCCTCCATCTGGTTCGATTAGAAGCCAGTGAAGAGCTCTGGACAACTCTACTGCGGCTACTATTGCTTTTGGACTCTTGCTTGCACTGTGTGTGTAAAAGGGAAGAATTATTTATGAGTGATGCTGATGCAAGGAGGGAGCATGAGAACACAGCTTGTTTTTCTTGGAGAGAAGGTGAAAAGCAACAGCTTGTGATTGTTGAGAGTAGTTACAAAATGCAGGTCCCATAAAAAGACACTGCAGTGAAAACAGAGAAGTAAATTTCTGCAAGAATAAAAGGAAATAAGGGAAAGAGGTGGGAAGTCAAACCAGAATGGTTGTCATGTTCTGGAGCGGTGCTGTTGACCGGGAAATTTTACACTAGGTGGGCTGGATTGGTGTTATCAGGGACTTTCCATTGCAGAGCGAGCCTTCTGAGCTTTCCCTGTGCAGCTTTGCAAAGAGGGGATGGGATGTTTTGGAGCTGGTGTGGGATCCCTGTCTTCCTGCTTATTCCCACTTCCCCTAACGAGGGGTTTGTACTCTTCTGTTTGTCCCCAATCCCACCTCTGCTCCCCCAACCCACAGGAGCCCTGGATCTGGAGGAAGATGGTGACCTCATCACAGTAGAGTTTGATGATGGTGACACGGGACGTATCCCGCTGTCTCACATTCGGCTTCTCCCACCTGACTACAAGATCCAGTGTGAGTTTTGCTGTTTAGTCTTTTTTGCATGACACTTCCCACTATGGGAGTTTTATAGGGAGTTTTGGACCATCTGCCTCTGAGATTTTGGGATGAGTTCACAGACTTTCAATCCCAAAGATTGCACCATCAATTATAGACATGCAGAACTGAGGTGAGGTATAACCCTTAGGGAAAAGAGCCCAGTCCCTACTGCAGAACTGGTAGGGATACATTCCTTGTGTTGCAAATCTCTGGTTTATCTGTTGTTTGACTGCCTTTGACCATCTCTTTGACTTGTTCCAGGTGCTGAGCCTTCCCCGGCCCTTTTGGTGCCCAGCACCAAGCGCCGTAGCCGTAAATCCAGCAAAGACACTGGAGAAGGAAAAGAGGGAGCTACACTGGGGTCAGAGGAGCCTGTGTCAAAGGGCAAAGGACGAGGGAGAAAGCCAAGTGTCAAGGCAAAAGCTGGTAAGTTGTCACCACTGCCAGACCTGGAGTTGACAGAGTCCTTGCACAGTTCCCCGCTGCTCTCCCCAGCTTAAAGCTGATCCTTGGAGAGGATTTGGTGTTGGGTTTCATCTGAGCTAATAGTGTCCATCTGGATGGATAGCATCATGCTTTTGTGTTTCTTTCCCCCTACAGAAGAGGCTGCCCTGCCAGAAGAGAAGGATCAGGTTGAGTCCTCACCTGTTACCTCTTCTGTCCCAGAGAAGCCAGCCTGCCTGGGCAAGCCAAGCATGAAGGGGTCACGAAAATCGCAACCGCTGCCGACTGGAGGCTCTCCTGCTCCCACAGAGGAAAAGCGGTCAAAAGCCGGCAAAATGAAGATCTCGGCTAAGCTGCATAGCCCCGCCCAGCCCACTTACCAGCCTGCTGTGTTCAGCAGCATCCTCAGCACAGAGCCCTACGGCGACCTCCCGGGGTCACTGGCGGCCTTTGGCTCCAGTGATGCTTCAGCATCGAAAGCCAAGGCCAAGAAAGGGCGGCCCACAGAAGAGACACAGGACTTTGGCACCGTGGTCAAAGCTCAGAGGAAGCATGACAATGAAATCCTGATCAAGCTGGACCATGAGGGCGTGATGTCTCCAAAGACAAAGAAGATGAAGGAGGCGATGAGGATGCTGGAGGACTCCAACCTGGCCAGTCGCAGAGACAGCAAGAGTCTCCTGGGGTTGGGCTATTCCCCTACAGTGGGTGCAGAGGGCAAGCAGAAATCTTCACGAGCCAAAGCAGCTGAGGGAGACCCTTCCCCTGCCAGCTTTGGAGGAAAGTTCGATGGTTCAGCAGAGAGCCTTGCTGCTTCAAAGGACCAGGAAGAAAAGGCAGCAGCTCCAGCACCTGTAGAGGAGTCTGAGAGCAACAGCAGCGACAGCAGCTCAGAGTCAGAGGGAGAAGAGGACGCTGAGAAGAACCAAGGGGAAGCACAGGACAGCAGCTCAACCAGCTCAAGAGCATCCACCCCTCTCTCTTCCTCCAACTCATCCTCCTCTTCCTCTTCTAGCAGCAGCTCCTCTTCATCCTCTTCTTCCTCCTCTTCCTCAGCCTCATCGACCTCTTCTTCGTCAAGCTCCAGCTCCTCTTCCTCCTCCACTACAGATGAAGATTCCTCCTGTAGCTCTGATGACGAAGTAGCTGAGGCTCAGCCAAGTTCCTCGGTGCAGCAAACCCTCCCACCCAAGCAAACCAAGCAGGCAGGGAAATCCCGTGCATCCTCCCACCCCCAGAACCAGAAACAGCCGGTGCAGCAGCCGGTGCAACAGCCGGCACCGCAGCAGAGCGGCAACAAGAGCAGACCCAAAAAGCGGGAGGGCATCCACCTGCCCACCACCAAGGAGCTGGCCAAGCGCCAGCGACTGCCGTCAGTGGAGAACAGGCCCAAGATTGCTGCTTTCCTCCCTGCACGGCAGCTGTGGAAGTGGTTTGGGAAACCCACACAGGTAATCGGAGCCTCTCCCTCTGCTCCATACCGCTCTGCGCTGGTGTTTGCCTTGTGGTGCCTGTTGCTTATGCCTTCTCCCTTCTGCTGGGGTGGGGAAACCCTGTTGGGATGCTGTGTCCTTGGGCACAAAGATCTCCAGTTTGCAAGGTGACTGGGTTTGGCCTTCACTGTGTCTAGAAGAGCCGTCCTGCACGGTGTGTCCCCTGCCTTATTTCCTGTGGGAATGCCAAGAGCAAAGGGTGGGATGCAGGACAGGGCAAGCAGTGATGGGTGGGGGAAACCTAAGCAGTATCTGGCTGCTCACCTGTGTGATCCTGTCTTGGCAGAGACGAGGAATGAAAGGGAAGGCCAGGAAGCTCTTCTACAAGGCCATTGTCCGGGGCAAGGAGATAATCCGCATCGGAGACTGTGCGGTCTTCCTCTCAGCTGGCCGCCCCAACCTGCCCTACATTGGCCGGATCCAGAGCATGTGGGAATCGTGGGGGAATAACATGGTGGTCCGAGTCAAATGGTTTTATCACCCAGAAGAAACCAACCCTGGGAAGAAACTCAACGAAGGCAAGGTAGGCTGGTCTCCTTTGCCACGAGGGCTGCAAAGCTGCTTGTTCCCTTTTGTTCTCAAGGATGATGACAACACCCACAGCCCAGTGTGGTACTGGTACCGTAATGGGGGTGGCTCTGTCTTTTCTTGTGGAGGGAACTGCCTGTGGTGTTTACTCCTTACACAGGGGAACAGTGGTTTTGTTGTACTAGGAAATAGTGTCTTTTGTGTTGGTCCAAAGACAGTGTTGAAGACTGGATCGAGTCCCTTTACGGTGTTTTAACAATTGGCCCGGTGCTCATAAACACTGAATTTAACACACGTATGCAGTGTGGTTTGCAGTAGGCTCTTAGGATTTATTGCCAGGGGTTGAGGTTGTGGAGGCACATGTGGTGGGCGAGAGGTGTTGGCATTGAAAACCAGCTATTTCACCTGCTTTTCATTTCTGTTTTCTTTTCCTCTTGGGTACAGCGCTGGGATCAGAAATCAGGCAGGAGTCTATCCACAGCTTTGCAGGCATCCAACCAGAGGAAGGACTTTATGGAGGTTGGTGAGGTTGTGGAAGGGTTGGGAGGGGAAGTCAAAACAAATGCTGCTGGATAAATGATCCCCAGGCTTCTCTTGCTCTTGTTTATTGCCTCAGCTGCTGAGTCCAAATGCCCTGGACTTTGGATGGGTGTTTTGGGGAGGGTTGGAGTAGCTGCAGGTGCTGGGTGTTGGGAGGAACAGGGGGCTAGTATCCAGCACTCATCATTGCATTTGCATCCTTGAAATGAGGACGGCAAACTCCCGGCCTCTGTATTTGCCTGTCCGTGTGCTCGGCAGTTGCAGCATTCCTGTTGGTGGGAGCTGAGCGAGAGCGAAGGCTGAGGGTTGGTGTGCTGGACGGATTGTGTCCACGCTGGCTGTGGGCTCCTGCAGATTCCCGGTGTCTGTGGGGATGTGTGGGGAGTTCAGCTTGAGTGTGAGCACAGGCTCTGTCCAGTTGGGGTGGATGTTTTCCCTGCATGTTGAAGATGATGCTGTAAATACTGTGAGATCTAACTGCCCCTTTTCTTTCTACCTCCTTCCTTCCATTCCCGTAACGCAGCGAGCTCTCTACCAGTCCTCTCACGTGGATGAAAACGATGTCCAGACCATCTCACACAAGTGTCTTGTTGTTGGTCTGGATCAGTACGAGCAGATGCTAAAGACGAAGAAATACCAAGACAGTGAGGACCTCTACTACCTTGCAGGGACCTATGAGCCCACTACGGGCATGATCTTCAACACCGATGGGGTCCCTGTCATCTGCTGACCGCCCAGGGGACACATGCCACCCCCTGGGAAGGGACAGGACAAACCTGAGGACGTGCCTGTTCAGACGACATGATTGTTTCTTTCAATGCTCATGACTTCTGTATCACACTACAGACAGGAGAGCGCGAGAGACACGAGGAGGAAGGAGAGGGCTGAAGGAACGGGTTTGGGGAAGCAGTTACAGGACTTAAGGAAGATGCTGTTGGAGGGTGGTGGTGCTTGAACCCCAAGACTCTTCTCGAAGTGGCTTTAAGTAAGGTGACACTTGACCAACTTCTTCCTTCCTCCTTTTGGTCCAGGAAAGCACATGGGTCTTGTGATCATTTCACCAGCGGGATCCCCTGACAAGAGGGATTCCTTTTGTGTCATTTGCCCCCATCAGTAGCTCAGAAGCCGCCTGTACGTGGAAGGATGCCCGCTAACCTTCTGCGTATGCTTCTCTCCGTCCTTATATTCCCTTTCCCTCTTAGTTTCGCATGACCCTTTAGGAAGGACAGGGTGAAAGAAAAAGGAGATGAGTCTTTCTCCATGCCTCATCTCCATCCTCTCAGCTCCTTTTTGCGATTCCCTTTCCCTGGAGGCCCCTGGCCAGCAGCGTGGAGCACAAAGGGACAGAGCTGGCCCCAGCACAGCGATGACAGAAAAGGTCCTGAGGGCTGGGAGGAGCTGGGTGGAAGAT
Organism: Piaya cayana; assembly: GCA_013389865.1. NCBI lineage: Eukaryota > Metazoa > Chordata > Aves > Cuculiformes > Coccyzidae > Piaya > Piaya cayana. The sequence goes on along the minus strand of WAAB01023712.1, from coordinate 46,712 downwards.
GAGTCAACATCCAGTCTGGGGTGCTGCCTTTCAACTGCCTTGAACAAACAGCCTGAACCCATCTTCTCTATCCCTCCTGCCCTGGAAGGGTGCTGTGGGGAGCAAGTGCATGGCCATGGGGTGACACTTGGCAAGCGAAGAACTCATCTTGAAGCAGAGAAGGCCACAGGCCATTGGATTTGAGCATCCCTCGCCCAGCTGTACCCCTTGCCTGAGCAGAGACGTGGAGCTCCTGGGGACCCCTCACCGATAGGGAATGGGGACAGAGCATGAAGCACCTGCAGCGGTTTCCACAGCCTGAGCCCTGCTGCCACCTTGGGCTTGGGGAGGGGATTGTTCAGCTTGCTCCAGCCAGCCAGCCAACCTCCCAGTGGCTCCCAGAGAGCCTCTACTATCGCCTCCTCCTTCCCTCTGTGGAGCAGACCCACCATCTCGCTCCTACTAGGCACCTGCTGGATCCATGGCACCTCCACCACTGCACGAGGGTTGCACCCAGCTGGAAGGGACGCTGGAGAAGAACCACACAACGATGCGGCACCCAGCTGGAAGGGGCACTGGAGAAGAACCACACAACAATGCAGCATCGAGGGTTGCACCCAGCTGGAGGGGACACCGGAGACGAACCACACAATGATGCAGCATCCAGGGTGTCACCCAGCTGGGAGGGACGCCGGAGAAGAACCACACAACGATGCAACATCCTTGCACTTAAAACAGAACTCCAAGAGACGCACTGATCTTTGCAACTACCGACTCGCACTACAGAGCGCTAGGACGCAGAACGGGGGTCTGGCTCGGCCGGGAGCGACAGCCCAGGCTCTGGTGGGGAGACGCTTAGGAACAGATTGGAAACTATCCACCCTGGCACCAGCTACCAGAGACTGGAGGCCGGGGCTCGGGGGAGAGGGACCCCCTCTGCGAAGTTACCCCTCATCCTTTAAACGAACCACATGGTGCTGAGCTCGTACCATCCCCACCCCGTGCCACCGGCACCTCGGCGCAGCGGATAGTGACGGTTCTAGCCTGTACAGTTTTAATGTACCAAAAGACTCTTTAAGCCCTCCTGTATTATAAGTCTTTAAATGGNCGACAGAAATGAACACAGTCTGACGTTTAGAATATTATTTTTTATTTCCTGTTGGATTGTGATTGTAAATGATCTGGGAACAGGCACCCCCCCACGCTCAAAGTGTACTGTACAATTCTAGAAGCAAATTGTGTGAGCATATTTTAAAGAGCGAGAGAGCGAGCGCGAGAGAGAGATTTTATGATAATGTTAAATAGAAAGCACTTAAAACCCACTGCCTTCTATGGAACACAAGGATATTTCAGACAATCGAGAGGAAAGGAGAGCCAGGTTTTTGTCTTTTTTTTTTTGTTTTGTTTTTTTTTGTTTATGTTTCGTTTCAAACAATTTTTTTGGCATTCTGTTTGTTGGAGAACTCCGTGTGATCTTTTTTCATAAAAAAAAAAATAATTGAAAAAAAAAAAAAAGCCGCCCCCTGGAGCATCTTTTTTTCGTCTCGCTTATCCTGACTTGGCGAGGGGAGGGGTCTCCCTTTGGTTGGCAATGATTGCTTTTTGGCTCGGCCCCTGCTTTGTGTTCAGGGAAAGACCCAACGCAGGTGGAGCCCTTGCCTGTCTGATCATCCCCTGCGGGTTGGCAGCGATGGGTGGGACGGGACCCCGGAGCGGAGGGCTCTGCTGAGGGAGGCATGAGTCCTTCCCCTGGGGCCACCATCCCAGCAAGTCCCCTACCTGGAGCCCTGCAGGGGCCATGTAGTGAGGATAAAACACTGGATTTGCTCTTTGGTGGGAGCTGCATTTCAGCCAGCCTGGGGTTTGGCAGGGCAGGACCCTCCAGTGCTGGTGGGGTTGGATTGAGGGTGCTGAGCCTGGTGCTCGCTGCCTCCTGCTCCCACCAACACCACCCTCGCCACCTCCAGATTATTTCTGCTCTGCTCAGCCCCTTCCTTCTGCTCACTGCCCACAGCCTTTTACTGGCTGGCAGGGGTTTGATGGGACCCACTGACAAATCCAGCTGCCTCAAGTGACAGAGGGGACCCTGGAGATGGGGATCAGCACAAAGGGCACCTCAAACCCCAACATGACAGGCAGCGAGCAGCACCCTGGGTTTGCCAGCCCATCACCAGCAGCCAAGGGCCTGCAGTGTTGGGCTGTGCTGGTGCCGGGGGTGTGGCGAAGGGCCAGGCAGCTTGCAAAAACATTTAATCTGGTATCAGCTTCATTTATGTCCCTTGCAACGAATCCCAAAGCTCAGCAGTGACCCATGGGTGGCATCTGCAGTGCTGTGGCTTCAAGGCCCTTTTCTGCCCCATTAGTGTTTGATAGGAATGGCTAGACTCAATGATCCAGTGGGTCTTTTCCAACCTGGTGATTCTATGATTCTATTGCAATGGGGCAGACCCACAGTATGGGGTGAAGGGGAGGTAAGGCCCTGCCTCTCTCACAGGTGAAGGAGCAAAAACAAGACACAACCAGGAGAAAAAAAAGATTTTTTTCCAATTGGCAGAAGTGAATGGAGTCTTACACCGCGATTGGCGTATTTGGGGAGGGAATGTGATTTCATGCCAGTCTTGGTGAAAACCTGGAGCACCATCATAGAGAGCAAAGACCCACCACAGCCACTGGGGACTCTAGGAATGTTTCCTTCCTCTCTTTGTCATGACCCATGTCGCCCTCCTCCCCAGTGCTGGTCTTGTTCCCTTTGGGATTTGGCAGTATTTTCTTCCTCCCGGCTCATGGCTTGGTTCAAACAGAAGACCCCATCTCACCGGAGAGCTGCACTTGGCTGATGGGGAGCCCCCCAAGAGCAACAAGACTGTCCCCCGGCATGGAGGAGGAATGTCACCCCAAGAAGTGGCCCTGTGCTGGGCATCACGGGCCTTTCTGGGATGCCATGGCCCCTCGCCAATAGGGTGATGGTCCCTGTCTGCCCTGGGGCAGCTTTCTGGCTCCTGGTTCCCTCCTTGAGGGACATCGGTCAAGAGGGGTGGTGGGGACCCTGATGGGGAGCATGTCCCATTGTGTCCCCATCGCCCCTGCCCCAGGGCTCAGTACCCTGACGTAAAGGAGCCGTTGGAGGTTTCAGTGTAGAAACAGGTACTGTGAGACGTACTGGTGAGGCTGTAGGCAAAATACGCCACGGCTGAGCCCAGCGTCAAGCCCGTCATGTAGGACACAGTCATGGTGTTCCCTGTGGGAAGGGACACCTGGTGTCAGGGAGCTCTGGCCACCCCACAGGGGATTCCTGGGAGGGCTTGGGCTTACCTGCCAGCTCCCGCTGCTCGGGGCTCACTTTCCCAGCGGCCAGGATCATGGGAACGCTGCCGAAGTAGCCATTGGTGATGCCCATGAGGAGGGAGAAGATGCAGGGCCAGGCAGGGTGGCCGAAGGTGGGCTTCCCGTTGGGGTAGACGCACATGATGAAGAGGGGGATGAAGACCACACGGAGGCAGGAGTAGACAAGGAGGTGGGTCCCTCTCCAGTCGTAGGGCAGGGCAGCCAGGATCTGCAGCAGGCAGCAAAGATCAAACCGTGTGAGGAAGCTGAGAAGGGCAACACGGCACACAAAATGGGGCAGTGAGGAGGAGACAAGATGGTGGGAGGAGCAACAGCTGCAGGAGCCCAACCTCGGCCGTGCCAGTGAGCAACTTCACACTGGCTGGATACCCATGGGGTGGAGATGACCCTCGATGGAGCCAAGCAACTTTGAAAGAAGACAGAAAAAAGGAGGCAGGCCCCACTGCACTGGTGTTGGTTTCTCTCCTACCTTGCCAACGAAGTCAGAGAGGTTGAAGATGGCCATGATGAGGATGGGGAGCCATTCCCCCAGCGTGCAATTGTGGATCTCCGACTCCAGCCCAGGAAAGAGGCACAGCGTGATGAAGTAGGTCATGGCGATGGAGAGCATGTAGGCCCAGATGACCTGGGATACGACGTAGCGGTGGAGCAGCATGTCTGGCAGGGATGGGCAACACGGCTTAGCCAAAACCTCCAGCCCTTCTCTCGCAGAACCTGAAAGCCTTGCCCGCACCCCAACAGTGGCTTCCAGAGATGAGAATGCCCCAATTTTTGGGAACATTGAGAAAGAGATGATCCTTCCCCAAAGCCTTCTTCACTGAAAGGGTCATTGGGCACTGGAACAGGCTGCCCAGTGAGGGGGTTGACTCGCCTTCCCTGGAGGGGTTTAAAGTGCAGGTGGATGAGGTACTGAGGGACACGGTTTAGAGATTGGTGGGAATGGTTGGACTCGAAGATCCTGTGGGTCTCTTCCAACCTGGTGATTCTATTATTATTCTTCTATTAAAGCCACAGGCCACCTATTGCTCATTCTCCCCTGCAAAACGCTGCAAAACCACCTCACTGGCACAACTCGTCCCCTTGACCCCACTACCAACCTCTGAAGCTGGGCCAGCTCCTCTTGATTTTAGGCCGAGGGACATCAAAGCGCATGTAGGTGCCGCTGCCGGCCAGCTCAGCTTCAGGGCCCGGGCTACCCTGAGGGGGGCTCGGCTGCCCCTGTGGCCGGTTCTCCTGCGTGGAGCAGAGGGGACACCAGGGCCACTCTCCAGTGGGGAGAGGGACCCCAGAGGCCACTGAGGAAACCTGCCCTGGACTTACAAATCGGACGTCTTCAGTGGTAACATCATGGTGGACACGGTAGCCTGTCCCGTGGTCACTAGCCCCTCGGTGCTCAGGGAGAACCTTGCGAGAGCAGGTGGTGTAGTAGCGGACAAAGCGGGTGCGCTTCACCAGGAGGTGGAGGATGAAGCACGTCAGCTCCATGCCGATGGAGATGAAGAAGAAGATGACGGTGTTCTCCTTCTCATCTGACAGCAGCAGCTTGGTGAAGATGCGGCTGAGCGAGATGATGACTCCAGCTGTGCCTGGTGGCACAAGAGAGCTGTCAGCTCCAGATCCCACTGAGCCCCACAACTCAGGGATCCCCAGCAGCCCCACAACCACAGGGACATGGTGTCTCCAGGAGCTAGAAGCTATGATCTTGGGGTAATGGAGCCAGCTCCTGGCAGACACCTCCCAATCCCCAGCAGTTCTTGCAAGTAATTTAGAAACCATTAAAAACCAGTTTTCTGAGGAGCAACCTGGGGTGTCACCAGTCTGCTGACAACCTAGTTGGGCTGGGGACAGCAGGGCCCTGGGTTTGACTTGCAGGAGCCCCAGGAGATGGTGAGCCAGGGCCTCCCCCCCCAAGCAAGCCCACGCGGTTGGATGCTGGTGCAGGTACTTACTCTCGCCTGTCATCACTCCCTGTGTGTAGCGCTTGGGCAGCAGCCCCGTGTAGCCGTAGAAGCTGGATTGCTGCACTTCAGGAGAGACGTGCCCAGGGGAGAAGAAGGGGTTACTGCTGCAGCCGAAATGCCAGGAGGGGGGAAGAAACCCTGGAGGGGGCCCATGTACCACACCACCCAGGAGCTGCAACCTTCCCAAAGAGCCACTGCAGCACCCACAGTCCCTTTGCCCCAAAAGTTGGGGAGTTTTTACCCTCCCTGCATGTCCCACTACAGCCGTTCCCATCACGAGTGGCCACCAGGCACAGGGGCTTGGGAAGCCACCATGGTAGCCCAAAGGACAAAGCCATCACTGTGTCAGGGACTGACGAGTGGTTTGGTGCTGATGCTCCTGGCCAGTCCTGCTCTGCCTGGGCAGAGGTGGAGAGGACAGCACAGGGACGCAAGGGGCATCTTACAGGGATCAGAGCAAGAGGTTGTCCCAGAAGACCGCAGCGCTGGGGATGGGGCTATTTCCCACCTCTATCTGAAGGGTTATTCTTGCCCCAAGCACTGGCCACTGCCTGGCATACCTGTGCAGCCAAAGGCCACGATGCCCACAGCAACCAGGTTGATGGCGTAGGCTTGCCTGCGCGTGAAGAGCTCCAGCCAGACGTCGCAGATGCTGACAAAGAGCAGAGGCCCCAGCGCAAAGAGGTAGCCTGCGGGTGGGAGATGGAGGCAGGTGGCAAGAGGAACGTGAGTCCAGCCCTGCCAAGGGGCTCAGGGACCCTCACTCACCCACAGAGATCCGGGTGTGCAAGCTCAGCAGTTCCACCAGCGCGTTGTTGAGGATGACGGCCACCAAGGCCACCAGGATGTAGGTGAGGCTCATGTCGAAGACGATGGAGGTCCCTGCAGGGAGGCGGGTGACTGAGTGGGGCAGTGGCCTAGCTCCCCTGGAAGCAGGGCCAAGCTCTCCCTAGGTTTGGGGACACCAAGAAGTGCTGCAGCTGTTGGAGACCTACCTGGGTATTTATGGTGCAGGTAGTCCACATCGGTGATAAAGCTGTTGTACGGCAGGAGAAATCCCACCCCAGCCAACAGCATGGCAAAGTAAATTCCATGGTATCGATCCTGGGGCTCGGGATCCTCAGAAACTGCCACAAAAGGGGAAAGAAAGATAAAAAAAAAGTGACAGTGGCACTGCTGCACCCATGGGACCTGCAGCAGACCCTGCATGTAGGCTATGTAGAGTGACAATTCATGCTTCTACATCCTTTACAGCAAATGAGGGCATCACGGCTCAAATTGTCCTACCAGCCACAAGCAGCCCAGTATCCTGCACCTGTCATGACTAAACAGCCACAGCCCCTAAACTCCCTCCCTAAATAAAGGCATTTCAAGGAGAGGCAGGAAAACAACTGAGCTTTGAGGGCTGATGAGTTTTAAAAGCGGCTGAATTATCTGAGAGCCAGGCAGAGTTAATAGCAAAGCCAAGGCTCAATAGCCAAGGCCAAAGCTTGATAGCCAAAGCCAAGGCACAGGAGGGGTTGAAGGGCTGTGGAGGTGGACAGGGCTGCCCTGGGGGACATCCCAGGGCCTCCCCGGAGCCACACCTGGGAAGGGATGAAGCTGCAGGCTGGGGATGTACCAGGCAGAAGAGCCAGGGCATGAAGCCTCAGCCCCTTGCCAAGCTGCAGAGCCCCCTCCCTCGTGATGCTGTGGTGACTCATGTGGGTACAAGCAGGTCCAAAAATAGGCCTTAGGCAATTTTGTGGCATTTCAAGCCATTCGTGGCTATCAAACCCATCCCAGGAAGCTCCTAAATGGGTGAGAACCCAGCAGGGAACCTGCTCCCGCTGCGTGTTGGGGCTGCGGCTGCCCTCACCTGGCTCCATGAAGGTGAGGATGCCCTTGGCCTGGCTGCCCCGCTGCAGCTCGTCCTCCTCCAGTTGGTAGCTGTCGAAGCTGAAGCTCATCACCACGTTGCCCTCCGGCGTCCCTGCCGGGCTCAGCTCCTTGAAGCGCTCAGCTCCCACAGAGCCCATCGCAGCCGACCTGGGAGGGAGAGCGGTGACACCCCTGGGGCACACAGGTCGGTCACAGCTCCTGTGTCCCCCGTGGGGATCATCCCTTGGGTGATGCCAGGGGTCTGCAAGAGACAGATGGCGTGGGGATGGCTCTGATCCTTCACCACTCCACCACGTCCTGTGGTTTGTTTCCATCTCAAAAGACACTTTCCCCAAGGAGTGTGGGGTCCCTCGATCCACGAGGCAGGAGTTTGGCTTTAGAGGGGTGAGTGGTGATCGGGGGGATCCACATGAGCCACCCCCAAGGTACAGCGCTCTCCTCAGCCTGGCTCAGCACCTCATTGAGATGCTACCAACGCCAAACGCCGCTGCGATTTCCAAAAGCAATTAGAGAAATTAATGGGTGAAAACCGCTCCTGGAGGGCGGCTGCCAGGAAAAGATCCCAGCGGCCTCGGGAAGCCGCTCCCCTGCACAGGCAGCACACACTTACCCTGCTCTATGACTCTTTTTCAGCATCTCTGCTGCCTGGCGCTGGGGCAGAGCCACCAGCCTGGGGAAAGACACCCTTGAAGCCTTTCCAGGGAGAGGATGGGATGCAACTCAGCTTTTAAAGTGAGCGTTTCAGATCTGCTTTCCAAGGCACCACAGCACAGCAGCGAGATGCTCAGAAGAGCCACCAGAGAGACCCCAGCAGCTGACCAAGAAGGTCCTCACCAAACGCATCCCCAAACGAGCTCCTGGAACACTTGGCATCCTCCAGAAAACCCACCAGAACCACCCAAATTGTATTTCACCCCCCTGGGCCGTGGCAGCAGCTCTGGGCGATGAGGGTCCCCCTCTGTATTACCGGCGCCAGTCGCTAGATGCCAGCCTGCTCCGCGCCCGCCGACCACCCAGCCAGCTGAGGGGGCTGCAAGAAAAACTGCCTCCAAGACAGCAGGTCCAGGCAGAGAAGGAAGGAAGAAGGAAAAAAAAAAAAAAATCAATGACAGTGATTTCTCTGGTCTCCCTGCCAGACGTGACGTTTGTAAGAGCAGAGAGGTTTTCCAGCACCTTCCTGGCTGCCAGCACACGTCGGGTGCTGGGGGCCCTGGGATGGGTGGCAAACAGGTGCCCACAGACCCTGGGAGCACAAGCCCAGAGGCACAAATGCATCTGCAGGGACTGGTGACACCGAGCGGTGCAACCGTGGCCCGGGGCTGTGTGGAGGCCTGGACAACGCCAGGCTGGTGTCCCCACACTGCACCATGCTGGGGGGGCCCCAAGAACCACTGGGGACATCACTCCATCTCAACATGCACAGAGGAGCTGGTTGTGATTCCCTTCACCCAACACCCTCTGGCACCTGGTGCTACCCCAGGCGATAAAACCCAACAAGGAGCATCTCCCAGGATGCTGGCAAAGCCCGTGGCAGGTTTTTTTTCCCCATAGCAGAGATCCCAGATGGAGAACACACTGCCTGGCAATGCCCTGTCCCTGCTGTGGCCCAAACTTCTTGATGCCACAAGGGCTGGAAGAGAGTGGGATGTGCTCGCTGCACGGTCACAGCGCTGGACCAGCCCTCCAGCACCCATCCGCATCCCCATGCCCCGGTAAATCATATTTTCCCCTCTGTTTTGGATTTAAACCCGTCTACACAGAAGGAGTCTTGAGCCCTGCAGCCCTTCTGGATGCAGGGAGGGAGAGGAGGGTCCTACATCAGGGCAAGGGTGGGAGAGCTCAGCCAGGGACAGAGAGAGGGGGACACACGATCCCGAGGGACCCCCCAGGCAGCACAGCCTCCCCCTTCAAGGCAGAGAAGAGATTTTTGCTCAGGTGAAAGCCTCATCCCCTGCCCCCCCGAGATTCAGAAGCACCAAAGTTGACATCAACGAGGGGATTCAATCCCCTTGGTATGGATGGAGGAGAAGCCCCTGGCTGGAGGGAGCAGGGAGGAAACCGCGCTGGGGAGCTGGGAAGGACGGTGGGGAGTGAAGGAGGATGCTGAGGAGGAGTGGGGAAGGATGCTCGGGAGCTGGGAAGGATGGTGGGGAGTGGGGAAAGATGCTCGGGAGTGAAGGAGGATGCTGAGGAGGAGTGGGGAAGGATGCTCGGGAGCAGAGAAGGATGGTGGGGAGCGGAGGAGGATGCTCGGGAGCCGATGCTCGGGTGCCGGGAGGGACGGTGGGGAGTGGAGGAGGATGCTCGGGAGCGGGGAAGGATGCTCGGGAGCAGATGCTCGGGAGCCGGGGAGGCCGGGGATGTCGGGGACGCTCCTCCCCGCTCGCCGCCGGCCCCGGCCGTGCCCAACAGGTCGGAGCCGCTCTCCTTACCTGCCTCCGCCGCGGCGGCTCTGCGGCCCCGGCCCCGCTCAGCCCCCCGGCGCCGCCATCGCGGAGCCCCCGGCGGGGACCCGGGCGGCTCTTGGCGAAGAGATTAATGAGGAAGGAAGCGCCGGTTGTTTAATTTGGGTACGAGCTTTGCAGGGGTGGGGGCCTTCCCCCCCCCGAAGAGGGTTGGTGAGAAAGGGGCTGGCGGGGTCAGCGNATGGATGGATGAATAGATGGATGAATAGATGGACAGGGACAGACGACAGATGGACAGAAGGATGGATGGATGAATAGATGGACAGAGGGAGGGAAGGAAGGAAGGATTGATAGGGACAGACGGACGGACAGACAGACAGGATGGATGGACAGACAGACAGGAGGGACAGATGGAGAGGGACAGACAGACGGACAGACAGACAGACAGACAGAAGGATGGATGAACAGATAGAGGATGGACAGATGAATGGATGGACAGGGACAGACGACAGATGGACAGAAGGATGGGTGGAGGGACAGGGACAGACAGACAGAGATGAATAGATGGACAGAGAGAGGGGAGGAAGGAGGAAGGAAGGATGGATTGATAGGGACAGACAGACGGACAGAGAGACAGAACAATGGATGAACAGAGGATGGACAGATGAATGGATGGACAGGGACAGACGGACAGATGAATAGATGAACAAACAGAAGGATGGATGGATGGATGGACAGACGGACAGGCAGAGACAGACAGATGGACAGAAGGACGGACAGAAGGATGGATGGATGGATAGATGGATGGATGGACAGGGACAGACAGGCAGAGATGAATAGATGGACAGAGGGAGGGGAGGAAGGAAAGATGGATTGATGGGGACAGACAGAAGGATGGATGAACAGACAGAGGATGGACAGATGAATGGATGGACAGGGACAGACGGACAGATGAATAGATGGATAAACAGAGAGAAGGAAGAAAGGAAGGATGGGGACAAACAGATGAATAGATGAACAAGCAGAAGAATAGACGGATGGACAGGGACAGACAGATGGACAGAAGGACGGACAGAAGGATGGATGGACGGACAGGGACAGACAGAAGGATGGATAGATGGACGGACGGACAGGCAGAGAGAAGACTAGATGGAAGGGCAGAAGGACAGTCGGCTGGATCACAGCTCTGGCTAGCAGAACACAGTGATCTCGCCAGCTTTCTGGGGAAGAAAGAAGGCGTCTCTCCTCCTCTGCACAACCAGGGGGTGGGAACAAAGAAAGGGACCCAAGAGCACAGGGTAGCAGGGACACCTGTGCAGGGAGAGGGTGTGTGTCCCCAAAGAGGGAGCTCCAGGCAGGGACACCACGGGTGTCCCCACCCACCCTGAGCTGGCTGGGCTGGCCAAGGCTGCAGAAAACATCACAGGGATTTGATGCTGTCCAATTTTCTTGCAGGAGCAGCAACGCACAGGAGGGGGGGACAACACCGCAGGTACCCCCCTCCCACTGAGAGGGGCAAGAGCCCTGGGGGAATCAGCCCTTGCTGGGTTCTCCCCACCCGGAGCGCGAGAGGATGGCGGCAGCAGGAGGATGAACCATCCCTGCTCACATGCTGTGGCTGCAACGCGCCGGGCGGTGAATTACAATTTTCTTGCAGTCAATAAATGTTGTGTTGTATAAATCAGCGTGTGGGGCTGGCGGGATACGCTGCTGCTCACACCAGAAGAAATTAGAGAGAAAACCAGCTGTGCCTCCTCAGCCGCCCTTCTGGTGGGAGCAGGGCTGGGCAAAGGGGCTCCTGCAAGTTCATCTCAGGAGGAAAACAGGCCAGGTGGAAATTTCCATCTTTTCTCCTTGGCTGAAATAGCTGGAGTTTGGCTCAGTGCAAGCCAGACTGCTGTGCCGAGCTCTGCGCAGGGCTAGGGGCTCGGCTTCCCCTCTCCCCCCTCGGCTGAGCACTTGCACAGCTCAGCACACAAGTGCAAGGGGGCATTTTTCAAGCTGCCTGTGTCGGGTGGCTTCGTTCAGCTCTGATTTGATAGTAGCACTGTTAAAATACCTCACAGCACCTCCCTCTTGGTTTGCATCTCCTTGCCCTACACCAGAGCCCATCACCCCCCGTCAGGTATCCTGGGAATTTAAGAAAAGGGGGGATTGTGGAGGGGGTTCCCTGGCCACGCCTGCTGCTGGTTGGCATCCAGACAGTACAAGTGCTCTACAAAAAGAGCAGGATGAGCTGCAGCATATGCGTGCTCGCCTTTTCAAGGCTCGCCGGCGAAGCCCTGCTGCTTTGGCACCCACCAGGCAGCATTACTCACCGCCTTCTGCGGGGATTCTCCCTCTGAGCTGGTTCTCCCCAACCCCGAGCCCCAGGTTATGGAGCTGGGGCGCCCTATAAAAGCAGGGGGAGCATCAAGGGAGCATCTCAGCTCCCAAATGCACTTGGTTCTCTCTGAGCCACAGGGAGATGCTGTGACCAAACATCTTGTGGCAAATAACAAGCCCCTTTCACCATCTTGTCTAGAATCCCACAACTTCTTGAGCCCCATTTTGAGGAACAAAGGGCTTTCCCTTCTCTGCTGTTTCTGCCCTGGACACAAGGGAGTGGTGCTGGATACCAGAGGGAACAGCTCTGGGGAGGATGGGGTCTCCCATGGGGAGATGAGTCCATCAGGGTGAACTTATCCATTCTGCTTTCTTTCTACCTTCCATCCCCAAGGGCAGTTTTAGACACAAATGACTTTCCAAGTACCAGAGGCCTGTGGTGGTGATAGGATTCAGGTGCCCTCCAAGAACAGGAATCTGAGCTGCCTCTGCCTGGTGGGGGCACAGGGGGGTTGTCCCAAGAGCTGGGTTCCCCCTGACTTCTGCCAAGCTTTTCAATTTTTCAAGCTGGCCCTGAATAATTCAGCCTTGATGGAGCTGGCTTGAGGTTGGTGAGTTCTTACGCTCCTTGAGTTTCCGCTTGACCCACTTTAACAGCCAGAAGAACCTGCCAGGCATGATGCTCTGAGCGCAATGGGGTCCAGACACTGAGGTCCCTTTGAGTGACATGGCAGGAGGGAGAACCTGCACCCACAACCCCATCCCGAGATCTCTCCTTGCCCTGCCACATCCAGCAACATGGGCCACAGAGCATCCCTCACCCAAACCACAGAATTTTAGAGGTATTTTTGCCTTCTCCACTTTTTTCTGCCTCTCCCACAGCTCCCGGCACAAGTGGGTGCATCCTGGCAGCGTTTGCCAGATTACGAGGAGGAATTTCCTCGGCTCCATGAACCAGCTAACACCCCGTGGCCATCTCACCACAGCTCTTTGCTATTCAGAGCCTCACCTCGCGTTCCTGGAGCCTGGTCGAACACTGATTAATCCTGCCGGGCGGAATAAGACGCTGCTGGTTCATTTGGCTCAGAGATGTTGGATTAGGATGGTCTCCAGGAATCCCCTGTATCGCAGTTTTTTCTTGCCCTTCCAGCGCAGTCAGGTCTTGCTAATCATTGCTGTTGCAGAGGTGAGAGGAAGGAGAGACCTTTCAGGTGTCTGCATCCCACCACACCGCGAACCCCACAGCTTTAAACCCTTTGGGGATGATGGGAAGAGTCTGTCCCGGTTGTCCCCATCCCTGCGGGCACAGCCACAAGCTGTCCCCTCCAGCACCTGCTCCACAGAAACCCAGTGGCAAACCCAGCTCCTTAACCAAGCTGTGCTCACCCTGCCAGGGTGCTGCATCCCCTCAGTACCAGCTGGAGGGGGTGACACCCTGCCTGAGATCACTGAGCTGGGGACATCATGCAAAGAGATGAAACACCCAAGCCCTCTCCTCCTACACCACCATGTTCAGCGCTCCTGGGAGCATTGTCTCTTCCACTTCATGAGGAAGAGCGGCTGTTCTCAAGCCTGCAATCCCCTCTTGGAAAAGCTTTAAATAGCATCGCAGCCTTCATGTCCTTCCCTGGGGTCTGCTCCCAGCACCAGCCAAGCGTGCCCTGCTGGCATGGGGAGCATCCTTGGCAGCGCTGGCTTCGCACGGAGACAGTGGGGATTAAACAAGGACACTGCTGCTCGGCCAGAGTTACACTTGGGGGATTACTGGGGCCCGCGAGAAGCGGGGAGTAGCCCGGGAATTTGTTCAGTGAAACTGGAGGGGTTTGTCACAATCCGATCGCAGGCGAACAGAAATCCCTGGTGCTGGCAGGAGCTCAGCGCTGGAGGCCGCGGGGATTAACTGGGTTTTCTCCAAGCTTTGCAACACGACTGGGGTGGGAGGAACTGTTGCTCTGAGCCCCAAGCTCAGGAGAGGGGCAGGAGCTGAGTTAGCAACGAGCACATCAGCTTCAGGGTGCCCAGTTCTCATCTCGAGGCCAAGGACCAACTTCTTCCACGTGGATGAACCAATTCTCCTACAAAGGTTACTCCGTGCATCCCTCCCAAACCCAAAGCAGCTAAACTGGCCTGGGAGAGCTGGAGAGACCCAGAAAGGATACCTACAGCCTTTTCATTCGCCCTGCCCCCTTCTTTGTTGGAAAAAATTTGCATCCATCACTAATTAATCCAAGATGAGCTGCTAATTCAGCTCCTTGATTGCAACTTTGCATAACTGATGCGCGAACAGGAAGAGTCGCAGGACGGGATAAAAAAAGGAGACAATCAACGGTGCCTCCTCTGCCCAGTGCTGGGCTCACAAAGGGCCTTGCCAGCAGCCACAAAGCCCGAGCCCCTCTGGCAAAGGGGAAACTGCAAGTTACAGGCAACACAGCCCCTTTGCTAATTCATAGAATCATAGAATCACAAGGTTGGAAGAGACCCACCGGATCATCGAGTCCAACCATTCCTATCAAACACTAAATTATTCCACTCAGCACCTTGTGCACCTGTCCCTTAAACACCTCCAGGGAAGGTGACTCAACCTCCTCCCTGGGCAGCCTCTGCCAGTGCCCAGTGACCCTTTCTGTGAAAAATTTTTTCCTAATGTTCAGGTTGAACCTCCACTGGTGGAGCTTGAGACCCTTTCCCTCTCATCCTGTCCCATGTTCCCATGGTGCTATCCGCCCCCCGCCCTCCTCCCAGCCCTTCCCCTTCCTGGTGTCCAAGCAGTTATCAGTAGGTTTCAGAGTGAACGCTCCACCAAGGTGAGAAGGGCAACCCCTTCCCCCGGTGCCAGCACTTCAGGCTCTCCTGCCACAGTGGGTACATCAGGTCCGACACCTGTGAAGGCTTCTACCCCCCCAACAACGAGCCCCCAAGGGCAACAAGCTGGGTACACGGGCAAAGTGCAAGCACGAGCGAGGCCAGGCAGCATCACCCAGAACCCTGCATTGGTCAGAGCCACCACCTTGAGCCCAGGGCCAACACACCCTGCGTACCTGCTGCCAAGCAATGTGCAAGAAAACTGGTGCTGATGTTGGCTCGTGGGCTATTTTACCACCTTCCTCTTCCTCCTCCACTTGCGTCCCACCCGCAGAGGCTCCCCCCCCCACCAGTTCAACACCTCCCAGGAGCCTGAAAGCTGAGCGACAGGGCAGCAAACAGCAGCAGACGGGTCAGCCCCACGCTCCCTATTCACATTTTTGCCCTGCAAAAGAAAAAGAACTACTTTCAGCTCCAGCCTTTTCTCTAGAAAAATGCGGCTCCCAGCCTGGGGGCCCCATGGCAAAGGCTGAAAGGGGGCTGGGCTGGCCCCCCCACCCCTCTTAATCAGCCAGGGCATGCATGAAGCCTAATGCCCTCGAAGATTTCAGCACTATTGACACACACTGCGCATTAAACGCCTTATGGAGGATTTGCATAAGCTCGGGGAGGGAGGAAGAGCGCGGAGAAAAGTGGCGACAATGGGGAAAGTAAATGCATTAAAGTGCTTAGGGGGAAAAAAAAAATCTGATAAAGGAATAAACCAGTTAAGGGAATATATTACTCGTAGCCCGGTTATTCAAATCCTGCCTTATAGGAAATCCTCTTAAAGCGATCACCTGATTGTGTGTTAAATTCCTAATTGAATAATAAAAGAATTATGTATTTCTTCCATAAAAGCACAAAGATGGGAGCCCACGCGGATGTTGGCTCGGAAGGAGCTGGGAGCAGTGGAGATGGGGGTCCTGGGGCAGCAGCAGCGTCCAGGAGGAACGTGAGGGGCTCTGGGGTGAAGGGAGGATGCGAGTGTTGGGAGGGATGGCAGGGGGAGAAGAAAACTGCAGAACCGAGGAGGAAAGCTCTGCTGGGAGGGGTTGAAGAGCGGTGCTGCCTGAGGGAGGAGGAGAACCTGGGGGAGATCTCCAGGGCTCCTCCAGCCCTGGTTGCTGTGTCACCAAGGACGTGAAGCATCGAACATGACTCTTACCTCTGGAGCTGCAGCGGGCACAGCAACTGCAGCCACCCAGCATTTGGAGAGTGGTTCTAGCAGCCCCTGAAGCTGCTGGGGAGCAAGGCGAGGGCCACAGTTCCAGCTCTGGGGTAACCTCAGGTGCCACCTCCTCGCCCCTTTCTCCTGCCACCTTATGCCCCAGTCTTCCCAGCCAGGGCTGAGGGTGATGCCTGCGCAGTCTCTCCTCCTTGCTGCTGCTCTTTCCTCTGCCTTCACACTACAAATAAGATGCAAANAAAAAAAAAAAAAAAAAAAAAAAAAAGGCATCACCTGGCACTCAGGAGGTGAGGGAGAGCAGCAGGACTGACGTGCACCAAACCCACAGCCTGCGTGGGGGGGCTGGGGGAGAAACAGAAGAGCTAAAAATAGCCCTGGGAGCTGCTTTCTTCTCAGAGATCATTTTTCTACCAGGCTGTTTCATTTCATAAACAGGATTATTTATTTATTTCTCCCCTCCTTTACTCCATTTTTTTTATTTTTTCTTTTTTTACTCAATGCTACCACTTTACCCATCTCCACATTTCTTTTAAAAGCAAGTTTAAAAAAACCCAAACCAAACAAACAAAACACCCCCAAAGCCCAAGGAAGAAGAAAAAGCCAACCCGGCCCTCGTGATCGCTCCAGCAAACCTTGCGTTGCTCCAGCTCTTTATAGGTAATTGAATATCCCAGAGTGCATCTGCTAATGCAAACTCCAATATAAATAAGCGGCAGCGGTGAGCTCAGGGAGGGCAGAGGCGGCAGCTGAGAAAACAAAGCGAGCAGAGCCCAGCAAACCCCGGCCTCGGCCAAGCTCGGGGGCTGCCAGAGGCTTTTTATTAGACAGAATTGGATTGCTGGGGCCAGGCTGAGGTCCCACTTCTGGGCGAGCGCAGGAGCTTGCAGCGAGCAGGGTTTGCAGGGAGATGGTTATTGAATTATCCTTGCCGCAGCGCCTTTTTTTCTTTTTTTTTTAAAAAAAGGTGCATTTCTTGTGCACAGCAGGAGGGTGCAAAGCTCCCCAATTCCCAGGGGAGACCCCTGTCCCCCCCCCCTTAGCCCAGCAGGTTCCCCATAGGCAAAGCAGCTCCAGCCATAGAGGAGCTCCTGGCTTTGCATCACTGGCAGTGCCCCTACCTCCTCGCTTCAGCATCCTCCAGCAGCAGCCAGGGAAATCAGGGATGACAGGAGCAGTTAATTTGAGCCTGCAGAGGCCATCTTTCCATACGTGCATTGTTTTCTTTCCAAACAGACTTTTAATAACTAATTTCAGATGGTAAGAAGAAATAGCTACATCCTGACCTCTTGAAATGCAAATTGCCTTTCACCCTGGGAGAGATGAAAGGCGGTTTCCTATCAGAAACGTTAAAAAAGGAGTGAGATAACATCTCCCAGCTCTGCCTCCCCTGCTTGCATTTTCAAAATTGTTTTCGGGCGAGAAGAGATGCTCTGTGCGATTTTGCCGTGCCTGTTGCCCATACAGAGCGAGAGCGGGGGCTGAAGGGCTGGGGGGCACCTGGAGCAGAACCCCTCATGCCCCAGTGATTCAGAGAGAAGGGTCACAGCGTGGGGGTTGTAGTTCCCTACAAACCAGCCCCACTTCAGTCTTAGAATCACAGAATCACTAGGTTGGAAAAGCCCCACAGGATCATGGAGTTCAACCATTCCTATCAACCACTAAACCACGTCCCTCAGCATGTCGTCCACTCAACCCCCTCCCCTCTGCCAGCGCCCAATGACCCTTTCTGTGAAATTTTTTTTCCTAATGTCCAGCCTGAACCTCCCCTGGTGGAGCTTGAGGCCAGAGTGATGCTCTAAGAGGGAGCACGGGAAGGGGCAGGGATGTGCTGGGTGGTCAAGGCTGGGATGTTGCCAGGGAAGAGAGGAGAGCGCATGTTCCAGGGTGGGAAGACTAGGATGTTGCTGGGCAAGGAGCAAGGATGCTGTCAGGGGCTCGCAGGGATGATTCAGGCTGGGTTGGTGCGGAAGGGAGAGAAAAGAGCATAGATGTTCCAGGGAGAAAAGGCTGGGAAACTGCTGGGGCAGGAGCAGGGATGATCCAGAGGTGGGGAGAAAGCAGAGATGCTCCCAGGGAAGGGAAGGAGTATGGATATTTCAAGGGGAAAAGGCTAGGGTACTGCCAGAGGGAGGGAGGCTGGGACACTGGGTGAGCAGATGTGCTCCACGGTGGGAGAAATCCGAGGTGATCCAGGCAGGGAAAAGGCTGGGATGGTTCCAGGGAAAGGAGAAAAGAGCATAGATGTTCTGGGATGGTGCTGAAGAATGAGCAGGGATGCTGCTGCCAGGGGAGAGGAGGGATGGTCTGCGGTGAGGGAAGGCTGGGATGCTGTTGGGGGGACAAGAGGGGAGAAGGGACGCTCTGCACCCCCATCTGCTGCCTGCGTGCTGGTGGAGAGCAGCTCCCCAGCCACCAGCTCCCTCCCCTTTACAACCAGAAGGCCCAGGCTGCCGCTGGGATGTCGCTCCAGCTGCCCTCCACTGATAAAATATCACCTCTGATCTAGAGTTGCTGCGCAACCAGACGGCAAAGTGCCACGAAGGGCTTTGCAACCACTGCTCGCCTGCCCCGAGTCCATGTGACAGTGACACCGTGCTGCCTGCTCACCCTATTCAGCAGGAGATGCCAAGCAGGTACCAGGCACCCAAAGGTGACAGTCTGTACCCACCGTGTGTGCAAGGTGGATCCGTTCCCCTGTGTCACAAAGTGCTCCCAGACCTGTGTGAACAGAAGCCTCCTCTCCCAGGGCCAGCCTTGTCTCTACAGTCCACTATCCAGAACACCACAGCCACAGTACTGCCAGAAGCCTCAAGCCTAGGTAAGGACTTAGATAGGCTTTGCAATCTAAATCTTTTATTATAACCTGTACTTAATAAAGTGCAGCACTAAAAAAAANAAAAAAAAAAAAAAAAAAAAAGGCATCAGATTTCCTCAGCTCCAGGAGGCTGAGCAGAAAACCCTCATTAGTTCACACCACACCATTAATTAGCTGAAGAAATCCCTGCCAAGGGCCTAGCAGAATGGCATCCAAAACCTCTGCTGAGGCGAGGTTAGATGGGGAATGGAAAAGGGACAGGTAAGCACTGAGCCAGGAGCAGGTGCCGCAGCGTCGATGAGCTGCTCCCAAACAGGGGCAGGATCAGGGCAGCTGCTGCCTGCTGCTCCCCCACCAGCTGCTTTCTACCCGCTTGCTCCAAACCCAGCGATGCTGCATCGATGCGGGTTTGCTGCAAAGCAGTGAGGCTGAGGTTGGCGTGAGCCCATGAGAACCCTTCTCCCTGGTATCTCCGCTCCTGGCAGCACACAGCACAGCCCCAGCCAACGAAATCAGGCTGTTTACACCAGAATTGTGCTCTTGCTCCAAGTTATTTCATCCTGGACTCAAGTCCTGTGTAGCAAAGCCTCAGTGCCTGATCACTTGCAGCAAGGCCAAACCCAACTTCCTCATCACCATGAGAATGGGCACCAGAAAGGAATGCAGGCATGAGCTACCCTTGTAATAAGATAAATAATTGGAGATGAGATTTCTTAGTCCCTTTCTCTAGGAATTCTGGCTCAATAGGCTAGCTTAGTACCAACAGACAATTCCAAAACCACCGATCTGAACACAAAGGTGGCTGCCGAGTTCAGGGCTGGCTTTGATCCATATTATTTATAATTTTCCCCATGCTTACAGGAATATACTCTTCATTACTCCTCTGGGCAGGAGCAGGGGGGCAGTCATACCTCACAAAACCACAGAGGGTCTGGATTACCACATCCATCTGGGCTGCAGGGCACTGGAGTTGTTGGCATCATCATCACAGCTGGAAGATGCTGCCACTTACTGGGTCCACCAGCAGCTTCTCTCAGACCTTCAGCAGATCTTCTCAGATCTTGTCTCAGATCCAGGCAGAAGATGTGAAACAGCACCAGCAAGGCGAATGGAGAGCTTAGAAACACTCATCTGAGCTAACACAACCTATTTTCACTGAAGCATTTGTAGGCACATGAGTGGCATCAGCAGGACAGCATTGCCCTCCAGAGCTGGATGAGGAGACGAGACATCTGCAGTGTCACAGCTGAGGCCACACTATGGAATGGTCGTGTAGGAGAACAAGGAAAATCTCATCATCACATGCTCCACCATTGTTAGCAAGAGCAGAAAGGCTTTTTCTCATCTTGTTGACCCTGATCACAGTGTCTATTGTGGCTTTGCAAAAGGAAGGATACACAGAGAAGCAGGAGATGCGTCCTTACCTATCAGTGTGGGCTCGATCCAGATCTTCCTCCTGGGTTTGAAGGTGAGAAGCAACAAGCTTGAAGTGACACAGCACAGTGGACAGGGTACGTACTTGAAAGCACAGCTTCAGATGCAACTCATAAACGAAAGAAAGTTATCTAAACTCACCTGAGGAGCAGGAGAAAAACACACGAGTGCATGTGCCAAGAAGAGCAGCTTTAAGGAGGAAAAAGAGGGAAAATTACATTTGCAAGCATAATATGCCAGGAGAAACTCAGCTTGTCCTCTCCCAGTCCCTGCAAAACCCAAGCTGGCAGTGTCTTTTGAGAGTGGCTACAGAGCACGATTAGGACTGGGGCTCATCACTGCTGGCCCTTCGGTTTGGGCCACAGAGTACAGAACACACATAGCATCACCCAGGTTTTATCCAGCCCCATCTCCAAGCAGCAAACAAAAGGAAGAAGACACAGAATACTTATCACAACACAGATTTAATTCCTTAGGCAGTTATAAAATTACAAAGAGCGATGGGCTAGCAGTGAGAGCCAGACACTTGGTGAGGTGGAATGTTAAGACAGATTTCTTTTTCCATTTATCAACACAGATACCAAACAGAGCGAGTTCCGCAGGATGCAGGGATTTTTCCAGGTGAGGAAGCAAGAGCAAACAGATCCAGGCAGGCAAAGGGTTGAGTCGATGCCTCATTGAAACTCAGAGCTAGAGGTTTGGGAAAAAGGCCCCACTAGTAAGAATGATTTGGTCACATGCAGCGCAAGGGGACTCAGCGTAGAGATTGCTGCAGCCACATGGGCAAAGCCACAGCACTGAGATACCTGTAAGAAGCACAACTGTAGCTACTTGCAAGCCTGAACAAAAACTTGTTGTCCATTATGAGATTTGCCAATTTGAACTGTATTCAAATGAAGGCATGTTATGGTTAGTAAAACAGGAATTCGCTGAACTCCTTTGGTTGTGCAATTGTAATCTGAAAGGATTTAGTCAGAGCCATGCTTTCCCCCCATTGCAAGACTTCCATGGTGCAGCACAGATTGCAGAATAACAAAGGCCTGCTCTGCACATGTGAGGACAACTCTGCCTCGCTCTGGGATGTTGACAGGTTAAATGAAGGCAACTGCCAGCCAGGACAGCTGGAGTACAGAATAAAACTTCCCAAATAAATCTCTGTAAAAATTAATGCCCATCAATGCTTTGGACACAAGATGCCAGTTGCTGTGCAACAGCAGCAGAGCATCTGCACACGTGAGTGGTGCAACCGAATATCTCAGCAACCTACAAGGAAAGAAATTCCGCCGCCTTACTGGATGCTGCTTTGGTGCTAATGCTGTTATTAAAGCCAAGAAAGCACAGCATGGGATGTAACGCAGAGCGCTCCGCTGATCAGCTTCTCAGGGCTCTAAGCTAACCTACTCACCAAGCGGGTGGCTCTGCAGTTCATTCCTTCCCGTTTACTACTATATATGGTTCAGATGTGAGTTTCCCCTGTGGAGGTACCAACCATTGCATCAATTCTTCTCAGGTATCTCTTTGCATTCAGGTAGGTTTGAAAGACCAGTACCTCTACCCTACCCTCTGCAGAAAATGGCCCAAGAAACCTGCTTGTGTAGGACCTGAGGAGAAGTACAGACACACACCCACACACCCCTGATCCCAGAGGGAGCATTCACACAAATGCCTTGCCAAACAGCCTCAGAAGAAACAGCTTTTACCAACCACTTTCTGCTTTTTATTTCCTCCTCCTCTGCCAGGCCCAGCCTTTAACTGCTAGATATCTATCAGTTGTATTTTGGAAACAGTGACATAACAAGAGACCAGTGCAGATGAAGGTTTTCTGCCTCAGAACTTGAAGTACAAAGAAGGGTAAACAGATGTTGAGACAGCGGAGTATGTACACTCACTACCTGTCTGCGCATCAGGAAAAACAGCTCTCTCCCTACGATGCTCACTGGGAACAGATCCCACTATAGACTAAGACCTGAGTTCAGGATTCCAAATTTACGTGCTCCCTACCCCCCGGCTTTGGTTGTTTCAGGTGTCTCCCTCTGGCCCGCAACCCTCTAGAGTTAAAAAGCCATCAAGCAGCACAGTCTGTATCTAGAGTGAGACACGGTCGCAGAACAATTGTTGTCCTTCCCAAGAAGGCCTGTCTAAAATGAGAGGGGCTAGACAGTTGTTCCCACATTGTAGGACCCTAAGCCCACAGCTACAGTGTGGGGTTAGAGTCTCCTTGGCTTACACCAGGGAATCCAGGCCTGGGAGACAATCAGGATAGAAATCTTTAGACATTACCTGATCCACAAAGCCCAGAAGTGCAATCATGTGCCCCATATACAGGTGAGGATGCAGCTGCAAACAGCATTTCTGGTATGTTTAAAAAAAAACCAAAACCCCCAAAAAACCCCAAAAGAAAACATCTTTGTGTCACAGGGATGAAACCCCAGCCTGAAAGGCTTCTAACTTTGGTAGCACACCACAACAAGGTGGTTACTGAGAGCCTAAGGCCATCAGAAAGAAACTGTATTAGTCACACTTTATCTGAGGAAAACTTTCTATCCTCATGCAATGAACTTAAGATAACCACTCTTACATGAAATCACCTGCCCCACCCTATCAACTTCATCCTGGTCATAAGTCCAGAATATTAGTATTTTTGCTCTATATAGATTCGGTTTTTTCTCCAGTTACAACAACCAAAAGATAGAAGACTACTTCAGCTGGCTTCCAGCTCCTACTTAGAAGAGTGAACCAAGCAGGGCATTGCAGTTGAGCAACGTGCAGCTCAGGTGCAGACACAAACTACAGCATGTGGAAGACATGAAATGCTGAACATGGGATCTTCAACTTGCCTGTGGAACACAAGGTGTGAAAGCTAAGAAGGGGGTAAAATTAGTATGATAAATGTTCTCAGTTTTTAGCAGTAATTACATGAAGGGGTATATCTTGCTATGTAAGACTGTCTTTGTTACACTCGAAATCTGAAAGGTGTGTGCTGAGCAAACCTGTGTTGCTTATGCATGTTTGCTGCTAACTCTACTTGTGGAGCCTATGCCAAGTCTCCAAGTACGTTACCAGGAATGTCACTAACTTTACTCTGGAACAAGCAGACATCTGACAGCTCTCGGGTGGTTCAGTTTGTCAAACTTCACTGACCTTGTGGTTACTTCCAAACTTGTATTTTACTCCACAGTTACGAGCCCCACAGCAAAGCTGACAGCACTTGCAGCACGAAAAAAGGTTCACTCCAGGCCATGGAATTCAGTTGTCAGCCACAGCCTAAAGTCAAGAGGCTATGCGAGATTTCAGCATGGCTCAGTGGTTTGCTTTGAATGTACTGGGTTCTGGAGAGGACACCTTAGGGCACTCCCAGCCAGCTACTTAGGACAGACAAGGGCTTCCAGTGAATAAACAAGCCCGATCCCTTCGCTACCACATGTGCTCATTTAAGAGCATCTTCCACTTAACACGGACTAACAGCAGCCTCACTGATACAAGCAGCTTTCTCGGCAGGTAAACCACCATCTTCCATGCTTTCAGAGGAAGGGGAAGCCCACACAGGACTTTAGGGACAAAGACCACTGCCTGCCAATCCCCGAGAAGACTCATTAACAGTAGCAAATCCTAAAGGCACATCACTGTCTAGCTGTGGCAGGCAGCTCACATGTAGCTGGAGCACTCCACTGCTGCCCTCCTCTTGAGATCTGCATTTTCCCTGTCTTTCCATTTTCCTTTCTTTGCAGTCAGTAGAGGAAAAGGAAGTAACCCCCAATGATCCACAAAAGGCAAAGCAGGCTCATTTTGGCAAAGAAAAGTAACACGCACCAAGTACTTCGCTAATGCTCACTGTTATCTAAGACTTAAGAGAAGGCACGTTACAACCCTAAAAATAATCTGCAGCACTGCTCAGCCTTGGGTCAAGGCAGGTATGGATTTATTCCAAAACTGCCAAAGAGACAGCCAGTCCTTAGAGTGGGTCACAAGAGGTACTCTGATGAAGGGGAAAATAAAAAATACAAATAAAACAGAAAAGCATCGTTATCCAGAAAATTAATATTTCAAAATCATTCATATTTACATCAGCATCTGGAAAAAAACCACGAACCTTCACTGCCAGAGGAGAACACTCAGCTCCAGACCGACAAGAGGCAAGAACCAAGAGCAATGCTTTCCAGCTGAAAACCTTAAAGCTGTTAAGGGTGGGGCTGCCACACTCTACAGGGATTTGCATCCACCCAGACCAAATCGTTGCTTTGGATAATTTAAAAACAAAACAAAACAAAACAAAAAGTATAAAAAAGGTTATTGCTACTCTGCCAAGCAAACCAGACAATCTATAGGAGAGAAAGAAAGTGCATTCCATGTCTTCTCTAAAAAACCTGAAAGTTTGTCAGCCACTATGGGCTACATATAAGTAGACCGAGTACTAAAGGTGTAAAAACCAGTCTCTAGCAATTCCCTCATTCTAGCTTTCTTCCTGCAGCAACTCCTTTCTTCCTTGTGAAGGCACTTTCTAAGTTCTATATCATTATGCAGGGAAACACTTTTCAGTTTTCCATCTCAGCAAACAGAACAGTCCCACAAATACACAACATTCAGAAGGAATTTTAATTAACAAAATGGTCCAGGAAATGGAAGGGAGAACCCAAAAAAATAGGCGATTGCATTTGAAAGGTTGCATGTCAGTCACTAGGTATGCCTGCAAGCCCACGCTCAGGAAACCATTTGGACCTTTGTCAGTGCAGAACCAGTCTCAGCTTCCAGAACCACTTCTCTGCTCCTTCCTTATATAAGCTAAATATTATATACATATATAAAAAAAAATACAAACTTGAGTTTGTTATAAAGTGGCTTCTCTCTCCCCCCCTCTTACGCTTGCTTGGCACATGAACGCATGCAAAGCTAGTAGGCTCCGAGGGCTGCACGAACAGCAGGTTTTGGCAACAAAAAAAATAAACACAGCTAAAATAGATAAGCAAGATTAAAAGCCACTGAATTGAAAACCATATATTTTTCCAATTGTAGAGAATTAGAACTACAGCTACAACTTAAAACTGTAAGAGTCTGTCATCCTCTCTCCCAACTCATGTCACAGTTCATAGCAGCATAACACGAGATTCCTCAAGAAACATCAAGCCAGTGTTCTCTGCTTCAGGAGTGAGTTCACAGGTCAAAGTTTAGTCTGTCCGAAGGATCATGGGAGGATGCTCACTGTCTTCGTCCAATCTGAGTGAGTTGGTTTCATCTTCCAGGCAAGCTCCACCCACGGCACCCAGGTCATCCGTATAGGCTGGAGAGAAAAGAACAAATAGTTGGGGTGGTCGGCCACACAAAGTAAGGCTTGGATCTCAAGTGACTGGTTAGAGCTGAAGCACTAGAGATTATATGCAATGGTTTCACTGCCACCCTATGTTTGTTTTAATTATGACCACATTACTCCCAGCCAAGAGCTGTTTATGATCAAAGTTAAACTCTGTGTATGTGCAACACATACTGATGCTCAGGGCAGGCTGATGTCTGTCTTCCTCTCCACTCACGCATTACGGCTGCAACTGCACTTCTGATGCTACAGATGCCGACTGTCCTTCCTCTGCAGAGGCACTGACCCGAGGACCATACAAAGATGGGAAAAGCTCCACTGACTTAGAGAGCTGCAGCACTAACCAAGTTCTCGGACTCTCAATTTAACAGAAGAGTGAATCAGGCTAAAAGGTCACTGTTCCCATAAAGGAATGAAAAGGGTATTTATTCACCTTGTTAAAAAATGAGGAGGGGGCTATAATTCAGATGCTTTACACAAGGTCTGGGTGCAGAACTCCTATGTGAAATAATTCCATTAAAGCATCTCAAGAACCATTTGGCAAGCACTGCAACTACCACTACAGTAACCAATCACAATTTGAGACGAAGTTCTATCCAGAAAGTAGCAAAGATGGGTGATCCATCTACAGGAAGCTACTGTACATCACAGGGGCTCTTTGCTACTGCTCACCAATGCTCCACATCACACCCGCAGTTAGGAAAAGCTCAGTGTTGAAGTAGACGAGCTCACGCAGCCATCTAGAATGAAGTAATAGGCAGAGGTGCGCTCTGCCCCTTTTCCAGCCTTCTCCTTACCATGCCTTGTGGGTGAGGAAGGCACATATGTACCTTTAGTCACAGCAGTACTGTACGTCTGCGCTACCAACGGCCGGTCATGGGATGCAGACTCTAGAATCTCGTTGCCTGGCTCCATGCTGCCATCGAGCCTACCAATCAAAGAGAGATTAATTGGAGAGGTGACCTACCTGGGCATAATACAGATTTAGCTGACAGTTAACAGAGGAATATCTCATGAGATGTGCAAGAGTAATACGTATACCCATGCCAAAGGAGGAACCTGGTCCCTCCATTCCAGAGGATTGTCAAGAAGGCACATGACAGTACTTTGTACTTAACACTGAAGGCATCAGGGACATGCTTGCCTCTGACATAGTATCTGGGTCTAAAACCTAGCAGCTGATGCGAGGAGAAAAGACTCAAAATAAGAGTGTGATTAAAAAATAATAGTAACCATTCCAATCAGCAGTGTTAGACTGTCTCCAGCCCTGTCCACAGCAAAAGGGGCTTCTTCATACACACACTAGAAAACCCTCTAGTGAAGGCACTAGAGCATTTCAGAAATTAGAACTTAATAAAAACTTCCCTTATGAGGTATCACTTCATCCACAACTGAAACCATGGGTTGTACCTTAAAATGTTCAGGTTTTTGACCAGGATTAGTGATTGACCAAAACTGCAAACCTGAATTATCACTGTAGGTTATTGGATTTATATCTATGACGAATCACATAAGTAATCTGAGTACATTACCCTAGCTATTCCTGCCTAAATCTATCAAAAAACCAACAAAATGCTGCTACAGAACGTGAGTTGACTGGTCTATATGCAAGGAACTTCAGTAAGGACACCAGTAGAGAAAACACAAATAAACTCTTAGGCCAGATTCCTCCTCTGTAAAGTCTGAGTAACATCTTTCTCCCATGTCTGTAACTGCTTCATCAATAAATGAAGAAGATGGTGTCAGACATTAAATTACTAAGGAACTCAACTCAAACTGCCAAGTAAGAGGAAACAGGATCATACAGCTAACAGCGATTGATCCTTCACTGCAATCTGATGGTGTTAAGTTTCCAGTGGAAAAGCAGTGCTTAGTGTAGAAGATGCTAGGAAAGAAAACATGGAGGGGGAGCTATGAAGCTACTTGGTCACGTCATCGGTCTGGAAAAAGATTAAAGACATGAGTAATTCCGAGCTAGACTTTTGCAGAACAGAACTGAGTTTAAGAACAAACTGGATTCTGTGAAGACATGAGATGCAACAGTTCAACTAATGTGGACTTACTTGTGCTGCTTCATTAGTGTGCATTCTCCTCCTTCTTGGGGGTCTAGGTTGTACATGTAGAGGTACCCATCAGCAGCTCCCACCAATAATCGAGGGATCTTCTGGATTCTAGAAAGGTAATGAGAACTTAAGGAAGTACACCCTCCTCTCCTTCCATGATTTTAAGCCATTTTAAAGACGCTGTTGCTTGTAGACAAGGAACACTTAATATTTAGACAGAACACCCAGGAAAGAATCATGCGTAAAAATAGTAAGGCAAAGTCACGCTTTGGAGCTAGGGGGATACCACAGGGAACAAGCAACTTATGTATAACCCTGTAAAAGAGATTCAGAAGTTATCTTCCCATTAGCAAGTTATGCAGCTCCAGAGACAAATATTCCATCAGGAAGTATTTACTTAATTCAGAAACGTTAAAAGGCTTAATTAGTTTAAAGGGTGCTTTGAGATGAGAGGAGTGATAGTACAGACATGAATGTCAATTTAGCCTAAAAACTATATATAAAACTCCCACAAAATAAGTTTACTATTACTCGGCTTATTGCCTTGGTGGCTGCACCAAATGGGATCTGCCTTTGGTGAAGACAAAATAAGGACTAGATTTAGGCCTCAAAACTAACTTTAATGAACTCTATGCTATTTCAGGGACAAG
Source organism: Piaya cayana (assembly GCA_013389865.1). Taxonomy (NCBI): domain Eukaryota; kingdom Metazoa; phylum Chordata; class Aves; order Cuculiformes; family Coccyzidae; genus Piaya; species Piaya cayana. The sequence goes on along the minus strand of WAAB01023712.1, from coordinate 18,519 downwards.
AATAACATTAAGTTGCTTTCAAAGACAGAACTGCCCAATTCTGAAAGTCACTAACAAGCCATGCAGTATCACTCCTCCTAACACTAATGGAAGCAAACACCAACAGTGCACGTGACTTTGCGCCACATTGTTCTTTCAAAATTAAATGATATCTTTAAACAACACTTAGAAATAGCCTATTCTCACCCAAATATTATGCCTTTCCCTCCTCCCCTCACAGGACGGTGAGGTGCTAGCTCTAGCACATAGCTTTTTAACTGGAAGAGGCTTTGCAATGATTACAGGGGATCCACTACCCTGCGTGCTCCCTGCTCTGCTGGAGATGAAGTTACATTCTACAGTGTCGGTCTTTCCATACAGCAACGTGGCAACCCAGCAGGGTGGCGAGTGCAGGCTCCATTTCTTTACTCACGTGGCAAGTGCACAGATGTTTTTGTGCCCACAGAACGGCAGGCGGACTGTAGCAAAGGCTCTACCCTGGTTGAACATTTCTGTTACTTGAGAGGGCAGATAGTTTGTTGAGGCCATCAGCACTTTTCCAAAATAACCTGTCCAGGTTGTAGGCTCTTCCTGAGGTCTGCAAGTCAGAAGTAAAAGAATTGACCGACTTTGCCTTCACATTGGAAAGGTGCATAAACACTTTGGAACACGTATTTTTAAATATATTAAGAAGCTGTTTCTCTTCACAAATTAACACCCTTGTGAACTCTAATATACTGCATTTAGGCTAAAGGGCACAGCGTGTCGTAGAGTACCCTCAGCATGTTATTTAAGCATGTTTAATTGTAAACTGATACTTCTGCTTATAAAACTACATTTCATAAGGTTCATTATACAAGAGCAAGATCTACTGGAAAGCGCTACATTTCAAGATTTTAGTCACCTGTTTATCCCTAAGCAAATCATTGTTTCCATCAACTTCCATAGAAGTGCAAGACTGCTCTCTCAAATAAGAACATTTCATTATCTCTGGCCTTTTAAAGTCCTATAAGCATCTGGAAGGCATTACTAAGATAGCTCTTCCCATATGGGTGTCACAAGAGGTGAAACAGAACTGAAAACGTTAAACTACTCCATATGCCTCTGTCAATGATGGCAAATTTCTCTTCTGGCACACAGAAAAAATATTTCTGCTGAAGAACAGTAGTATACAGCTCAGCTGCAGTTGCTGATTCATAAATGACTTCTTATGCCCTTTACTTTATAGAAGTGTTCAAAAGAAGTCTGTCCATGCTTTGAAGAACTCATACATTGAATAGAATTGATTTTAAAGCCTTTTCCTAAAAAAAGAATAAAAATCTAAGGCACTTCTGAAACATACTTTTCTTTCACAGTCTCAAGTTTGAAGATATGCACCGTCTCTGTGTTACTGGACGCAGACAGAAACATGCCATCCATGCTGAAAGCCAGTGAACAGATGCTCACACACCTAGGGGGTGGGGAGAAAAGAAAGGACAAATAATGAAGCACTATTTTTGACATTCTAGTACTGTACCAATTGTTGCAAGAAGAAAGCTAGTGTTAACTAACTCATGGGAACTGACTATTCAGGGGATGTTACTTCTCCATTTTGGTAGGTTGAAAGCCTTTCTGCACATTCACCACTATGGAGCTCCATAATGTTCACACAAGCTGCAATGTGAGAGCCGAGAGGAACTGTGGCTGCATGGTAGACTCACCTGCTGCTCTTCTCCTGTCACTGATTGCAGGTGACTTGTAATTAAGCCAAAGTATTTGGCTTAATTAGTAATTAAGCAGATTCTCAGTCACCACTGCTTTACAAATAAGAAAAAAAAGAACATTTCCATAGTAAGCATTAGGAATTCTCCAATACCTTCTTAAAGCACTTCAAGAGTAGGATCTCCATTAATGATGTTCAACTCTGATGTATACCAGATATAGGGGTCGATTAGTAACAACCTGAACTCAGTCTTGTCTCTGTATAAAGTACAGCAGAACTACAGAGCTGCTACTACCACAAATCACAGTACTGTTTCACAATAGCCATCAATGATCACAGCACCAGGAGGATTTAGAGGAGTCGAAGAGTATTAGGATGTACTGCTTCCAATTGCCATAAGAATACAATCTATCTTACAAAGGTGACCCACTTAAAACAAGTTCCCTCACCAATAAATTTTTAAAAGGCAAGAGGGAGTACAATTCTGACAGGACTGATTTGTAGAATAGTCAAGTCCAGAAGAGCGAATTGGAAGATGTTCAAGCTGAAGCTCTTATAAGCAGAGGCAGGGATGAATGAAGATAAAGGGAAATATCAGAAAGCTGACTCAATGGCAGAACATACTGGAAATCTACTCTAAGGAATGAGTTTCAGATAATTAGCCCAGCGGAACATTACCTCTTCACTCCCCTTCGGAATTCAAAGAGTTTTTGTCCCTCTGGAATGGAAAACACTCTTATTACTGTCCCCTGCAAAGACAAAAAAACCCCAACATTTTTTATTTCAAGTTCAATCACTGTGTATTAGCTCTAGTGAGCAGAGCACAACTATAAGCAGTAAACCATTTTGCTGTTAACTTATTGCTGTGGATGCACACCACATACTAGCATGAAATTTTTATGGAGCTTGATCGCAGGATGCGTTTGGATAGCAGAGAAACAACAAGAGGTGGGAGCCACTTATGCAGAGAACAAACTATGCATCAAGCTCTTTGTCATATTTGTTCATGAAAATGACCACATTAGACAAGTACCACAAGTACAGGCACCTGGATGTCTTTTGTACCTTTATCAGGTGCCATCAGTTACACCTTTATAGTCTAAGCTTATTATACAAAGAGATGAGGCTTCTGACTTTCTAATTTCTAACTCAGACTGACAATTTGTCATCATGTGCCAAAGATTAGAGATACTTCCCTTTACTCTGACTTCAGCTGTCTTGTTTTCATTAGGGAGACAGCATCAAAACAAGACAACTAATAGGTATCCTGCATTAAAGGGAGAAACACTTAGAGGACTGCCCTGATTAAAGAAATACATTTTAATCTGGCTGCGAATAACCTTATTATCCCACGTTGCACAGCACAGAAGTTGCGTGAGATATCATTAACAGTTCTTAATTTAGATTTGCCATTATAACCGTAAGCCTTCTTTTTTGGCACTTGTGCAAGGAATTGTGTATGGTTAAGCTTACTTAAAATGCCTTGAAACAAATTAAATTTTTATCAGTGTCGACAAGTCAATAAAACGCCACCTTACCTTTTCTGATGCAGTGGCAAGTTTAGTACCACTTGCGTCAAATGCCAAAGCAGCCAAGGGACTATCATGAGCTGGGATCATATTAGCAGCTCTCTGCAGGAGCGAATCAATAAAACAGAACCTTAGTACAGTACAGGTTAAAAGCTACATGTCTGCAGCTTAAAACTGCGTATTTAAGAGCACTCAGGGAAAATATGGGTCTTATTTTATGTACAAAGCTTCAACATTTGTTTTGTAACTGCTAAGTACATAAAATTATCACTGAAGCACATGCATCAAGAGTACAAGCAGTAGAAAGGCACTTAAACGACAGTTCAAATAGAAATTACTCTGCTCCACCCATTTGCACAACTCTACTTATCAAATATAGTATTAGTGTCTGCATTTTCTTTGCTGGCTTTCTGTGAAGCCTGGCTCAAAGAGACACACAGATTCGCATCAGTTAGCAGCGACCAGTAATTCCTGTCTGAGCAAGTTAAATAATTTCAAAAAAAAAGCATCTTTAGAAGTGGAAACAGCATTCATGAAGATCCTCACCAGATTGATGGTATCAAAGACTTGTACTTCTCCAATAGTTGCGCTTCCTGGATAGGCCAGGTAGCAATTATCATTGTTTATTGATAAAGCACACAACCCTAAAAGGGATACAGAAACAGAGTTAGGAAGAGGCACATTCCAATCAAAATATTACGAAAGATAACTGGAACTATCCTCACATGTGTCAACAGAAACAGACTAAAGATGAGTAACCTCAGAGTTAACCTATAACATACTCAACTATTTAACATAAATTAAAGTTTAATATAAAGTAGAAAAGGAAGAATTCCAATAGAGCTACAATAACTGATTAAGCAGTAGAATTTCCCCTGTCTGCCATGACTCGTAAAGCAGTAACCTGACAAAGCCTTTATCTATACCAAGTGCTGGCAAAATCAAATTTGTCACTCTACTACTTTTTCCTAACATTTCAACACATCCACTCTGGGAGACTAAAATACTGGTAAGATGAAGCTTAAGGTAGAGTCTGTTTGCCCTCAAAAACCCCACTTGGATTAAATGGGTAGGCTTTAAGAGAAAAATCTCATGTATTTGGTTGTTACTTTTATTTGAAAATGGAATTAACACTGCTACAGTTCCTGTAGGACACAGAACGCACTTTTCAGAGTTACGCTAGCTTCTGTCAACATACCTGCAGGATTGGGAGGCGTCTCCCTGATTGTGTGCAATACTTTCATGTCTCGTATGTTGTGTATGTAAAGAGACTCTTCCAGACATACTATCAGCCTCTAGATATGGGAAAGAGGATTAAATGCTGATATTAAACTGGAGCTTATATTAATTTATCAATTCTAATAAAAATTAAAATGTAGGCACAATGCAGTAGGTACATTCCAATAGAGAAAAGGTCGTTACCCAGCTGATGGGAAGAAACAAAGAGTCTGACAGAAGATACACAAGTTACACCCTCTTGACAAGGCTTCAACAGCGCAACACTACACTCAGTCACATGAACTGACCAGTGTGCTTGACTTCTCTCACACACACTAGTGTAAATTGATTTAAATGAAAATTATTTACATTACTAGTTTAACTCAGCAATCCAGAAACTTTCATTTAAAACTATTTAATTCTTACTCTGTACCTGCCCTTATGTATACATTTCCTCCCCTTTAGAGGCCAAGTCACACGTGGAAACAATTTTCTGCTTTAGCAAAACAGAAAAAACATGCAAGAAATTTTTAACCATTTATGGAGCTTATTAACCATTTGTGAGAGCCTTTTTTTAAATAAGAAACTTTTACGTTCTTCAACAGCTCATTTACACTTTTCTAGATTATATCTGGATGACTAACAAGAAGTAACTCATTTAATGCTACCTCTCTATACCAGAGATCTATTAGTTTCCCTTATGATTTTAAACAGAAATCCCATCCTCCCAAAACCTGATTTTGCGGGTAGCGATGGGCACAAAGATTTTTTTTATTTCAGATTATATTCTCTCTGCTTTGGATGAACTGGTTGAAAACAGAAAACTACTTGAGAATAGCCTGCAAATGATTTAGCAAGCTACAGTTCAGTGATTTTTTTTTTAATATACTGTATTTAAAACTATAAAAAGTTAATAGATAACAGCTCTAGGTTTAGGTCTGGAAAGAAACTGTCAGTTTTGCATACATTTAGGATCACAGAATGAATCGTTCAAACTGGGAGGGACCTCAGGAGGCCTCTAGTCCAACCTTCTACTCAAAGGGTTCCCAGTTTACTTGGGGCATTTTGCTAAGTAAATACATAAAAACAGAACAAAAACCACTTGATCAAATAAGAGTACTGAGACACCAGACAGAAGCTACACTTGGAAAAGTACAAGTTAATTTCAAATAACAATTCTGCCACCAAAGGAAGAGACATTAATCAGCAGAGGAAGTTCCAGAATAAATCCACAACCCCTTCCCACGTTTTCCTCGTCAAAATTACCACTTACCTGTCTGTTGAGTTTGACTGCCAAGATGGTGTTGGAGTAGCTGTAGTTGCAAATCTCTGTCCCCTTCTTAAAGTGACAAACTTTCAGCTTGCGTGGAGCTTTAAGGCTAACTATGGCCACCAGACTACTGGAGAACAGCCTCTCCACAATGCACACATCTTCCGTGTCAGCTGAGGAACCACAATAAGAAGGTAAAAAAACCAGGGAGATTTCAGGGAAGAATGAAGCACATCAACAGGAAATACTGTCTAAGAAAATATTGTCTAACACCACAAACATTCTGCCACAACAGCTCAAAGTAGGATAGAGAGCCCAAATATTGATTTATAAAGACTGCTNACAGCTCAAAGTAGGATAGAGAGCAGGTTTTCAAAGCAGAAAATCCACACAAATATTGATTTATAAAGATTGCCTGCCCCACTGCCATGCCAGTTTATGCTTCAGAACACTGTCTACTCCCCTCCACCCAAGATCCAACAGAACAACACCCCAAAGATAAAAAAAAATAGCGAAAGGCCAATTTCCAGAATCTTACAATCTTCTCTTATCTCTGTTGAAGCAAGGAAAGCAAAGGTTTTGGAGTTCATTAGGGCATGTGTGGGTTTTGTTTCATTTTTAAAGCTGTACTATGTAGGGAAGGGTCCCTGGAGAAATTCCAGGGGTTTCGGTCACCACACCTCTCCATGAATAAAGAAAGAAATGCTAATGTACTCAAAGAATATGGTAAATTCATTTGTTTTAAGACTGCTTCAGCCATTTATTAGTAATATTTATTTCCACATATGTTATTTTTTTATGTGACAATCCCCCAAAGGACAGGCATCACCGAAGCCCCGTGTGTCTGCACAGCCATAAACCAGCATTACTATCATCATACTACAGTATTGGACCATGCTGGTAGGTGCCCAAGCCCTGGCATGTGCGTTTCCCACTCCCACCCCATGAAGCTCCCCTCCAGATGCCCCAGAGACACAACGGACAGAGTTCTCACAGCATCAGAAAGCTGGAGACGGTTCTACCACTCTGCAGCTCACCCACAGCTCCTGGCTACATCTGTCCTTCCATTACAAAACTAAATCAAGACAGGCTTGATTCAACTTGGGCCTTTGGCCTTGATCCATAGAACAAGCAAACTTTTCAGAAGTCAGTATCTGGATTAGCTCAATACTTAACACATTCCAAATCATAAAACTGCCAGTAAAAAAAAAAAAAAAAGCTTATTTCTGAGGGCTTCTGTTTTGGCCAAGAGACACATTAAATAACTGGGACTGTTCTCATCCCCAGTGACAGAAATTCCCTGCAAAAAAGTTCTGCCCAGCATTCTCAGCATATGACAATGTCATCACTGTGTCACATGTCTGCTTTGAAAGTGCTTCTTCTGGGCAGTTTTTTTCAAGAAAAAGAACAGAAAATATTTAATGGTCTACAGTCTTCTGAGAGAACAAGAGAAACAGTCTCCACAAGGAAGAGGAACAGGTTTACACTAAGCATTTTTGGTTTTCTATGCAACATAGTTGACTTCTACCTAAATCTTGTATTTAATACAGTACTTTTCCAGAAAGGACAAAACAGCTCACAGAGGCTTTGAAAATTCAATTTCCTCACTTTTGCAAGAGGGATAATGCATTTCAGCAATGACTTTGTTTTCAAGGAATTGTTATCTATTGTTATCCTGAAACCACACACGACACATGAAAAAGAAACGCAGAAACGTGCTTCAATAAATGTATGCATAGGCTTTCAACTGCAGAGATCCATGTTCCTTGAATCAGACAAATAAAAGATTCTCACTGCTTCATAGCAGTTATCAGCTTTCCATCTAAGCCTGGAGTCATTCAGAATAATGGCACCCTTTTAACGAGGGTCAGAAGACCAACAGAGAGACCCAAACTTCACCAGTCTGATGGCTCTTTGCTCCTGGGCGACCACAGCTTTCTCCCTCTTCAGGGGCAACTGTGCCAAGACATAAGCTTCTGGGATTTGTTACTTTTCCAGGCAGGCAGAACTGGTATCTCAGAGGAACAGCAGCAGATTCAGATCGAAAAAGCGCTGTTCTGGACTGGACTGATGGGGAGTGTCAGCAGCAGGGAAGGCACACAGGGAAGAACACTATCAAGAACTAAGCAGTCACAGACAGAAGAACTTTCAACAAGGAAAAATCTTAAAAGGTATAGACAACCCTTCAGCCTCACTATAAAAAGACTGACTATAATACCTTTAAAGAAAAGCTCTGTGATGGGCTTTTAATTAAATTCACTTGAAAAATACAAGCTACACCTCCATTCCTTTGTCTTCCCCTAACAGGAAAAAGCAATAAAATCTCTTCACAGCTGCCAAGTCATGCGTGCTTCCTGAGGAGCAGCAGCATACCAGGCTGTGCTGCACATCCTACGTTCAGCTGACCTGAATTAATCATGAGCACTAGGTAATTCCTATAACAATGCTGTTAATTGCAGGGTTTTATCCCATTTGTGTTTTCTCCTTTGCACTACATGAGTGAGCACTGACAGAAACTCAGATTCAAAATACAGCAGGAACAACAAGAACTGCAAAATGATTTAAGTATCATCAGCCTGAGAAGGACAAGCAAATACGTAACAGGATTACAGATTCATAAACACAAGCATGTAGTATCACAGACGAGCTGGTTAGAACCAGCCAGATTATGATCAGCTGTGCTTTTATTGCAGTTTTAATCCAAGAATATGAACCACGTTATAAGCATTCATTAAGCCTTAAAGCATCCTGCAATCTAATTCTTAGTTTTACAGCAGGGGGGGTCAACTCAGCTGGGAGCCAGGCAATTTGTAGAGTCACAGTAGAAGTCAGCAACAAGAGCAGACAAAGAAACCTCCCATTCTCTTCACTCCTTCTCTCAAACACAAAGATGGCTGGGATATATTCTATAGTTTACTTTAGACACCTACACAAGAACTGGCAGATCCATCTCAAATAAGAGGGAGGGGTCCTTAAAAGTGCTTGCTCCAAACAACACAGTCTTTTAGACTCACTTAAACTAAACTGGGAGGCAGGAGGCACACATCTGGGAGGCCTTGGGACACCTTTCGTTGTGGGAAGGAGATACCAAATACATAGGAAGCCCTCTTCCACCATAACAAGTTTTAAACAGGTGTGGTTTGCAAGCCCAAGATGGGAAACTAATTGCATATAAAAAGTATGCAGTTAATATAAAATACCTGCTGCAGACACTGCATGGCCCGTGAGTAAAGATCAAGACAGGCTGGCTTACTCAGGTCAAATCCTCAAATTTTCCACTTAATGTTACCTCACATTCTATGCTCTATATATTTGGACATTCATGGAAGAAAAGACTTACAATATCAAAGACATTAAGCCAGTACAGGCATCTCAGAACAGTCTGAAGACAAGACTGGAATCAGCAGGTCTAAATTCTAATCCCAGTTGCTTTATCAGCCTATTGCAAGATTTTGAGCAAGGTACTTTATCTTGTCTGTACTTTTTAGTTTACAGGCTACCTTGCAGAAGCAGTCTTGCAAAGTTCAGTTTGTTTATTCAGTGTCTTGTGTAACAGGAGTCATCTTCACTGCGTCTCCTCGGAGGAGATTGGGCCAGATACTGTAAGCGCCTCGCATACTATAGAGGTCAGGAACCTAAACTCAACGGTATAAAATGGAATTCAAGTCACCAATTAACCAGTACAACCAGACTGTGACTCAGACAGCTGAAACAATTTAACCTGACCACAGGCACCCAATTTGAACCTCACAATTACTTCACTCCATTGACTGTATACAGAACCAGGCTGTGGCCACAGATAATAGGTGACGTGAATCACACACCATTTTCAAACTTCAGATGCCACACGGTCAGGTCACTTAAGGAATGAAGTCTGAAGGCGACTCGGTTGGGCAGCATGGTATGCTGGGACTGTACTATAAATGCTGACATCACAGCTATTGGTACCTTTGTTCGCATGAAGCTTATGAATGCTGTGCATGACTATCCTCACTTATTAGCACCTCAAAAAAGGGAAAACAGGGGACACCACTTCTCCCCATCTCATATCCTATTTAACTGTGATCAATATTGAGAAATTATGGAAATTTGGATTATTCGCTCTTTTGGGTGAGTAATCCTACAGCTATCATGCTAAAAAAGTATTTTTCTAACAGCAAATATTAAGATTAAAGAAAAATATAATTAAGGCTTTATTTGGTAACCATGTATTAGTGGTTGTCTGCCCCAACAGCCAGTATAAAGACCCAAAAGTCACCCTTTCACACCAGTAAATTCTTTTTTGTCCAGCTCCTACATGTCCTGGCTATCGGACATAAAACTAGAAAAGCAAAGATTTCTTCTCATAGCTCTTCCAAATTTCACAATATATCAGCTACATTTAAGGACAGAACACTGATATATAGTTTTACCCTGCCAGCAATCAATTGTTTGTGATATTTCATCATACATTTAAGGTTCCTCCTATGTCAAATTGAAATTACCTGTAAAAAAAAAGAAACATCATTCTTTCCAAATTAAGCCAACTGAGGTGATAAAAAAAAGAAGAAAAAAAATGGAGATACTCACTGCATTCATAGATCTGCTCTAATTTGTCCACAGAAGAAAGAGAGAAGAATTTGTAGCCTGATTTACTGCCAACTGCAAGGGATCTGAAAAAGAAACAAGCTAGTCAGGAACAAACTAAATAAGCTATGAGTTACCCTTGGGCAGATTCTGCCCCTATTCTAGAACTCCAGCAGGGCTTGCCCAGTAAGAAAATCTATAAAAAGTTTGACTGAAAAAGCCACAGCAGACATAGCCAGCTTCCTCAACTCTGAAAAGGCCAAAGAGCTTCAGAATTACCCAAGTGTGGAATCCTGCTTCACATTTTACGAAATGACAGTTCAGAGCTTAATGTAAGCCTGCTGCCCAATTCATACCAGTTACTTCTGCACACAAACTAAAACCTTGAGTGTGGAGGAAAGACGATGACTTGAATAATGTAATGCAAGCCAATTACATCATTGCCTCATCATTAGAGGTGACCTCCAAGACCTTTTCAACTGGGATTGTCTGGGGATTTTTTTGCTTTTTATACTGTAACGTTCCCCAACCACCTCAAAAGAGCTTTCATATAAAAAAAAAAAAAAAAGGAATTAAAGACTGTCAACTCTAATTTTCTTTGGTTTTATTGATGATATTCTAGCACCCCCAGAGAACATTGTTAGTCTCAGTCTTACAAACACTCATGCCGAATCTTTGATCAGAGGTGCCCTCTTAAAAATGCTGGTCACTGACGCTACACAGATTTTAACAATAGCAGAACATTAAAAAAAACTGACTACAAACCCTTCTTTTCCTCCATTACTCAATTTTCACACTTAGCTCACAGACCTTTTAATTGCTTTTCCAGTCAGCATCAAAGACAGGTCTTAAATTTTAAACTACAAAAACCTTTAGGCTTGTCTTGCAGGTCTTTACACATCAAGGCAGCAGACAATGGCATTCTTATTCTCCCCTCCCCGTGAGGAAGATGCTTTTATGCCACAGAAGAAGAAAATTAACAGCAAATACAGTTACGTAGAAGTGTATTAGCATGCTTATAGTTCACATAAATCCTACTGCCAAGACAAATGGAGAAAAACTAATTAAATTCCAATAAAGTGTATTTCAATATGCCAAACTGTGGCAAGTCATTCAATACAAGGCTCCAATCCAACCCTGCCAGTCAGCCTGCCAAAACGCCCTTCTGAACTCAGCAGATGATTCTCTAATTCAGATGCACCAGCGATTATCTCGGTAATTAGAATACAATACAAATCCCTAGATTTCTTGTTCTTTCTGCATTTTTCTCTCATGGCTCCAAAGGGAGCCCTTTTTAAAATTCAAGGTACCCAGAAGATTAAACACTATTCCTCAAGTGGCTTACCCTCTGAAATTAAGATCTCAAACTATCAACCTCTGTATGATGGTACGACCTTCTCTTTTAGAAAGAAAATACAAGTGGCAAAGTCTGGTTAAGAAATTATATTTGAGAAGGTTTAAACCTTCAAATTAAAATATGCACCATACAGGAAAGAGAATGAAGCCTCCCCAGATTCAATAACAAAGATATTAAAAAAGGCATATCAGGCTTAGAGACAAAGAAGCAACTATAAACCAGAATTCTGTTGCTGCTCCTCTAAGTCACCTCAGAAGTACTGAATTTAATTTTACCTCAAACAAAACCGGTACGTTCAGCAGACTGTAGGTAGTCAGTCGCCAAAGATGCTTCAGTGTTTTTCCTCAATTACTTTTTTACAACTCAATGAAAATCCAAATTCTGTGAAAAAATATTAAACAGTAATTTGGAAAAAAAGTAATGAGTTGACTTTTCTTAGATCACCTAACACTTCCCTCGAAAGTTTAACAAAGAATGACATTAAACCTGTCATTTCATGATGGTAAACAAGCACTCAACTGAGTTAAAAATAACTGGTCACAAGGCTTCTTGCAATATCTACAAAAGAAACAGGATGATTTCCTCACAGACAATTCCAAGCAGCAGCTATCTGCGAGTGCATTACTAGGCAGAATTGATTCCTGTATTGTACTTACAGCTTGAAATACAGAATATTGCTGTATCACTGTTTTACTGACGGTATCACTGAAACCAGCAAGCAAGACCATTTTTCTCATCCTACCGACTATCTATACCTCATCTAAATAAGCTTTAGACAATGCTGAAAGCCAGCTGTGTACATGATAAAAGTAATTAGACTGAGCAGAAGCCAAAATTAAAAAGCGCAGAATGGACCTCTCTATCCATGGCAACTGCTTTTTGTTATTTCTTTCGGGATCAAGGTGATGAAGTCATAAATCTTTTATTTACAGAGGACAGCTCAAGTCAGTATAATTAAAGCCATTTCAGTATACAAGCATAACTGCAAAACAACCCGTCTCTCTTCTAGAAGAGCATTCTTGGGTTTGGAGGGTTTGGGCTTGTTTTCTGAGCTTTTAATGTACTCTTAAATTACTTCTTATGAAACTATTGGAAAAAGGCTTTTTATATGTAATAAGAGAAGTTGCTAGGCTGAGTTATACCAGCATAATTATAATGATTTAAATCCCCCATCTTCCCCCGCATTGATATTACACTTAAGCCCTTAAGGCACCTGATAGCAATCTAAATGACCAAATCCACAAAACAAGTATCTAGCCAAAATTACCTCAACTCTGAAAAAAATGTGCAGCCATATGGGGAAGAAATATGATCAATAAGCCATCCAGCTATTGCTCAGACAGACAGTGGCCAACGAGAAGCTAGTGCAGTTCATCAGAAGCTCCTTTTACAATGTGGGTGCTGCGCTTTATTATCACCAATTTTCAAAAGCTGAGAGACTGAAATTGAAAATAAAATCAATACCCCCCAAAATTGCCTTTTTTCTTCTAACATTACGCTACACAGGTGGGTTTTTCGGCCCTATTATGTGTAGCCTCTGTTACACACCTTAGATCGTAGACTTGGGAGCTATTTCATCATCAATATTTGTCTATTCAGTATACAATTACCAATACAGCTGTGATTTATGAAACTATGTTTACTCACTTTTTTTCCAAAGACAATACTGTAGCCCGAGGCAAAGCTACATAAATCTTGAGAGTATTTTCAAGAGCAGCTATTGTAAATAATTAAAACTAACCTCATCAAGCGAGCAGTGTTATGAGATATTTCACACACTCATTTCAAGACGCTGACATTCACTTTAAGTGCACTCACCTACAGTGGGAAATCAGCTGATTCAATTTCTCTGGCTCTTCAGAGACAAGGTTGTTTTTTTTTTTAGGCAGGCTAGAATCATACAGGTTTTCTTTTGCTTCTTTAATATACATACAGAAGGAAGAAAACCAGTTTTTCCGTATCATACAGGACCTTAACTACTAAACAGAAATATTCTACATTAATCAGGAAGATCCTACTAACAGCAGCTCTCTCAAAGATTAATATCAATTGCAGCTGCAGTATAAACATGACTCCAGAAGTCATTACTGTTTTAAATAACCAGTTAATTAAATCTACTTTTGTTGCGATAGTCTCATTATACTAATGCTCCACCTCATTTCAAAACTGAAGTAAATTTCCAAAGACAAAACATTCTGTGAACAAAGGCTTATGATGAAGAGGGAGCAACAATAAGAACAGAAGAAGAAATGAAATTAAATTACAAGAATTACCAAGCAAACTTACTACACTTTATTTCTTCCCTTCCACCCCAAACATCTGCTGAAACCAAAGCCAACATCTTACTGACATGTCTCCAAAGAATGGTCAAGAATGACATTATTTTGGACTGGAGCTGAATACAAAAACTTGTATGTTCGACAGATTTGTCAGCAACACTCTTGACAGTTCACAGGAGATTTGTTCTTACATTAAATGAAACTTAAATCTGCTACAGCAAAAGAAGATCCCACTTGCTCATCACTTAACATGCAGCAACAGGCTGGGACAACAGAAAGTTCATGATCCAAGTAAACATCCCTACTCTCAGGCCAAATGTCTGTCCACATTATCACACGCTGAAGAACAGTTCTTCTTGCAAGCCCACCTCATCTGTCTCCACTGCAACAGCAGCAAGTAACACTACATACGACTGTTTCTCACGGCTCTTCCCTGAGCACAAGCACTACCTGATTGCTCTTTCCTTCCTTTTTTCGGCTTAGAATTAAAGCTTCCTTAGAATAATGAGCTCTCCTGTCATGAAACATCATGGGTGAATGACACCTGAACCTAGGAGAAACGCAGAGAAGTGAGTGCTCAGCATCTAACCCTTATTCTCTCACCACAAGCAGTTTGCTACAGAGACCCAAACATCACATGGTAAAGGAATCACAATACAACTTCTGCAGCATGAAGCATGCTAATACAACTTTAGGGCCAGAAGTGTTTGCTCAGAACATAGAATGAAGTTCATTTAATTCTGCTCTTTTTTTTTCACCCAAATAAATCAGAAAGAACAGATACATGGACAGATACCTGTCACACACAATTCCACATGCAGCAAATGAAAGCCAAGACTGAAGGAGGCCTTGCAAATAAGGCACAGATCAGCGTTTGCATTAAAAGTCCAAATGCAAGGTTTGCTTTCGCCCTTCCATCAGGAGTCTAGTTTTCAGAACTACAGCAACTATTTTGTTTCCTAGTGCTGCCTCTTAATCACTTGTCTTAAAAATTCAACTAAGACTTTTCTACAGTCTGTTGATTTGCAGTATTTCACAAGGTTCTTTGGGTGGTTCTTTTTTTCCCCCCTTCCTATTTTACAGATACATGTAAGCTTTGAAATGTTAAAATTAGGCTTTCGGTAAAAAGTGACATACATACATGACAGATGCCTCTTACAGGTTTTAAAGCTTGTATGAGCATGCGAACAGAGTTTAATTTTTCATAAATTTGTATGTATTTGTGCTTAGTTTTAGTTCTCCCAGAAGTAACACCAACAGCACTCATGTTTAAGCAGTGCTTCTCACTAAGAATCTGTCATTAAAGAATTCCAGCTACTAACACACACCCAGCACTGAGATCATCTACAAGCTTGTGCTGCATGGTTCTGCTGGGATACACTAACTCTGGTCGATTCATTCCTTTTTATCTGCAAGCTGGAGCTTCTGCCTCTGTATCAGAGAATGCCAGTCATGCCAAGCTGTGCAATGATTGATTCACCAGGGAAAAGGGCCAGAGCCCAAACAAGCACACCAACACCTTCTGAAAGTGAACTTCTGCATGTTTTTACTTAATGAAAACATAAAGAGAAGCCACAAACCAACTGCTTCTACTACATTATAGGCGGAGTGCTTTCAGGCAGAGCCAGCCAATAGTTCAAAAAACACTCATGTAAATAAAGCTTAGGGCAATATGGAATAAAGAGGCAAGACAAAACTTGCTGAACACAGATAACTTTCCAAGAGACAACATCACCATGTACAGCTTCCAAGAATGAACATTAACATAAAGTTAAGTCTGGGGAAAATAACTATAAGCAAGACAGAATATCTGCTTCAGTCACCAGAGACTGCAACAACTGGGAAAAGCAACAGCAATTTTTATGTTGACAATATGCTTCTAACTACCTGCAATCCAATATTCCCCGACTAAAAACCATCACAAGACTCACCTTCTTCCTACAGGAGACAGTAATGAATTATCAACCCTTCATAATGCCTAGGAAAAGTTAGTTTGACACCTATTTTTTCCCATCAATGAGTTCCAGCTTTTCTGGATACAAAGCAACTGGCTCTACTGTCTAGCTAGGCAAGACACATCAGAGCACAAGTGGAACTGGCACCTTATGAAGGTAAAAGCTTTAAATGTAGTAACAATGCACCCATGTTATTTGTTTTCCAGTTCTGTCTGTCAGCGAATATTCTAATTACCAAACACACCTTTAAATATGATGTGAGCTCTACTGACTGGGAAGACATAAACAAAGCTTGTCTTTCATATAGTGGCTGAAAGAATATGCATTCATTTACCTTGCCTGTCTGGAAAAGGACTCCGGTTATTTGTAATGTAAGCTGAAAATAAGTTACCTTTCTGAGGCTCAGCATGGGAAAGTGTAATTCCTCCCTGATAAGTTCCTTCCAGCTCTTTCTCACTTGGTAAATGGTGATGATTGAAATATCTAGAATAGTATACTAACAAACCCAGAGAGATGACTGCTTGTCTCTCTGTTCAAGTAAGAAACTAAGAAAGATCACAGGGGGGGAGGAAGCAAACAACAAATAAATTTAGTATAAGGAACTTAAACTGAGTAGAATTTAGTGGTTGTGCAAGAACTAGAATGCAACCTGGTTATTTGGGTCACTTACCAAACCAGACAAATGTTTTAGTAAGAAGTTGCTCAAAAGACACCTACAAGACTTATTGTTTTATACTTACTACTCTTCTTGGAGAGATTACTTATGAGACACTACTAGAAAGAAGTAATATTTATTCCACATCGTCCGACTGCCTCACCTGTCTCAAAGTGGCCTTTTGTCTTACTCTCATAATTCTGAGACCAAAGAATACCAACAGAAGCCTTTTAATTTTTTTGTTGTTTCTGTAATAGTATCTGAAAATGCAAAAATATGCCAAGATTACAAGAAAGACTTTGTAACTCAAGACTTTGAATTAAAGATATATGGGCCACGTCTGGATCACTTAAAAATATAAATCGACAAGCTAACTTTGGTGACGATTCAACTAGTCTAAAGTCTCCTTATAAAGATACATATTTTTTAATCTACTTGCACAATAGGCATTAGAATACTGAAGACTAAAAGAATCAGCTATAGGCATACCTTTGGATATTTATAAAAGCAAAATGGGAAAAGTAATGTAATAGCTTACCTACCTGTGGATTAGCAAGAAAGAAATTAGCCCCTTTTCCATTTTTTCCCCCAAAAGCTCAAAGTTAGAAAGTAATCACACTTCACTCTTCCTTGAAGGAAGATTTTGAGGTGTAAAAGCCAAAGACCGCCTGGACAGGCTTATAGCACTTTCGCTTTCTTTTTACCTCTGTCTTGCAGAGCCTGCAGCTCCCTTGATCAGAAAGGTTTATTTGTCACAACTCAGTGATCTTGTTAACAACATCCAGCTCTCCACAGGGCTGACGTGCACTTGAAAACAGGCAGTTGTCTTAAGAAAGGAGAAATAGTGAAGCTTTTGGATCACCAAGTTGGACAGCACAATTTAACTTAAAAACTTACATAATCCCCTTTGTAAACTGCAACAGAAAGAGGTGACAGATTTCCTTAGTTATTATTACTTCTTTCATCTAATCATAGGCAAGAAATGGGTGGTATTTGAGCAAAACACAGGTATGTTTTACACACACAATGACAGCGTGAGCTCTGTATAATACTCGATGAAAAACTGTGAGAAGCTGTTGCAGAAGTCTTTGGCTTGAATCAACATATGGATAATGATTTACTTACAAATACACACAAGACTACTGCTATCCTCCATCATTTATCATAAATTATTTACTGTTGAAGTCTCTTGTCTCAAGTCTATCCAGCTCCACTTGCTCATCTCTTCACCCCCAACAAAACCTACAAAAACAAATAGAGTATTTCTTTCTGTGATGTGACCTCTCTCCTTAGTCTGGGCAGTCACCATAAATAATCTCATCTTCACAATCCCCATATGCTACAGTATGTGCTGAAGACATTCAGAGATCTCTCTTGTGAGGACAAGATATCATTGCTGACACATCAAACAAGCTGTTAAAAGAAAAAAACCACCAGCACACACGTGGACTGTCCTCTGTGATGCCAACCTGAGATCATTTCCTCTTACTCACTTCCTAAAACAAAACTCCTCCTCTCTCAAGAACAAGTTATTTTGGTTACTGTCCTTCAGTTTCATTTCTTAGGTATTTAAGACAGTCAAATCCTTCTCTGAAGAACCTTTAGTGTTCTAATTCAAACTATTTCTTAAGTTGAAAAATACTGCTTTTTAATACCCCCCCCCAAAATTAATATGCACTACATAATCTAAACATGCTCCAGTGGTTAAATAATTTACAACATGTGCAGGAACTATTTCTTGATCTGAAACATGAATAAATGCAATTTCAAGGACTACATGAGAAAGGCTGCTTTGCCAAAACAGACAAAAAAAAAGCACAGGCTCATAAAAATACTTCTAATTCATGGCACACTGCTTCAAAAAGCAGATTAAAATAAACGCTGTATAAAGAAAGAGCGACAATGAGCTTCTAGATGGAGTCTTTGCACCTGCTGGAACACTGAGGTCTTTGTGTTATGGCAGGCCCTCCTAAGAGCCAGACATCATCAAGAAGCAGAAACAGCCCTAC
>WAAB01023711.1:62682-85534 GCA_013389865.1 Piaya cayana | reverse complement strand
CCTGGCACTACCCTTGTGGATTGAGCTGAAAGGATCCAAAGTAGGATTTGGCGTATGAGGCCTTGGGAGGCTTCTAGAAATTTTACAAAGTCATACTTATACAGTAGTTTCATGTAAAGCTTGATCAACATCTACGTGTTCTGCTTTGCTCCTATGGCTGTTCCCAGAGCCAGAGTAGCCATGCCATCAGATGGGTATTTGCACCCCAACCCCATGTGGCCGGCTTTTTCCCCAGGGAGGGAATAAGAGGTATAGGAAGCACTGAAAAGCAGATATATTTCTAGTGGCAGGTCAAATCTGTAAAGCTCCATACTGCTGAGATTTTAAAAAGTTGAGAGGACCTGAACCCACACCAAAGAGGGAACAGCGTCTTAGCAGCAGAAGTATTTTCTCTTGCTGAGGAGTGTTTAAAAAGTCTGTCTTTATTAGCTCTTCATTCTCTGTGAGTTCCTGATGACCAAACTATTTCTGTTTTTCCTTTTGTACGTAACAGATAGGTCTTGTCTGTCCAGCAGTGCAGCAGAGATACCTGTGCTAATAATGAATCAGTTTTTCAGAAAGAGAAATTAGCCTATGTAGAGATCTACCGGTCAGTAGTTATAGTGCTCTTACAGCATACCAGGCTTGGGTCCATTGGGTGCATTACTTTGTTCTTATTAGCTAGTCTCTATTTAGTTCTTTTTTTTTTTTTTTGGATATGAGAATGAGTGTGAATACCTTACAAAATTTGAAATTAATGTTCCCAGGTCTGACTTAAGGGAAGTCCCAGTTGTGGAGAGCTAAGAATGAGGCATTCAAAAGTACTAGAACCCAGGTTCAGATAAGTACTAGGATTTTTTTGTTTGTTCCCTACTAAAAGCCATGAACTTCTTTATGGCACTGATGCTTCATCTTTCCCCATTTTGCCACATTCAGTGATGTAGTGTAACATTTTCATTATATTTCCTGGACTTGTAATAGAATAAGCACATCTTTTATGCTTATGAGGCAAACAGTAAATAGGAAATTGAAAATCTACAATGATTTTTTTACCCATTCTGTGTTATAGATGTGTTGTTTGGCTTGTTCTCTGAATAATGAGAGAGAAAAGTAAATAGAACATTTATTCCCATTTTTTGCATTAGAATGATGTTAATAATTTGGAGTGTGAAGGATGTTGAGGGTGGAAGAGTACACACATTTATGACCAGGCTGCCATTGTCACTGCAGCAAAGCTATCATAACACCACGACTTTGATTAACTCAGTTTACATCCTTAGTAGTGTTTGTACTTTAAATGAAATTATTTTTTTGTTAATGACAAAATGATCAGTGCTGGACATATACAAAGATAAGCTAGCTGAAAAGATTCTTCTTGTAGAGCTGTGTATACCTGATTTATATCCAATCATCCATGTCAAAGGACTTCACTAAGAAACTAAGCTAGAAGATGAACTATTTGTAATAATAAATATTCAAGTCCAACCCACACTGCTTATTAAAGAAAAGTCATGAATCATGCTGCATCATCTCTTCTGTTAGCATTAGTAGAGGTGCCCCATTATGTGCTAGACTTTCTTGGAAAAAGGAGCCAAATGAAAGGCTCCTTGAAAACTGTGCCCCAACATGTAGTTTTGTTTCTGTTCTGTAAAGATCAATACATTCTGCAGTGGTGCTTGCTGTCTGCATGAAGATAGTATGAGGATTGACCACGTAGAAGCTTCTCCAACACCAGTGATGTGCAAGCAGTCAGCTTTTATCTCTGTCGTGCTGTATTTGTGATACTCAGAGCTCAGGTGCAGTGGACAGAGCTGAACAGGCAAGAGGTGATGTGTACAGGCAGAGAAACATTCTGAGGAGTCTGAAGTTACAAGGCCATCATGTTTGGTTGAAATTGCTCATTTTCAATAGGTCAGCCTCACTTGGGATGATTTTCTGGTAATCTTGTAATCTATTTGAGCAGGCAGATTATTCCTTCTCACATTTCTGGCTGAAAAAAACTTACATATAGGAATGGCTGGTAGTAAACACAGAACATTATGTAAAATCAACAAAGCCCTGTGTACTTTTTAAAAGCAAAGTACTTCTCTTGTTGGAGAGAAGATGAAAGAACTAATGAAGGGGAGATGTGAATCATTGTTTAATGCTATCCTGGAAAATGTTTGGGTACTAAGATGATGTGTAGATGTGTCTGGTCTAAGAATATATATATGTGTGTAGATATATCTAAATAAACATGCTTACTGCATTTTGGTTATAATTGTAGATGAATGTGAAGAGGTTTCTAAGAAAGGAATTACTTTTTTCCTGAGGCAGGAACACTGAAGCTAGAAGCACCCCATTGCAAAATACAATATAATTGAACTAAAGTGAAATTATTTTACTGTTTTTAAAGTCTGTATTTATAGTGTACAGTTTTCGTTAAGGGTTTCTGAGGTAAGGGACCAGTGCGTAGGTATCTGCTTGTTTGCAAGTTTTCATTTTTTAAGTGGCTTCAAGTAGATATTTATATTTCTGAGAATTACTGTTATAGATATGTCTGAATATTCTTTGTTACTCATAATAACATCCAGTCTAAATCTAGTTTTTTGTTTCAGATGTAGCACGTGTTGATTCTCAGTGTTACTATTTACACCTTCACATTTCACTTATTGTGTCTATTTCTCTCCATACTTTTACCTGATAACTTTGCCATGGCATACAGCTTGCTTCTGGGTGCTGAGAATTAAAAATAACAATTTGATTGTATGCAATTTTTTTTTGCTGCTTCATGAGAAATTGCTTATAGTTTCAATTTTGTAGTTTCTAAAGAAAAAGAAATTGTCTTTAATGGATGCTGTATTTACTACATGTGAAATATTCCAGTTTTTCACCTGAGAAGCTTCAAAATACCAACCAAAGAAAAATGCTTTTCATACTAGAGAAACGAAAGAAACCAGAGAAAGGAAATAAAGCGAGTGAATGTAAATAACAACTTTTGTGATCTGGTATGACCACTTTCTGTGGGAAAGTATTTGTGGAGCTGAGTTAACTTTATATACCTTGCTTCATGAAGTATGATTTTTAGTACTAGTCTCTTTCACTAATTGATCGCAAATTAATGCCACTTAAATTACTTTTCAGCAAAAAAAAAGAAAACCACTTTGTAGTCCTCCAAAAGAAAGGTTAATGACAACATTTGCAGTAAGGTTCACTAGGGCCTCCTCCCCACCCCTGCCATTACAATTAATCATTCTATTAGAATTATTTTTTCAACCAACAACTATGGTTTATGTTGATGGCTATTATTAGAACTTGTGATGGAGAAAATAAGGCAAAGATTTCTTTTTTGTATACATCAATATTTTGAAGACCTTTCTGTGGATTATTTGAATTTCAGTTTTTTTTCACTGAAAAAACCCACAGTTTAAATTGAAATCAAACAAAACCTGTTGAATAGCAGAAGGATGCAACCCTGTGATTGGAAGAATTTGCAGAACAGTGACGATTTTCAAGTAGATTTACCCAATGCTTTTTATTAATATATCTAAACCAAATGCCCAGCAATCTTTTAATCTTAGCTACTTCTTGGTAGAAGTAATTTTTTTTTTTTTGCTTATCAGCTTAGTTTAACTTGCATGTCCAGCTGGGTTTTCTGTTGTTTTTATGAGACATTGTTACATGATCTATTTGAAAATGTAAAGGCCTAGGCAACACTGTTGCGTTGGACGAGTTTAGTTTTTGGAGGCAGAAGTAGAACCTATATAGGAGTAGAACTAATACAGATTCTTGCACATTGTGATGAGCTTGGATGTTGACAATGGGCTTAACTCACAACTGAGTTTTTGTTGTTTTTCATGTTATTAATGATGAGGGAACATCGCCTGCCACTGAAAACAAACACACACGGCCCCAACCCCACAAAAAAAACCAAAACCAAAAACCCAAACAAGCCAAAAAAACCAAAACCCCAAGCCCACCACAGCTATGTTGTGACACCTGCTGCATTGCTGCTCTTCCACAGGACCATGTTGCACTTAGAGCTTGCTTTTTTCTTTGCCCCCTCCTTTTCTTTAGTACTGTTGCCTTGTATGAACATGACACAAGTGTCAAGTTCTGCTTTTTCATGTTCCTGTAACTTCTGATGCTAACTAGGACCAGCTGAAGGAGCTAACTAACCAGAGGGAAACAGTCTTGTTGCCCTTAAGGTATTCCTTCTTACTTGTCTCACAGATATGTCTGGAGAATTGTGTAGAGTGGAATGTTTCCCCATTTCAAACACTGCTTAGTTCTTGTAGTGGTGGTTTTACAGTAATTTTTCCCCACTGAGCAGATGTTGGATCACTAGTGCATGATCCAGAGACAGTAGATTTTGCAGGACTGACCAAAACCAGAGGCCCAGTGTAAGCAGTAATATTGCACTAACCAACTATGTGGTGTAAGACTTTAAGTGTCAGATAGTTCTAAAACCAGGAAACTATAGCAGAAAAGTGGAGAGCCAAAAGAGGTTGGAGGAGAGGTATACTTTGGTGATGTAAAATAATTCAGGGAGAAATGATAAGGAAATTGGGGAGAGCGGAGTATGTAACACAAACAGTCAGATCATGGTGCAAGCATGACAAGGACTTATAGTTTGACAGGGAAGACTTTCTAGGTTTAGTTCTGATAATTTTAAGTCTCTTTTTTCCTCTACTTTGAGCATCATTTGATTGACATAACTTTTGCAGCTGGTCCTTGTGATAGGACCTTTGTTCTGAGCCAGTGTAGCTATTCTGCTGCTGCCTCTCCTCGACACTGGTGTTCTGCTGCATAAGAAGAATCCATCAGTAGAGGACAGATTGTTGACTGTTTAGTAATTATTCAGTTGTCTGTCTAGACCACTTGCTTCTGAAGAGAAACCAAAGTGACTGTTTCTAAGAAAGAGGAGTAATTAGCTTTGTCAGGTTTTCTGCTTCTGAAAGAATTTCCAGTAGCAGTTCTCTTCATGTATGCATACATAAACAGCCAAACCCAAAAACCAAAACAGGAACACTAAAGGTAATCTCAAATTGCAATTGGCCTCTAGCATTTTAATGCTTTAGCATTCAACTGGACTCTGGTGCCTGTACTTTCCCCTGCAGAGGGAAGTATTCTTCCCTGTGTGCAACTGTCAGCCAGGAGATGTTCTTCTGAGACTTTTTGCAGTGATCTCACTTATCTGATTATTTGTAATTCATAGATGATGTCATGTAGTACAGCCTGTCTTTTTTTTTTATGATAGCAGTTCATCAGTGGGGAGCCTGATGTACACTTGTACTAGGGAGGCTGGTGTTATAGGAAACTTTTCTTGTACATGAGACATGGGCATGCTCACAATATGCATCCTATCTTCATATATTGAAGGACTATTAATAGTGCTGCATACCATAAAGTTGTTCTTGATTGTCTAGAGTTTGATCTACTGTTACCAAAAATTTTTCTCAAGGTCTTTGCAGTAATATGGTAGGTGCCATTTAATAGTAAAATAGCTTACAAGACCAAAAATATTAGTCTTGCCTCCTTGATGTTTGTTTGAAGAAATGTGGAGGAAATCTTAGTAATCCGAAATGTTTAGAGTTTAACTTTTCTCACCAACAATTCCACACCCAACTTGTTAATGGTATTATCATCTCAGTTTGAAGCAAAAATGTTATGACCTGTTTATGCTGACAGTTACAGCTGCTCAGTAATAATACTGGCAAAACAAACCCAAGGCTGTATGTTGTTTGCAAGCAGGAAGACAATTTCTCTCTGTGTTGAAGAGGTAGGTGGTTACCATTTCATGGTGCAGAGAAATAGTGCAAGACACTGCAGATATCTGTGGTTATAATGCTAATAGAATATTTGAGTGTTCTTGCTAAATTAAGTAATAAGCCATTTAATATACAGCAGATGTTTTATGTGTCTTGTGTCAGGCTGGAAGCATTGTCTATTTAGGATGCATTAAAAAAAAGGTAATGCTTTTTTTGTTCCTTATCCTCCCCCCGGCTTTCCCTGTGAGTTTTTTTATGATATAAAAAGCAGAAGATATACCAGTTGCTACCCATAAAGAAGAGTCACAAATTTGACACTCCTCATTTGTTGGAGTTTATGTAACTGAGCAGTAAAACTTGTCCAAAGCTCTACTGTTATATACTACCACTGCACAGATTCACAGTTTGAAGCTAATTAGAGTTAGCATTGAGGAGACAAATTTCCCTTCTTCAAAGGAGTGAAAACTTTGATGAGGACTGTGGAAGAAATGTAACTTCTGTTCTGTAGATAGCTCTGCAAAGCAGTTTCATCTGAAAGGGAGGGATCCTAATTTTGATGATATATTGCCCTGTCTTGCAGATTGATTTTTAGAGTGTAATCGCTTTAAATGCATTTGAAATAGACTCACTGCAATGCTTTATTTGGCTTTGTATGGTGATGCTTTCCTGTGAGGTTGGTTGTTGTTTTATTGGCTGACAATTTAGAATGGCATTGCAACTTCTCTGATTTCTTTGTGTCAGTCCACTTTGTCTGTGCAGCAGTTCTTATGCATTTTAGAATAAAGGTCTGGCTTGTCTCCAGGTTTCATATAAGCTGTTTGTTGTCTTGTTTCTGACAGGCGCCAGTAGCAGAGACTGGCAGGACAGGCAAAAGGAAGTGACTTATTGGAGCAGGTGGCATCTATTGCCACCTCTTGTCATTCAGAGATGTACCTGAATGCCCATGATGCTTGAGTTGGATTACAGAATCTTCGGAGGCTGTGTCTTCAAAAATTTGAAACTAGTTTCTTCATGAAAATACATGATGTGTTTTTCCCAGAGTCGCATAGATAGTAGAGTTTATTAGAATTTCATATACTTAGGGAATGGAAAATTGCCTTAAAAATTACTGACTATTCATTTTCATGCAAATTCCACAGATACCATCAAATCACTTTAGTTTTCTTCTAAATAGGAAAATGCCTTCAATTTGTATATGCTGCCAATATTCAGCATTAAACAAAAACGTTTTTCTGATAGGAATGATTGATTTTCGTATATTTCACATAAAATCATAGAAAGTCTCTTATTTCTTTTGGCACTTCTTCAGTGCACTTCATGGATAGTAAAAAATTTCTACTCCTTTATTTTTAAAATAAGAACAATTTTGGTAACAATGGAAGCCAACAAATTTTTCTGAAAACAAGAGGCTGAAAAAAAGAAGATGGAGGAATGAAGGAGACTATTGGGGTTTCCTGTATACTGTTTCCATTTGGTTGGCTTTACTTTATGATTTGGGGTTATTTTTGTGTAATACAGAGTTTCTAGAATACACACTAATGTTAAAAGCCTCATAGTTAGTTGTATCTCATGTCAGATTTTATATCACTTTTGCCATCTAGTCACTTGTAAAGGCTGTAAAGGCAAAACCTTTATAAAAGTAGGCTCTCGTGTCCTACTGAAGTGGTTGAGACAGAAAGGTGGTATAAAGTGATTTCACCTTAGTTGTGATTCTGTCCTTTCAGCTAACTGTAAAAATATATGAATTGTGTAATAATTGAGGTGATTGCTACATCACCACCCATCACCTTTCTAGTCTGCTGATATTAGTAAATGACAAAACAATACCCGAATGCCTGAAAAGACAGGCTGGAACCTACATTATTTGTTAAACTGCTCAGTTTTAAGTTGTTGAGTCCTTATGGGAATATATCTCATCAGTGGGATTCCGAAAACTATTAATGTAATCAAGAATAAAATGGGAAGTTTCAAACTGCTGTTCAGTTTTGCTTATATAGTGGTTGGTGCTTAAGTGTGCCTTTCCTGAAGGAGCACATCAGTACTGTGTAACCTGATCTTTCATCAGTGATCACAGAATCACAGAATCACAGAATCACCGGGTTGGAAGAGACCCACTGGATCATCGAGTCCAACCACTCCCACAAAACACTAAACCATGTCCCTCAGGACCCTGTCCACCCGTAACTTAAACACCTCCAGGGAAGGCGAATCAACCACCTCCCTGGGCAGCATATTCCAGTGCCTAATGACCCTTTCCGTAAAAAACTTCTTCCTAATCTCCAACCTAAACCTCCCCTGGCGGAGCTTGAGGCCATTCCCCCTTGTCCTGTCCCCTGACACCTGGGAGAAGAGGCCAGCTCCCTCCTCTCTACAACCTCCCTTCAGGTATTTGTAGAGAGTAATGAGGTCTCCCCTCAGCCTCCTCTTCTCCAGGCTAAACAGCCCCAGCTCTCTCAGCCGCTCCTCATAAGGCCTGTTCTCGAGCCCCTTCACCAGTTTCGTTAACGAAAAATGCAGCGCACTTGCAATCTTTCTGGCCTCAAATGTGTTTCTGGAGTGGTAACTGTAGGCCTCAAGTGGCTTCATTGAGCATATTGCTGTTTTATAATTCACTGGGTCACAGTGAACAGTTTTACAGATGTACGTAAATATATTTGTGTCTTACAAAGAACCTCTCAAAATATTTGTGCAACGCATAGATGATGTCCAGATGGCATTTTCTTTCTGGTTTATTTTGAACCCTTGGCTTAACATTTGAGGCTGTTTCACTTTTGAAGTGTTATTATTTGGATCTGATCTAAAATGGGGGGTTTGACCATATGTAATTGTTAAAAACAAACATGTGTTGCAATCACAATTTGCCAGTTAATCATTTTAGTATGAACTGTGTGATCTCCTCCAGGAAAAATCCAAACCAGAAGTTGCATGGTCTTTTTCTTCTGCCATGAAAACCTAATCATGACTTTCCTCAGAGGGGGTCTAGGAGGGATGGAGAGTCTAGTCGTTCAAGGCTGTTCATTCAGGCCAGTTTTCATGTTTCCATAATAAAGGGTTGGTGGGATTCACTCTTCCTTCACCAAAAGCACACTGTAGTCTTTTGACGTAAAACTGAATATGCGTTTACAAGCAGTTAGGCATTTGAAAGTTGGTTCCACTGCCAGCAGGGTGATTACTGCTGTTGAAGAGTGAGCTTCCCTCTCTTGTCAGCTCTGCACTCCGACTCAGGCATTTATGCTATCTTTGGGCTGCAACCTGGATGAATTCTTACATTAAATCCTTATGTTAAACAGTTAGGGTTTGTTTTTTTTCTCTCAAAGCAGGGTTAAAAACATTTTTCCTGTGCATAATAATGTAAACAAAGCCTGTTTAAATCTTTTTTTATGTAGTTTTATTCAAGCCATCAAATTTAATGAATCTTATACCCTTTTTTAGCTGTCATATGACAATGACTTTAGACCAAAATTTGCTCACATAGCTTAGTGACTGGCTGCATGAGGAAAATAAACACTGTAGTCTAGCAGGCTTTGTTTATATGATACTTTTATTTATTTTTTTTCTACTAGAAAGCTAGGGCACATAAAACCAAAAGAAAAACAGATTGCTGTCCCTTTAACAGTCCTGTACAATGTTGTCATTGATAAGAGAGAAAATTTAGCTGCCCAAAAGAGATCCTTTTCTAGATACGGTGAAATGTGAAGTAGGAATTCAGTAGTCAAAAAATTGGTTTCTTGAAGGGAAAAAGACCCAACAAGGCAAGTTCAGTGGATATGTGCCAAGTGTGTAGCAAACCCATCACAACAGACTTCCACTAACCTTTTTGGAGAAATCAAGATTGGCTATAATTTTGAGGATTTCAGTAGTTTGTTCAGTGGGGAATTTGTATTAGCATACTGAGATCTGTCTTTTCAATTACTGTGTGTTAAGAACATTTATCATATGTATTTAGGAAAAAAAAAAAACCCAAAACCCCATTTTGAAGATAATGTATTTGGCAACAGCTCAGGGATGTGCAGTGTAGGTTTTTTTGGAATGTAGTTAATTCCAAATGATATATATATTAAAAAAAAAGTAGCTGCAAGCATTCCAACTTCCCAGTGCCTTAGACCACACTCTGTTGAGCCCTTCCAGCTTTACAGGTCATCCAAGACTTGGTTATCACTGACCTAGAAACACAAATAACAAAGTCTCATTTCAGTAGGCTAGGAAATAAGAAACCAGTTATGTAAGATTACTGGTGCTGGAAGATATGTTAATGACCATCATTATGCCTCATTTTTTGGTAATCTTTGCTTAATTAAGCAGCATCTCCCTTCACCCCTCTTTGGATTTAGATCTTGTAGCATGTCTAGGGAATGCAGGACCTGCAGAAGCCTTTCCTTTAGAAAAGACTAGAGAGGTTATTTCTTGGCAAATCATTAACTGTGTGAAGAACAGGTTTTATCTTAACTTTTAAGAAAAAGTATAGCCTTGTACTCTTTAATTCAAGAATAGGTTTTTAATGTCTCCTTTTGATACAATCTGCATGAAAATTAAACTTACCTCTGCAGTCACAATGTAGTACGGGATTCTTTTCTAATGCACAAAGGAGTCCTTTCAAAGTCTCTACAGGGTTATTGTGCGTAAGTTTCCAAACAGGCTTCAAAGCATCTTTTTCTGATTTTAAAATGCACTAAGGCAATAGCCTTACCTTTTAAAAACTACTTTAACTAGTTCAGAAGGAAGTCAGTTATTCTTTCTTAATTAAGGCATATAATAAATTAAGCCACATAATAAATTAAGCCACATAAATACATAGATGCAATTTGAGGTAGTAAATTTCTTACTTTGTAAAGTGTTAGAAACAGCTTCCTATTTTGTGTCTTTAAGTCTGAACAGTAGATGACAAAGAATACTTTCCATCCTTTATCTCTGTGCTACTGTGAATCACTTCATTTAAGAATGTTTTACATGCTTATTTTATGTAATACATATCTATTAATGCATATTCAGAGGTGGGTGATATTTTTGGTAAATAGCGACAACCACATACTATTATCCATAGACCAGGGTAGGAAGAGAAATTATCAAGAGACAAATACTTTCAGTGAAGAAAAAAACTTTCTAGCCTGAAGCATCTTTTTTTGGTAAATCAAAGGGAAAGTCTTAAGTAAGCTAAGATTTATTGACCTCCTTTTAAGAGGTGACTGGTATGCATGGTCTAGTTCTCTCTTTTACCCACATCTATACTTTTTATTCCTGCCAGTTTAGTTTCCTTGTGCATGCAGAAAAAAAAGGAATTGGCTGTGGATGTGACTTCCAGGTCGGCTCTCATGTTGAACTCTCATAGTTGCTGCCCTATTTAGACACTTTGTACTGCCACTACAGCAGTAGCGGCAGCAAGTGATAAATGGTAAATTGAGAGACAATTTAGAGAAAGACAATCTTTGACTCTCACTTGTCTTTGGCCTTTTTTGAGAAATCTTTTTGCAAGTGTAATAAACCTTCAGAACATCTGTTGAGATTCTTCTGTTTAAAAAAATTAATACTTTAAAAGCTTTATATACTTATTCTACAGGCAAACAGATTCCTCTTTCTTTTCTGCTCTGATCTTTGCCTTTTTTTCCTTCTTTAGTGTTGGTCACTGTTTGCCACCAAATATCAGAACATAGAATCATAGCGTGGTTTAGGTTGGAAGGGATCTTAAAGTTCATCCAGTTCTGAACCCCTGCCATGGGCAGGGACACTTCACACTAGGCTAGACCAGGCTGCTCATGACCCCATCCAACCTGACCTTGAACATTTCCAAGGAAGGGACACCCACAACTTCCCTGGACAACCTTTTCCAGTGCCTCACCACCCTTACTGTGAAGAATTTCTTCCTAATGTCTAATCTAAATCTTGCCCACCAGCCCCCACCTCCAATTTAAAGCTATTACCCCCTGTCCTGTCACTACAGACCCTAGTAAAAAGTCTCTCCCCATCTTTCTTGTAGCCCCTTCAGGTACTGGAAGGCCACTATAAGGTCTCCTTGGAGCCTTCTCTTCTCCAGGTTGAACAGCCCTAACTCTCTCAGCCTGTCCTCATAGCAGAGGTGCTCTGGCCCTCTGATAATCTTTGTGGCCCTCCTCTGGACCCATTCTAACAGCTTCATATCCTTCTTACGTTGAGGATTCCAGAACTCAACACAGGACTGCAGGTGGGGTCTCACAAGAGTGGAGTAGTGGGGCAGAATCACCTCACTTGACCTGCTAGTCACATTTCTTTTGATGCAACCCAGGATATGGTTGGCCTTCTGGGCTGTGAGTTTGCATTGCCAGCTCATGTCAGGCTTCTCATCAATGAACACTCCCTAGTCCTTCTCTGCAGGGCTGCTTACAATCATGTTGTTCCTCTGTCCTGTATTGAAACAGTGTATTGCCCCCATCCCAGTGCAGGACTTTGCACTTGGCCTTGTTGAACCTCATGAAGTTTACACAGGCTCACATCTCCAACTTGTCCAGGTCCCTCTGGATGACATCCTGTCCTTCCAGTATGGCAACTGCACCACTCAGATTGGCATCATCTGCAAAATTGCTGAGGATGCATTCAATCTCGCTGTCTATGTCATTGATGAAGATATTAAACAACACTAGTTCTAGTATGGACCCGTGAGGGACACTGCTAGCCTCTATCTCAACATCGAGCCATTGACCGCTACTCTCTGAATGTGACCATTGAACAGTCCATTCATCAAATCCATCTTTTTCCAATTTGGAGAGAAGTATTCTGTGGGAGATTGTGTCAAAGGCTTTGCAGAAATCCAGGTAGATTACATCTGTTGTTTTTCCTGTGTCCACTGCTGTGGTTACCCTGTCACAGGGAGCTACTATGTTGGTCAGGCTGGACTTGCCCTTGCTGAAGCCTTGGTGGCTGTCTCAAATCACCTCCCTGCGCTTTAGCATGTAGGATTTGTTGTCGTCTTTGAAGTCCCAAGTGCTGCACATGTGTCTATGTATCTCCAGATATTAATAGTTGTATACTAGGCACCCTTTTTCTCCTTCATTGTTTCTTTTACCACATAGATGATGTATGAAGTAATAAAAGATAGATGCATAGTGAGACGCATCATTTCAAACTAAATATTGTTCTTTATTTGAATGTATTCCATATAAGCTAGGATAGATACATTATAAAATGGACTTTCACAGGGAGATGTGTCTGGAAACCAAAATGCTTGCTTTTGTAATTTTATGTATGTATGTTACATTGAAGAATGTCTGTAATGAAGGTGCAGCTTTTAAACATGCTAAACTTTTTTTTTTCCTAGTTGATTCTTCAATGATGCAGACATCTGACAGAGACTTGGTCAGGACCTTGATCTCTGTGATCTTTAGAAACAATTCCTCTTTCCATTTCTCAAGTTTTCTCAATCATCCCACTTATTCTTTCCTTCCTATTATGTGTCACGGGTGCTTTTTTTCATTTCATTTTAGTGTATAAAAGAAACAGGAGTTTTTCAAGAACCATGTGCAAAATAAAGATGACTAAGTAATTAAATGCTACAGGAGCTGCTGATTGCCACATAAAGCTATAATGTGATAAACTGATGAGACTTACAATAACATACATCTTTATTTCTTGAAAGAGTGTATAATGAGACCTGATTTAAATGTGTTCTGTTTTTAAGAAATATGCCGTGTGTTTTCTTTGAAATAAGCTTTGCCTTCATCTGTTGGAACTATTAAGCTGATCTACTCCTTTGAATTATTCTATACAAGCTTGTACAATTCAAAAGAGGCAAAAAGAGGCTGTAAAACAATAGTGGCATAATTTTTGAAGCCCACTTACTGTGCTTGAAAAATAATTTTGAGTTGCAACTGAAGTAAATAGGTGGTTATAGGAGACACTAAAAAGTGTAGAAATTAATGAATAGCAGAAGATTTTCTAGCTTTCTGATTTTTCAAGAGTGGAAAAGGCTTCCACTGCAAAGCATTAGCAACAGAAATTTTGGAAGGCCTTGGTTTAGGTGAATTCCTTATCTATATTCAGACAGTAAGTTAAAAAATCTTAAGAAGAATTAGTTTTTATATTAGAAATTATAAGTATCTCTGTTGAAGAGAGGGCAAATGGGTTATATTATCTTGGTGTAACAGAATAAATGGTGTATAATTTCCAAAATTATAATGGATAAAATATAAAACATTTCAAGAGTGCAGTTTTTTGAGCCTCTGTCCCTAAACTAGTGGAAGAATTCTTTCAGGTCTCAAAAGAGGCTTTTTTCACTCTCCTTGGCTAGTATTACTTAAGGTCAGCTCTGAAAACTGTTTGGTTAGAGACTGCATCAGCACATCAGATTTTAGTTTTCCATTTCCCACCCCCCTTCTTTTATAAGAATCAAGTATGTCTGCAATTAATGTTGTAGACATAGTCTTTAAAATCTTCCAGAATCTTTTGAAATCCATGTCATGCTTTATGTAGGAAAAAAAAAAGAATTTGTAAATGCAACAAAACTGTTGTAATTGTAGACATTGGATCTGGCAGTCTGTCATCTATAAATTAGTAAGTGAAATGAAGCTTGAATTTTAAACTATTACCTAAAGTATACAGTAATTTTACAATTTAGGATCGTAGTATGAGGTATGATGGTATGAATTACTGCCAAAGCTGCACTTGAAAATTCTTGCATCCATATGTAAGTGGACAGTTCCACTTACAAGATTTGCCATACCTTAACTTATGTATTTAATCTGTACTGATATTATAGTATTATTTTTCTCCTGATTTTTTTCTCCCTGGAAAGTATAGCTAGCTAGAGGGAAAAAAATTTTCCCTCTATCAGAACTGGTGCTACACTCAAAGGTGTAAGAAAACTTTAACTATTTTAGTTCTTAATCACAAACAAGGGGGAATGAAGCAACACAATAATGTACTTCTCTACTGACTATATCTGTACTCCACTCTGAGTAGCCATTTGGGAGATACCTTTTGCAAAACTAAATAAAATACCAAAATGCCTGATTGTGCTTCTTACTATGTAAAAATCTTCAATGCAATAATCAAATCCAGTATTGCAGCTTTTATGTTCTTTGCCAGGCGTTTTATGACTTAATTTTACTTGGTAGTGTTCTTGTAGGTATGATTTTTACAATTAAATCTTTCTTTAGTGCATTCTAGGCAGATGATATTTGAGCTTGATATTAGATTTATAAGTGAGTTTCTTTTTTATTCTATTGCAGAGAGTTTTGCCTGGAAGGACAAGAGGCTATTGATATATTTCATTATTCTTGCATCATGTACACTCATTGCTGTTCTTGTTTACTGGCAGAAAGAGATAGACAGGGAGATATATTAAATATTGCTAAGAAACAAGAAATAAACTTATGCAAGTCTGAGTGGCAGTTCCAAAAATAATTTTTGCACTGGTGGCATAAGAAAACAATATATAAGCCATAAAGTAAGAAGTCTCTGGTTGATTAAGAGATTCTTTACTAGTAAATTATTTCAATATTATTATTTCATGTGCAAGGTTTCTTTCATGCCAAAAGATTTCTTTGTCAGGATATATTAATAGGGAAAGCCATGGATGACTTAGAGTTGATGAGCCAAAGTCTTAAAATCTTTGTGTTGTCAACCTCAATTTGAACAACTTCTATAGAATGGATGGTGGAGGGGGACAGAGAATTAAATCCAAGGTCTCCTAGGTCAGACCTGATTGAAATTTTATTGTGGGCAATCAGGAGAAATTGATGAACACAATATGTGAAGGTAAACAGGAGAGACACAGCGAACGAGATCATTCTCTAGATTATTTATAACTGCTGAAATGCCTTAGTAGGCTCCAAGTCTGTCATAGCCTCCTGTTTCTTGTACCTTTGGAAATATTTGGGAAATTACGTGGAGGAAAAAAGTAATTCTTGAAAGATATTTTTAATTCACGCTGAAGTAAAGAAATAATTTCTCCATTTCTGACAAATTCTTCAAAATTAAAAGTTAAGATTCTATTTTGATGATGCCTGCACGCAGGCTGTACTAACCTAAACCTCTTTAAATGGGTAATTTTTGAGCCTTAGTTGTACAGTGGTGATAATGGTTTCCTGCCTTCTTTCCTGAAACAAATTCCTGCATAGATAATGTTTCCATTATTTGTAAAATATAGATGATTTCGAAGAGTCTTATTCTAATACATGTAATGTGAAATTAAAATATTGATACATCCTGTGCTGATTTGGAGTGTTGCTTTTACTCATGAATTTCTGGGGTTTTTTAATTTTATTTTTTACAAAGCGGGGCATGGTGTTTAAATTACAGCTTTTTTTCTTATTAAACATAGTATGTACTGAATCCTACAAAGAACAAGGCTTATTCATATTATTGGTATTATTGATGTGCAAAGGCATATAAAGATAATACTGTTCTGAAAAAAAAGTATATATAAAGACAATATGCGTGTTCCTAAATGTATGGAGGCTGGCATATTTTCAGTGATTGGGTTTTGTTGGGTTTGGCCTTTTTTTAATTTCATTTGCAGCAGTCCTAGAGTGAGAAGGAATAAAAGGATTTGGGAAGATGAGGAGGATAAAGAAATAAAGTAGAGGAGAAGGGAGAGAAAATAACATTTTGCCTCTTGCTGAGATAAAGTCAATATGTAGTTTTGTTTTGCATTTGTGGCATCAAGAGACTTACTGATGAGAAGTGCAAGGTACCATTTGTGAAACTTCTGTGGTAACTTTCACAATTTTCTGTAGTGGAGAGTGTTCATTTTATTATGTAGTGCTGTGAATGCTGTCTATCTGCTTTTCTTGAGCTAGAATGGGGCCTGAACAGATTGTGTCAGCAAAATAAGCAGTGGTTTTGTTTTTAGAGCTAAAAATTAAGCATAGGCTTTCAAGAATGTTTAAAGTATTTTCTTTTATATTTCTAGTTGTAGAAAGTAACACAACTTAAGCATCCAAAGCTGTTTCCTTCTAGGTGGAACAGATTTATACTTATAAAGAATTTTCTTCTATTAATTTTTTTTAAGAAATATTACAGCTGACTATTATGAACTCTTGTTTTTTAAAAAGGTGGTTATGCTTAACACTTTGAATAAAGTAATAATTGCTAGAGAACAAAATATCCTGAAATTTATTTCCATTAACAAGAAATGATCTTAAAGAAAAAATGATTTTTTTTCTGTGTATATAAGGCTCAACTATTTCTGTATAATGAGGCTCAAGATATTTTTGGCTAATTTGAAGGATGCTTTTTCAGAATGTATTCTCATCATAAATGTTCTGGCTACGTATTTTCTAAGTTCTACAAATGTTAATAGTTAGGAGACAGATTAGAGGTAGCATTTTCCAAAGAATGGAAAGTACAGCAATTCTTTTTAGCAGTTGTGATTTTTTTTTCTGAAGTGTCAGTGATACAATTTATGCAACTTTCTGTTATTCCATCTACTTAAAAAAAGGGAAAAAAATAGTCTGTTGTAGTAATATACCAATAAGCACTTTAATTTTACTTGGGTTTGGGGGTTTTTTTGCAAGTTGAATATTTTAGTTTTGGTTTCTGTTCATGTGTGTAAAACCTATCATCATGTTTTGTGTTCAATTCTTCAGTTCAGTTATATAAAAAATACCCATCTAGCCTTAATTAATTTCTTGCCATTTCTGTTTTGCAAAATTTAGATTTTATCTTGCAGTCTGAATAACATGCTGACTATTATTCACTTGCTAGACAGCACTGGTCAGAGAGGTGAAAACGGAGAAAATGGTATAATATCTATTGGTCACAAGATCAAATTACAAATGGCATTATTATTTCTTTTCCCAAAGGCGCTGAGACGTGAATTGAAGGATAAAGAGCAAACCATTCTCAATGCTGTGGACCAGGCACGAGTTTTCCTTGCTGACCAACCAATTGAGGGGCCTGAGGAACCAAGAAGGAGCCTGCATTCAAAAACAGGTCAGAAAATATTCTCTTCTGGGAATGGGTAAAAGAAAAGAATAAGACCTTACATGTCTCTAGTATGTATTTTATATCCCTATTACTTGGTTATACTTCAGAATTTTCCAAACCACATCCTGATTGCTTTGTATTGCTTATTGCATGGGGAATATCTGCCCTGCCATGGAGCTTCTCCCCCTCATCTGATCTTAGTGTTGCTTCTACTCTTTCTCCTTTTTGTTCCCTCCTTTTTCTCCCTCTGTGGTGTTTTCTGCTGTTTCTTAAATACACTTTCCCTGAGGTACCACCAGAGTAGCTGGGAGCCTCAGCTGTTCCTTATGATAGATGATCTGCTGTTGACTGTCCCCAGCATCAGGTGGCCTTTGTCTCTCCCTCACAGAGGCCCCTTTGCAGCCCTGGCTTGCCAGCAGTGAGTACCTGCACCCTGCACAGAGTGGTTTTGCACTTTCTGTAGCTTTATAGATTTCTAGACCAAAATAAGTCTTTGAATCATCTGCTTTGATCTCTTATAAGCTCTTAAATTTCACCTAGGACTGAGTCTAGTAATTTTTTTCTGACAAGTAATGCCATCGATCTCCAAAAAGCCGCAGCTTTAGGTTTGAAGACATCCAGACACACAATTTTTCTTCTGATTAACCATTTTCAGTGAAGGCTGTGGGTCCAGGCTTGTTTGCTTTGAAAATGCCTTTCCATTATTTTCTGTCAGCTCTCAATGTCTGGTATTCTCTGCACTAGATGAAAGTTAACCCATTAACTTCAGTGATATACACTTTGTGTGACTAAAGAGAAACGAGTGTGGTTTTGGATTGTTAGCTGACAGCCTGTCTTAAAAAACCAATATTGATAGGATGCCTTTTCGTAACCCATNTGATTCTGTGATTCTGTGATTAATTTCAAATATATTGTAAGAATGTAAGTTTGAGTTATAAGTAAGCCTTGGTTTCTTCTTTCCCATGCTGACCCTAAGCTTTCTGTGTTGGCCTTCTACTCTACCATGTAGTTAACTGTTACATTCAAACACAGTTCTTTGGCCTCCAAGAAGCTTCCTTCTATGCAAATTTATCTCCCATCTGTCTTTTCTTCCGATTTTGTTTTGCCTTGTTTCCACGGGGAGGCCTCATGGTAAAAAAAGAAAGCTTCTCATTCTTCTTGCCTTTAAGCAGCTTCAGCATCAGAGTGGAGCTGATTGATAAACCAACAGACCAACTGCTGAATTGTATAGATGGGTAGGATAAGAAAATTGGAAGTGCTTCTATTTATAGCTTGTCAGTTGCCTGTGGTATAGGAGAAAACTTAGATCTAAAGATGTTAATTATAATTCTCTATGGTATAGTTACAGTTGGCTTCTTAGATCTCTCTGCTGTTAGTAAGGTTACAGGCCATGGGAAACACAAAAGCAAGTAGAAATAATGTCTCTGTCCCCAGGGTTCTAGGAACTGATGATACGGCTTTGCTGAAATTCTGTCCTTAAAATTCTACTGATGCAGTGAGGGAGTGGAGATAATTTTGTTTAGGAGATAACATAAACTAACATCTTGGCAGATTACCACAGGCCACTACACTCATTCCCACTGCAATAGTGAATGTTTCCAGGAATCTGCAGTATTGTTGAAGTGCTTGAGTATCTTTTAGTTTTCTTATGGCAATCAGGTTCCATGCTTTGAAGGCTGTTATTTGGTAGCAAAGGTTGTTGTGATAAGCATATGATTTAAAATTATTTACCATATGTTATCTCCTCTTCACTGAAAGTTTAGAAAGCCCCATAAATCATGTCTCTTCTTTAAGAGAAATATATTAATAGGTATCAGTGAAGTACATGAATATACTTTATTTAAACTTGTAGACACACAACATATTCGCTTGTTTCAGGCATAAATTGATGTCAAACTTCTTTGCTTCCTACCACTGTCACATTCAGATAAATTTTCTGCAGTAGTTTTTCTTCCTAGCATGGAAGATCTAACTAGAAATCATCAATTTACTGTTTTCTAATATATATATAGCAGGCAGGATTTCTATTCCCAGCTACTTGTGCCTGTCCACTAGCTGTCACACACCACTGGAATAGTTTTTTGTTCTCTGCTGTGCAGCTGGGCTGAGTATGAAGCCTTGAGTGTGAAAATTAGAAATTGTACACTGGAGATCAGTGGAATCATGCTCAAAAACTACTTACACTCTTTTGAACAGTGCTGCCTGTTTTATTTGGAGCTTCTTTACTAGTGACTTTTGAGAATTTCTTTTCAAGATGAGAGAAATGTGTCATTACCCATGAGAGAATCTCAAACTAAGCATCTCTCCTTTTCAAGTAGATGTCTTGGTGACTCTGCAAGTTTAGTCCACCTGGGTAAAGCCTTCCTGTAGAATCTTGCATGGTTGCCTGCTTGGAGTCTTATTAGGAAAGTTCAAGGAATTTGTTTCTTTTGGCTTAGTTGTGTGGAGTGCAAGTTTAAAAGAGTTTCAAGCCTGAATTTTTAACAGCTGAGTATTGGAAACAGGCTGGCCTGAGGCCACAGTGGTTTATTTGGTTTTGGTTTTTAGTTTGGTTTTTAAAAACAAACAAACAAACAAACAAACAACTATGAGAATCTTGGGATATAAGCAGATTTATATTCATTCTTGACCCGTATGCTATATTATGGGTTGGGTTTAGCTGAAATACAGGAGGCTTCCCAGGTGGAAGCCATCTTCTTACATTTTGACTATTACCTTGTTTTAAAGACTCCAGAAACTAGTACAACTTTGTTGGCAAGAGAATTTTCAATTACACTACTAGCAACATAGAAGAGTGATAGATGTCAAAGGTTAGGACCTTGTTTGAAAGAAAATTCCTTTCTTACAGTCTAGAGCAAACTTAGCTCAAAAACATTGTAAATGAGCCTTAAGAAAGCGAGTTGGAAGTCTCAGAATATTAAACACGACAGTGTGTAGCAGAGAAAACAGGTTGAAGAAACTTTCTTAGAAGGTTCACAAAAGTTCAGAATATGGATTTTTATATATTTTTTAAGTCCTGTGGTGTTGTTATAGGATGCCATCAAGTCAGAGCCCTGTTTTTTGTGGCCTGACTTGCCTTTATTTCCTGGGGTTTTTTGTATTGTTTTGGAATAAAATAGTTGCCTTTGTTTTGCTTTGAAATGTTTATCTCTCTTCAGCAGCCTTGCTGAGGAGCTGCCTGCCATATGTGCTGTGCCAGGAAAAAAATTTATTGATCTTTGCAAGAAATAAAAAGCCTGTTACAACCTGCAGTCATAGTGCTTTGGAAAGAAACATAGCAGTAATGTGATGCTTACCTAGAGTAACCAGGATACAGTAGTGATAGCCTTCTCTCCACTAGTACTCTTTGTTCTACAGGAACTGGAACAAGACGTAGTAGCTTGATGATGCTATAACAGTACTGTTATATCTGGATTTTTCCAGTTTTGTGGCAGGAGCAGACTAAAACTGAATTCATACCTGGTTTAGGTTCCTGGAGCAATGCAAACTTTTAGGTTTTCACTGTGCGAACGTATTGTTCTCATTTGTCTTTATCTGGAGCCTGTACTCTGGGCCCTTTCCAGAAGTATTCATCATACATGAGGTTAACAGCTTTCATTTTCCGTGCTTTCACAGTTCTGTCATCTGCAGACCACAGGTAATTTGTCTTTTATCCTGCAGAGGCTTTCTTGCTTCACTCTAATTATATTTCTTTGGTTTGAAGAACTTTCAGTTTTGATAGAAGAAAACCTAAATGGGTAAGATGAAAATGATGGTGCTTTTTCCTTGCTTTAACTACATATACAGTAGGTATTTGAAGAGGAGGAAAAGGTGACATACAGGATTATGCTTGCATGGCTGGGTGCTTGGGGTCTGACTAATTGCTATGTTTCCAAATTAACCAGTTGCTGCTTATTCTTTAAACTTCCTATTCCCAGCCCACTAAGTTTTCTGTCCAGATTGTTAGAAACCCAGATAATGCTTTCACTGGAGTGATGCTAAAGAACTTATTCATGCAGTGATAGCAATGCTTTTGGTTCTGTCAAACTCTTTGGAATCTGATAGTGTACCTTTGTGCCTGTTCAAATAATAGGAGTGTTCATAATGATTTAAGTGCTGTATCACCCATCGTTTTTTTTATAGCAAAGATTGATTGAACCAAGGAAGAGACAATGTTTGGTATAATGGGTAAGGGACAGGGCAGTATGTCAGCTCCAGTTCTAGTGTATTTTACTAAGAATATATTAAAAGTGAAAGGAAATTAATGTAATTGTGGTAAGAGGAAGAGAGATAAGTTCAAATCCACATAATGAAGATCAAGCAAAGTTCTTTAGAATCAAAACAGTGATAGCAGAATGCAGAACAGAGAACACAAAACTTTGATTACCTGTCAGCCCCACTCCTTACCCCCATGACCAAATTCCTATTTTTTATAATAAGCTTTATGATGTTATGATATGTAATATTCTATTAGTTAGTTTGAGTTAGCTGTCCTGGCTCTGCACCTGTACATTAGCAAAACATGGGAAACATGTTAGCAACAACTAAAAACATCTGTGTATTCTCCACATTCTTCTCATATGAACTCTAAAAACCAGCAACTGCTGGGAAGTAAGTTACTTCTATCCCAGCTGAGCATAAATGTAACCTGGTAACAACTAAAACAAGAGGTGCTATCAAGATTATTTTCACACTAACTCTGAAACAGAGCATGTATTGGGATGAAAAGTGTAACCCAGCTGAAACCAGGACATATTTCTTTTATTTGTGGTAAAATATGCTTATTAAAATCAAGTTTTTTCCACTACAGAAGCAGACTACTTTTTACTGCTCCTTCTCCATGACTGCTGTGTCAGTTAATATCTTTCCTCTCCGGTAAACTGGTGGTCCAGTGAACATAGGCTTTTCTTGAGTTCTGAGCAGCTGTTGAAGTGGCAATAGTGTAAGAGGTACCATTCAAAAATAAGTAAAAAGGAGAGGGGAAGAGGAGAAAAAAACCCCAAAAGGCTGATCATTGAGAAGACTACATTAAACTGGGACAAAACCCCACCACCCACTGTGTAATGGGTTTTTTAATAGCAAAAAGGAACTGTCTACCAGTGTATGTAATGAACAGGCTGGTGAAATGAATTCCAAACTCATAGAAGAGAAATTTCTCACTGTTAAGACATTTTTTTGAGATTTACAATACTATGCTCTGCTGCCAGTATCTTGGAGAATGTGTTATATCTGCTTTAAAAAAAAAAAAA
>WAAB01023711.1:9464-61539 GCA_013389865.1 Piaya cayana | reverse complement strand
AAAGATTGATTGAACCAAGGAAGAGACAATGTTTGGTATAATGGGTAAGGGACAGGGCAGTATGTCAGCTCCAGTTCTAGTGTATTTTACTAAGAATATATTAAAAGTGAAAGGAAATTAATGTAATTGTGGTAAGAGGAAGAGAGATAAGTTCAAATCCACATAATGAAGATCAAGCAAAGTTCTTTAGAATCAAAACAGTGATAGCAGAATGCAGAACAGAGAACACAAAACTTTGATTACCTGTCAGCCCCACTCCTTACCCCCATGACCAAATTCCTATTTTTTATAATAAGCTTTATGATGTTATGATATGTAATATTCTATTAGTTAGTTTGAGTTAGCTGTCCTGGCTCTGCACCTGTACATTAGCAAAACATGGGAAACATGTTAGCAACAACTAAAAACATCTGTGTATTCTCCACATTCTTCTCATATGAACTCTAAAAACCAGCAACTGCTGGGAAGTAAGTTACTTCTATCCCAGCTGAGCATAAACATAACCTGGTAACAACTAAAACAAGAGGTGCTATCAAGATTATTTTCACACTAACTCTGAAACAGAGCATGTATTGGGATGAAAAGTGTAACCCAGCTGAAACCAGGACATATTTCTTTTATTTGTGGTAAAATATGCTTATTAAAATCAAGTTTTTTCCACTACAGAAGCAGACTACTTTTTACTGCTCCTTCTCCATGACTGCTGTGTCAGTTAATATCTTTCCTCTCCGGTAAACTGGTGGTCCAGTGAACATAGGCTTTTCTTGAGTTCTGAGCAGCTGTTGAAGTGGTAATAGTGTAAGAGGTACCATTCAAAAATAAGTAAAAAGGAGAGGGGAAGAGGAGAAAAAAACCCCAAAAGGCTGATCATTGAGAAGACTACATTAAACTGGGACAAAACCCCACCACCCACTGTGTAATGGGTTTTTTAATAGCAAAAAGGAACTGTCTACCAGTGTATGTAATGAACAGGCTGGTGAAATGAATTCCAAACTCATAGAAGAGAAATTTCTCACTGTTAAGACATTTTTTTGAAATTTACAATACTATGCTCTGCTGATAGTATCTTGGAGAATGTGTTATATCTGCTTTTAAAAAAAAAAAAGTGTTGTTCATTAGTAAAGTTGAATTTTTGTGGTGGAAAACATGAAGTTATAAAGATGTAGTTCTCTGTTAAATGAATAAATGCTGAATGTTTTAATAGCTCAGAAAACATATAATTATTTTATATAGGGCAAGCTTACAAGCACTACGAATGATTTTGTAAAATAAAGCAGTCTTGCAATGAATTAATATTTTTCAAATAAAATATGTTGCAGATACCCTTGCACAATGATGAGGATTTGACAAATGGTCCTGAAATATGTTTAGGTTCAGTTGGGATACTTATCACCCCTGTCAACCTGGAATTCCTTCCCAAAATATGTGTTTAGTCTGCCATAAGTAAAGCTGCCTTGTTTTAACTGGCCAAAGTTAGGATGTTGTTCCCCTCATCTATTCCTATTTATTATTACAGCCTCTTTATTTCTTCTATGGGAGCAAGAAGCTCTCATTGGATCTGTTGGGTCAGTACCTTTACAGACAACCAAAAATGTTTTGCGAGATTTTCAGGTCTTAGTAAGGCTCCAGCATATTCCTTGCAAGTGACTGATCATTTAAAATGACCTAGTTTAAACTACTCTAGTTTAAAACTGTTAAGCCCATCCAACTTTCTACTCTTATTCAGGTTTGGTAGATTTTAACTCTGATAACAGGTAAAGGATGATGCAAGCACATGAAGTTGGACAAAAAGGACAGATTTCAGCTTTGTGTATATGTAACTTCTACTTAGACCAGTTTCTGTG
The DNA here is from genome assembly GCA_013389865.1 of Piaya cayana. Lineage (NCBI taxonomy): Eukaryota > Metazoa > Chordata > Aves > Cuculiformes > Coccyzidae > Piaya > Piaya cayana. Next base: position 59,695 of record WAAB01023711.1, on the reverse strand, counting down.
TATGTCCGGGACTTGATCTTGGAGGTCTTTTCCAACCTTAACGTTTCTGTGATTCTGTGCTAACAAAGAAGGTTTCCTGCACTGTTAGCAATTTTCTGTCCCTTTTCAATGAAGCTCAGTATTCCCTTTCCTTGTGTAAAATATTCCAACTTCAGGTGCTCCCTGAATCCTCAGTTAAAGTTCTTCAGTTTTTATTCCTGAGACTTGGTTGTCCTCAACATACAGTTGTAAAATAGAATATCATAGGATACCTTAGCCTTTGATGTTGAGATATATATTTTTACTCAACTGTGTCACTAGGTGCAACTGTCCTGCTTGCTGCAGTTTAGCTTGGCTTCTAGATTGTTCACAGACCCTTTGTCACTGGGGGTGTAGAGTGTTCTTTTTCATTCACAAGTTGTATTTTATTATTCTTAAGGGTGAATCATTCTAAAAGTATTTCTAGTAGCAACTTCTTGGGTATCTTTATATAAGCAACTTGTAGCTGTTGCTTTTGTTTAAAACACAGGGTTTATCTGAAAGGATGTTTTGCTTAGAATTTAGGCTTTATTACTTTACCTTTTTCTAAAATCTGCTGCAAACCTTGGTGTAAAGATCATCTGAAAACTGTTGTCATATCATATAGTTTATTCTACTGTGAATTTCTAGAATTCCACAGACAAGGTACCATTTATCACAACCTATCTTTGGTCTTTATCTTTATTCTGATCTGTCGCTATAGCAAATTGCAGGTTACTGCCATGTCTCTATATCCCAGAGCTACACATATAATTTATATCCCTTCATATCTAGTTAAGCATTGCAGGTTTTTGCAACAATTGTTCCTTGCCAAATTCATTTTCTCAGACACTCTCTTGCCATTGTGGTATCCCCAAACCTGGCTAGCCACTGTCTTTACAGGCAGAGTACACATAAGCAGGGCTCTCATTTGATATTTTATGATACCCAGCAAGTCACTAAAGTATTTTGGTAAGCTCAAAATTTCTTTTGTCCCTCTCTGCTCCACTCTTTCTTCAAGTGGCTCTCTTTTTATATAACAGCTTTTTGAAAAGAAGTCAAAATATGCTTTGCAACCTACAGCAAAGGTATTTGTCTTCTTTTGGTGGTGGCATGTCTTGATTGTCCTTATCTCATTCTTGTTTGATTACCATTGATGGTGGTTTTTTTCTCTTATGCAACCATTTCTTAGCTAGTTGCCTTGTGCTTTTGGGCAGTACTTCATCATTTGGCAACATCCTCTCCCTCCTACGTGTATTTCTAATATTTGTAGTCTAGCATTTATCAAATATGATACAGGCTAATAAGATTTTACAAAACTGACAAACATGGTACTTTCATCTTTGCATGATTGTGTATAATTTATTAATAGGAAACACTTTAATTTTTAATCACAAGAATACTGTGATAAACTTTTTCCAAGGGCTTTATATAGGAGTAAATAGGAGGCCAATTGGCTTAGTTTCAGAGTATGACATATCTTTTACCCCTTCTTTTGTTCTTTCCTTTCTGCATTACATTGTGTTTCCTCTGCTCGCTTCTATGCCTGCAGAAACTGCAGGTGGTTATGAAGAAGGAGACTCCTCTGAGACTGGCTTTGTTTGTCATTATGGAAGCAACTCTTTCATAGTGAAGGAAGCTATCCATGACTGTTTTCAGCAGGACCTCTCTCAGCAGTAGCAGCAAGATCTGCTGGCTTTCTGACTGTCTGGGTCTTGCTCAGTTCCAAACTGAAGACCAGGAAAGGCAGCGTGTTCTTTTATTGATTGACCACCTGACTGGTTTGCAGAAATAATCTGTTGTGGAGAAGTGTTGTAGCACCAGCTGCCTCAGTTCTTGTTGTCAAAGAAGGCTGAAACATATCCATGGTTTGGAGTTCTGTCTAATGGCTTCCAGCCTTATGAGAGATGAGGGAATTATAAATAAGCAATTTGTTGAAATAATCAGTATCATCTCCTGTGACTATGTCCTGAGGTTGTGTGTGTACCCCCTTTGGCTATGCTTATTCAGTGGCAGTTGGTCTTTCCTAACATGAATAGGATTTCCATGGTTGCTATGTTGCATGAAATTTAGACATGAGCCTGAAATTTGTAAGACTTCACCCTAAGCCTGTCTCTTTTTCAGTCAACAGGTTGATTGAAAACTTCTAGATTTCCAAAATCTCTTTAAACCAAACTTCTAGGACTCTGGTTTTAACACAGAAAAATGGATGTAGAGCTGCAGAACTACTTACTATGTGGTACTATGTATACCCTGAGTTTTGCTAGCAAATAGAAATGGAAGAGATGTCCTGGGGGTAGGGTGAGACATGGTGGTAAGTGATCCAGTAGCAAAGCACTGTTCTTCTGTTTATGTTAAATGGACCCCAGATTCTCTGTTGCAGTTTCCAGTTGGGAAGAATAATCTCTTTTATTTCCTTCTCCTGTGCCTCCCATAATAACAAACCAGCAGTAAGCTGTTTTTTTTGGTTTTGGTGGGGGTTTTTTGATTTTTTTTTTTTTGGTGATGTCTTAATACATGAAAGTCAGGAATAGTTTTCTGTCTTCTGATCAAGCTTTATTTTTGTCATCAGGAGTGATTTAAGGTTTATTTCACTTATAGCGAGATGGACTTTCTTCTGCTATGTACCTGCTGAAATAAATCACCAGCTGACTCAAACAAAGACTTAGTATCTTGACTGTGTAACTCAGAAGCACCCTCTGCTTAACTAGACATGAACAACAACAAAAAACGCCAAACCAACAGTGTTTTCTTTCCCTCTGCAGAGTTGACCCCTGAGGAGAAAGCCATGAGGATTGCCAAAGCTATGCGTAAGCAGTCATCGGAGGTAAAAGAGAAATGGGAGAACCTAAATGCCAGTGCCAATAGCTGGCAAAAGCAAGTGGAGAAAGCATTAGAAAAACTGAAAGACTTGCAGTGTGCCATGGATGACCTTGATGCTGACTTGAAGGAAGCTGAGAACGTGAGGAATGGCTGGAAACCTGTGGGAGACTTGCTCATAGATTCTTTACCAGATCACATGGAGAAAACTACTGTAAGTGCAGAACTCCTGGGAATTATTTAGCCTGTGTGAGAGTCAGACTTCTCCATTCCTCTGCTCCTAGTCGAGTTAGATATGTATACACTGTATTCTTAAATTCTAATGTACAGTTTGAAGTGCATTATAAAGACTAGATCTGAGGTCTCAAAGTACAGTACAGCAGTGGGTCAGCAGTGATTGCATAAGTGTGTGTATCAGCAAGCTACAGATGCATATGGCATATAGCATTCATTAAATGAATTGATTTGTGTTATAAGATTTAAAGGATTTAAAGGATTTTCCTCCTTAAAAATTCTGTCTAAATCATAGTTAGGCCATGGGTGTGTTTGGAGCTTTGCCCAGGCACTGGAGTATGAGCGAGGTGAGTCAGTTATACTGCTGGCAAGAGGCATTAGGTTCCCCTCCTTTTTGTAGTGGTGATCTCTCAGATCTGTTTGGCCATCAAATATAGTTTTCTTCTTAGCAAAACATTCAGAGGCCTTTCAGTCATATAGAAGTATATACACAATTTTATTTTCCTTAACTTTGACAGACTTCACACATCTTTTGTCTATTTTTAGCTTGTATTAGTGAAAATTTTTATTTGCTTTTAATTTAGCCTGGCTTCTCTTCAGGTTTATTTCAAAGTGAAAAACATATGCTACCATATAATGTTCTCTTGGGCATACTAGTTCTTGCAGGCAGAGTTCCAGGCCAATCATACAGGGCTCTGCATCTCAAGACATGGCTGCTCATGATAGGTAATAATTGTTTCCTGCTTAGCTGCATTGGTTGGGTAGGGACCCAGCCACGCAGAGCTCCCCAAAGAAGGAACAACTTTTGATAACCAACATTCTTCCAAGAGGACTGAATGAAAACAGCACGGTGCTTGAGAGAATGCCTGGATTTTGCAGAGATTCCAGGAGAACATATGGGTATACACGTCTAGATAGCGGAAATTGCTGTTTCAGGCAAATTTAGCAGTCATCGCCAAGCTTCTGTTTTGCAAACACAACTTTTCAGGTTTTAAGCTCAAGAATGAATCTGATAAGACATTAGAGGACCCTGGGGTCATGCACCTGGCACTGTCTGCATCATTTGATGCTGGTGTTAGAATCAAGACCCATGAGCAGCAACCAGTTTTCTGCAAATGCTCTCTCTATGTACACACAGCCTGTGGGCTCATGAAGTTAACACAGGAATGCATTATATAGCATATGTCAGTATAAGCATCCTCATTCTCCAAATTTTGTTACTTTCAGTTTTAATGGAACCAAAATATTTTTTTTTTAAAAAGGCAGTCAAAGCTTATATCCAGACTGCTGTTGATTTGAAGAGAGCAATGCATCTCCTCCCTTATTACATTTTAATGTAGATACTAAAGCAAGCACTAGAATGCTGATGCTGGATAGATCTTTGCTCTCTTGTTAAAAAGTGATTTGTCATATCTTGATGGCTTTTTCTGTAAAGCAAAGCAAAATCTTAGATTTTCCATTGCCATGGAAAACCTGAAATATCTGCTGAAGTGATAGGGACCTGCTGCCTGTCTAGAAGCCAAATCCTTATTTCTTGCCAGTAGCTGCCTTCTGCTGTCGGGTCTAATGAGAGAGATTTTGAAGGATTTGTTTCATGGTGTTTAATCAGACCTTTTATAGGATTGAACAATTAACTGCTCACAGCAAGAAAAACATTTGATGCATCTTTTCAACTGTAACTAAAACTTGTGTCAATTTTGTCTTAATACTGTATTTAGTTCCATTTGATTCAATATTTTTTTTTCTAATCATTATAGTAGTTTAACTCTAGAGTTCTAATCAGGTAAAACATTGTACTCCTTTTCCACAGAAGATCTGTTCCTTCATGCTTTGCTAGTTCAATAATAGTTTTTTAAATTGGATTTTTGTCAGCTGCTTAATACAGGAAAACTAGTTACCAAACATTTTTTTCTTAAAAGCACTTGACGGGCTGTATACTGTTTAAAGATTCTGATAGAACATTGCATATTTCTTTTTGGAAAGAAAAGCTCTAAAGCCAAATGGCAGCCCTGAAAACCTTATTTAACTTTGTTTAGAGACAGAATTGGGATGTGGGCTTTTGGGTAAATTTCATATTGTTTTTCTCTAAGGATGGATATGGAGGAGTTAATATGAATATTGAAGTGAGTGAACATTCTTTGCTGGAGAACGGAATTGTGTATAGTCGTTTAGCATAAGCTATCACATCCAGCAAGTCAGCACTATGCTGACTTTATGATGGCTTTTATGCTGCTCAGATGTCTGTTGAACATAAATGTATACTTCTTACTCTTTTAGGCTTTTAGAGAAGAAATTGCTCCCATCAACTTGAAAGTTAAAACAGTGAATGATTTGTCCAGTCAGCTGTCTCCACTTGACCTTTATCCGTCATTAAAGATGTCTCGTCAACTGGATGATCTTAATATGCGGTGGAAACTTTTACAGGTATTCTACTGAATGTGTACAAAGGTCGGGGGGAGGATGCATCTCACTTTCTTCTCTTACCTTAAAAGATGCATTATTACCTTGTGTTCGGTATTTCTGTCTTTAAGTGGTTCTTTTAGTGGTACCAAAGCGACAGAAGGAGTTGTCTTTCCTTCTCTGATTTGACCAAAGACTTTTCCTTTCAAACCGTCTCAGCAGTTTACACACTCAGGAGACTGCGTTAACCTCTAAAGACTAGTGGGAACCATTGCTGCATGCTTTTTTGTATTTTTACTGCATAAATCATTTTTACTGAAAACTGATGTACCTATTTCTGTTGCACTTCCAGCTCTTGTGAAAACTGTTCTATTTTGGCTTTGAATGTTCAGTTTCTGCAGGGAATTTAACTTAGTGGCTTAAGTATTAGTAGAGCTATAACAAGATGTGAGCAATAGCACATTTAGCATTATACAACAGAAGTAGGTATGCTGTGAGAGAGATTCATATTGCTTAGTGACGATCATTGTGCTTAAATTGTCTAAGAAAGGTAAATCAATGTGCCTGATTACAGTTTAAGCTCATGCAGTTTCACAGTGAATGGTTTAATGAAGTTTCTTACATCAGTTAAAGTTAATTTAAACCTTTTTGCACTTTCTCACTCTCTTTTTTTGCTATTTATTTCTTTACCTGGTTTCTCAATGATATTAAGTGTCTGAAAAAAATGAGGGAAACATGGAGCATCTGTTGCCTGTCTAGATAAGGGCAGTGAAACTGGATGTTCAAAACCTCATCAGCTTCTAGACTAGTAGTTTTGAATCAGTTGTGCCTGAGAGGCAGAACTATTAATGTAACTTTCCCTCTCCTAATGTAATTTAGTAGTGTGTTTTGGGGTTGTGGGTGTGTGGTGTTGCATGGTTGGGCATTTTTCATGCCTTCTCAAATTCTGTTAATTAAGCAGCAAAACTGCTGCTGTGTGTCCTAGTGCAGCTTCAGTTAATAAACTGCAGAGGTGTCATATCAGCTAGTGAACTGATATCTTCCAAAGTGGTTCTGTGCTGGAAAGGCAGCAGTGAGATCAATACAATCAAACTGATACCTGCTGACTTTGGAAGTTTTGGCAACAGAAAGGTTGGGAAGACATCAGAAACTTCAGCAGTCAGCTATGGTCACCATGAAACTACTACTGTTTGTTATTGATCTACAATGCTTGCATGAGAACACTGCAAGATATGAAAATTACTTTTGTAAAATTGGAAGGAAAAAAGTACCCTTGAATAGCTGGATGCCAAATAAGTGTTATGACATAAGACAGCTTACATTTATTTAAATAAAAATAGATGCAAACAAGTGTTTTTATTATCATGGCCTTGGTGTTACATATTGTGTATGTGTGTTCATATGTAGGTGTCTGTAGAGGACCGTCTTAAACAGTTACAGGAGGCACACCAAGATTTTGGGCCTACATCACAGCACTTTCTGTCCAGTAAGTCCTTTGAATTAGTAGATATGTGTGAGATATGACTTTCTCAAATACTGACTGCTCTTTACTCCAAGTTTCCCTATGGCTTGAGGAACAGAAAGTTCCTCTTCCATGTTGCTTTCTACCTCCTTGTTTTTGTAGGAGTGTTTCATCTTCATAACTCCACTGACATTCTTGCTATCATGCTTCTCTTTGGGATCACAGCAATATCTTGCTGAATTATGGCTGCATCCCTGGTTGGTTTATCCTTTGTCTCCTGTTTACTCTAAGGTCTGACCTGTGGCTGTTCCAGAATCTTTGTGTTCATGACCATATTTTCTTATCCCCTGCTACCTCTTTCCTCAGTTTCCTTTCACTTCCACACTTGCTGGGATGACACAAAGGAAGAGCTGCCATGATGTTTTTGTTTTCTTTTAATTAAAGGCTTCATGTCATACATTTGTGGAACTTCACACATAGAGGTGGGGAAAGCAAACCTGCATCACTTCCTCTTAGGACCCATGCTTGCATCTTTTTCTGTTTAGTGAAAGTTTTAGAGATGTAAGCCTACAATGTCCCATATACTAAGAGGGCAAAAGCAGGTGCTTTTACTCCCTTATTCACACTTGGCTTATTCAGTACAGATAGAAAGGCTGTGATCTCAAGATCCATGTTCATTTTTTGACATTCTGCCTTCTGTTCCATCATCAGAGCTTACGCTACAAAATGTTAGTTCAGTCAGCTCTCTCCTTTTTAACCGAGGGTCTCAATAGTAGAGATAAAATTATCGAAGGATTTTAGAAATGAACATAAAAATGGGCTGCTCTGTCCCAGAGATTCTCAAATGCTCTATGTCACTATAGCTAAACAGACAATATAATTTAAAATAACAAATAAACCTTGATTTCTTCTTGAGTTATGTGATGACTATGTTCTTATTTTAAATTGATGCTTAGTTTTTTGGTATGCATAATGATAAACAAAATGCAGTGTATTTAAAATATTACAACTATTGTGCAAAATAACAATTCCTGGAACCACTTTGTCCTTTCTTGTAAACTGACAGAACAAACATTGGTTTTATTTATTTTATTTTTCCCCACAATATGCTATCTTTGTTGTTGTTTGGTTGAGGTTTTTTTGGTTTTGGTTTTTGGGATTTTTTTTAAACCCATTAGAACTATTACATAGTGTTGCTGTAGTGCTTTTGTAGCCCTTCCAATCTCAAATTTGTAACCTTGCCCTGATCAGCACACAATAAGTAGTAATTTTCTAAAAAGAATATAGGGAGAATGGTACCTTTGGCACTGTTCAAAAACACCAGATTAACTGTTTGGTGGAGTAGTCAGACAAATCTGTGTAACTAAAACAGATTAAGATGCAATGTAGAGAAGATGCTACTTCTCCTGCTGTAGCTGGTTTGAGAAGGTCCTGACTTCACTCCTGTGTCACTGTTAAGGTGGTTCACCTCTTCTCACTTGGACCAATGCAAATGTTCAAATGACTGATCTGGAAACAAACAAACAAACAAAATTCAGTGAAAGAGTCCACATGTAAAAAAAAGCAGCCTGCCAGGCAGGGTTGGCTGCTTTTGTTTTCCTGGACCTGGATTGTTTCATTGGCTTACAGCATGCAACAACAAATACATTTACAAGACGGAGTGGTGAACTGGCTATGTTGCTGGATAAAGCATTCATAATTATGTCCAAAGAGACTATGCTATGCCTTATTGTCATGCCTCAGCCTTGCTTAGGGCATCTTCTCCAGGCTTAAGGGTACATTTAGTTTACATTACATACAAAAGTCAAGAAGGGAAATTTTCCACAATGCATGTTGGTTGATACTACAGAGAACTATAGCCAAGTACCACAGTCCTGCAAAGCCAAACAATATACACATATCCATTTAATTTTTTTTGTTATAAACAAACAACCTCATTCTTAACATGAAATGCAGAAAAACTCCTTAAAAAAAAAAGAGAAAACTGTTTTAAGAGCTTGAACCAGAAAGAGTTACAGAACTTAATACTTATAACTTCCTATACAAAGTTTGTTAAATGAAAATCAGGGATAGTAACTTCAAAAAGAAAGTAATAAAAAAATCATTAAATCTGGGAAAATGAAGTTTTTATCATGACAGGTTGAAATAGTACGTATTCTAAATCAAAATTTTCAAACCTTTTTAGCAGCCATAAATGACTTCTAACTGTGAGGCACAAGTAGAGTAGTAGCCTGAATAAAATAACCTGAGAATCCTAAAACTGGTTTTGATATGTATGTCTCATGCAAACTTTATCTACAAAATTGCACTTCTGAATTAGAGGGGAAGTTATCTGCAGTTGTTTGAGAGCAGCTATTTTAAATTTACCTCACTTACCTGTTACTCTTCCTCCACATCCTAGCAAAAGCCCATAGCCTGTTATCACATAATTTTCATATGACTACCTCATAGCTGTCATTTAATCAGGAATTTGTGCTAGCAAAACATCCATTTCTACCTGTTCATCAGGTTCATAGAATCTTAGAATAGTCCAGGTTTGAAGGGACCTCAAAAGATCATCTGGTCCAGGCTTTCATGGGAAGGGAAGACTAAGTGAGATTATCTAACACACTGATTCCAGCCCCCTTAATCCAGTGATTTCACCTCTGCAGTGGCTAGCAATATTTCTCTACTAAAAAGACACAGTGCAGCATTTAATTCTGCTGTTAGAGTTCTGAGAACATCAATTACATGGGTTCATCCAGACTATCACTAAGAAAGTGCTTCAGAATATTTTTGAAGGCTAGCACACAGAATTATATTCACCCTTCTTAAAATGTCCTGCAGTAAGAGGCTGAGGGAAAATAGTGTTAGTAGACACTACAATCTGTTCTCTCTGTTTGCTGAGCTATTTTTCGCTTCCCATCACTGTTAGATGGAATTTGATTGCTCACTTTTTCAGTGCTTTTGAGATGGAAAGTAAGCTTGCAAGTTAGTTTTTGATCAGTAAACTTTATACATCCCTAATAAATATAAAGATGAGGAATCCTTATCATCTGTTCTTCATTGCAAAAACATTGGTTTTGCTGTCTACTGCCCTTAGAAACCATAACTTGTCTGTTTTGAGGGTCTTTATGTAATTAATCTATGTTCTAAGACCCAAGATCCAATCTTCTCTGTTACATTTCCTGTATGCTTTCTTGGAAGAATCCATTGAGAAGAGGAGGCTGAGGGGAGACCTCATTGTTCTTTACAACTACCTGAAAGGAGGTTGTGGAGAGGAGGGAGCTGGCCTCTTCTCCCAAGTGACAGGGGACAGGACAAGAGGGAATGGCCTCAAGCTCCGCTAGGGGAGGTTTAGGCTGGACATTAGAAAAAAAATTTTCATGGAAAGGGTCATTAGGCACTGGAACAGGCTGCCCAGGGAGGTGGTTGATTCACCTTCCCTGAAGGTGGACAAGGTGCTAAAGGGCACGGTTTAGTGATTGATAGGAATTGTTGGACTTGATGATCCAGTGGGTCTCTTCCAACCTGGTTATTCTGTGATTCTATGAACATCCCATGCAGTTGCTGACTCCACATATTCCCTAACAAATAGCCTAGGTCTTCAGGTGGGCTTCTCAAAGCATCTCTAAGTGGTGGTGACCACTCTAACTGATATCAGCAGACCTGCTATTGAGACCAGAGTTGATAACTACTCTCTTCAGTTTTCTTTGAAAAAACGATTAAAAAAATAAATAAATGGGAATTTAATTTGCAGAGTTCTGTGCAGCAGAGAACTGACAAAGTTGTTCCTAAATAAACAGAGTAACTTGGTCTGTAATAATTAACAATTTAATTTATTACACTGTTTAGTACATATCTGTGTCAGTACAGAATATCTATAGTCTGTCATAGCACATAAATCTTACCCATGCAAACTGGGGCCAGTTTTCAGTTAGCTGACATAATTAGTGTAGTAGTATTGAAGCCACTGTAGGTGCCAAATTGCATCACGAAAGAGCTGAAACCCTAATGCTGATGACCACCTTCACATATCTGGTTGTTTTTTTCTTTTTCCCTCTTCCCCCCCCCCAACTTATGAATGCTTAATGGGGTTTTTTTCAGTTAACTACCTCTATTTGAGCATTTAGTCTTTATTATGTTTTTCTTTTCCAGGTAACTACCTGCTTCTATTGAAAATATTATTTGCTGCAGAATTTAATCTATTTTTTTACCCAGGGATTTATATGATTTACTTAGTTCCTGTAGTTTCCCAAACAGTCTTCCCAGTTAATCTGTCTTTCAGTTCAGAAAATTGTAAGCCATAATTTCAGGAAGAGGTCACAGACATTAAACTGCTTAGGGAACTCGGGGAACAGCTGCCTTGGAGCAGGGTGAGACCTGCCCCCTCTCTGGAGCTGCACCAGTCTGTGGGACTTGCATAGCTTGTAAGACTTCACTGCAGCCTTGAGGGATCTTTGGGAAGAAGAGCGCGTTGCTTTGAAGTGAATTCTTTTGGCAAAGAGGAATGAACTCTAAAGTGGATCATGCTTACAGAAAATCACATTAACTGAGGGTTTAATTACTTGAAATTCAATGTGGATCAATGCTATGTTGCAGTTTACCAGGTTTTTGAACAGGTGTGTTAGCATCCAAGAGCAGGCACTCTGTCTTGGAAGTGTTGGCATGTATGTGCAGTATAAAGTCATCACAGTGAGATGATCAGGTATTCCAACCTGTTCTTTCTATCTCTGTTATGTAGTGAATCGAGTGTACTGAGTTTCTTTTATGATAAACCCCTAATTAATCAGGCACTAGTCTGGTAATTTCTGGTGGGATGTGTATGTACCTATGGTTATTCAGTAAACAGCTGCTTCTAAGTTGTGCACCAGCAGTCCTGTTGACTTGAACACATTTTCCTGTTTTATCTTCTGGGATATATGTATAAGCAGAGTTGTAGTGTTGTGTAAGCCTTCATGCATTTTGCAACTTAGTGTGCAGAAGGCTTATTTATTTGCTGGATGATATCAGCTGATGTATCGGACTTCTATAAATTCTGCAAAGATTACCTCTGTTCAGCAATGAGTGCAAAGACAGGTTTTAATGCATTTTTTGTTGGTCATACAGTGTTAATTCAAGTTGCAAATAGGAGCTAATGGGTGTAACTGATAAAATAAGGTTGATATTTATCCTTTTTGTTCTGTTACAGAGCATTACTTATACTAGCGGAAGCATTTCTTTTCAAAGCTTTAAGGGATAATAATTCTATGGAGGTACAAAACCCAGTGTTCTCCATTTTCCCTGGATGGATGCTTGCTTTCTCAGAATTTATTGTCTTCCTTTGAAGTAGAATCACCACATTTGTTTTATTTCCAGCTTGGCATCAAATAGATGCCTAGAATCATTTTGATAGATTGTCATCATTTTCTCTAGCTGATTTTCTAATTACTGAAAGTTGACTAGGAAATTTCAAGTGTTCACATTTAATTTATTATAACTGTTTAATTGTAAAATAAATAAAGAAAATAAAGTTGGATTTTTTTAAACAGGGGCTTCCTAATAATTACATTCTGTTTATCTCCTCAGCCTCAGTACAGTTTCCATGGCAAAGATCTGTTTCACATAACAAAGTGCCCTATTATATCAAGTAAGTTTATTTTGATTCTTTTTTCCTTAAGCACAACAGCAGACAGACTTATGACCATAACCTGGCAGAAAAATACAGGTACTGAGTAGTAACTAGAAATGTTATTGCGAGTTTCTTTACATAGTGTTATGCTGCATATATATTTTCATGTTTATTGCATTGCATACTGTATAATTTGGAAAGATGTAAAAAGAAATCAATGATAGACTCTAACTAGAAACCGCAATCAAACACATAAGAAACAGCAGAGACACTCCAGTGTAATATAGTATTGCTATTCAAACTAGGTTTGCTCTTCTATATGTGGCTTAGAGTATAAACTGGGATGAAGGGGAAAAAGCTGAATACATAATGTATATAAAAATTCAAAGTTTATAACCTATAGCAGAACAGTGGCAACTAATATATATAGAGCCCATTCATCATTTTGTGAAAAATTCCTTTGGAAGTAGACTTGTTGATTGTCCTACTGTCATTTTCTTTATGGAAGTTTTTATAGTACTTCATATTAATGTAAATGTAAAATTAATGTAAAAACTGACAAGAAAATCTACAAGCACTTTGATTATCAAGAGGAACAGTCAAGATATTTGTTTTGAAAATATTAAGAAATATTTAGTTATGGGGGCATGGAAATTTTGGTGTGTTCTACTCAGAGTAATCCTTGGGTAAAGATTGCAGCTTTGAGAGAAGGATAAATGAAATTTTAAGAAGCTACAGTGTATATACTAAGTCAGACACAGAGCAGTTCATTTCAGGCTGAAGAAATCTGTGTTAAAATGGTATCAGTTTGAGTTTTGGGAAAAAATGTAGGTTTTTAAGCCTGCAAGGTGACAATGAATTGGACCTGCAGATAATTAATTCTAAAAGAACATCAGTGAGGACTTTGTGTTATTCCATATTGATCTGTTGTAAATCTGAGAGCTATATTTTGTGCTTCAAACAATTTGAGGGCTTGAGAGCTTTGAAAAGCAGTTAACAGTAAATCTATGCCAATCAAGCCTGTTGTCATCTGTCTTGAGGTATGATAGTTGGTTTCAAACTGTGATAGGAAGATTAATTTTTTAAGGGGTCTGGGTAGGCAACTAGAAAAAGGAAAGACCTGCTGTGAAGACCCTTGACTTCTCTATAAAAATAATTTTTGCCTCTGCTGAAAAGTTTTGCAGCTGGCAACAGAAAGGTATGATATGCTGGAGGAGAGGTTCCTCCCCCAGCCCCAAGTGGAGGAGGAAAGGCCAGAGGCTGTATTTGAAGGCACACTGACTGCCCAGTCTTTGGCAGCACTGCAATTAAATTGATCATACCTACAGCAATAATTCAAAGAAAATACTGAAGTATCAAAATGCAGAGAGCAAGAGGAAAACCACAGTAAAACAATCTTATAATTTTTTCTTGGGGGTACGTCCTTAGCGAATGTTGAATGTTGTCAATTCATGTTCCTGCTGTACCTGACCAGAGCTCATGGCTGAAGTTGGGAGTGTTTACTGGCTCCAAGTTGGCCTGCAAAAGGTTTTGTAGAGCTCCTGGGTTCGTTCAGAGACAGAGGGCAGAGATAGGATGGATAGTCCTACCACCGCAACAAAGACAGAATTGTTGGAACTGACTAAGATTAAAACTTCTGATCTGTGCTGAGCAAAGCAAAGATTTTTAAGTTGAATATTTCACATGCATTTTCTTTATTCATACTACTTATTTCATTTGTTTGAGTTTCTGAGCATTTTAGTTGCCTCATTCCAGCCAGAGTTCAGTTTTGGGGAAATCTTTTTTTATCATGACTAATTCAGGAGGTCTTTCCTTTGTGCACACTAGGTTCAGTCCTGCACGCACACAGCTTGGTGGCAAAGTATTCACTGATACTGTGGGCTTGCTCTGGTAGTAATGTGTTGGCTGCCCTGCGGCTGGGTTAGGGAATGAAGCTAGTCAGGGCTGAGAAAGAAACCCTAGCATCTCACCAAAATTGTTTTCATGATCTTGCACAGGAAATTTCATAAACAGGCAGAAGTGTAGGTCCATTCTCTGAGGGTTGAGGTCTTTATAGAAGCAAGGACCACTGGTGGATTTTGAGGATGCCTCGAATGAGGTCAACAATTAACTACTGCATCTCAAATGAGACTTTTCCAGTAGTCTTTCCCTACTTTCAACAATAATACATACTGCTGAAGCAAAGTCTTGACTTTTATGTCTTGAAAGTAAAGAATAATCTTGCATGTCACTAGTAGGACTTATTTATTTTAAAAATCTTGAGCAGAAATACTGAATTTCAGTAGATCTGCAGTCTGACAAACAGGCTGACTGTGGCAGTTTTCTTTATTTCTTATTGCTTACTGATCAAAATTGCAATGTGGGCAGCAGCAGGTAGATAAAACAGAGTTGTGGAAAATAAAGCAGAAAAGAGCTGATTCTGAGCTTTATTTGGTTTGGTATGACCAGGCTGGACAATACTCTTAGCTTTAAATCTTCTGGTAAATCTTTGTCTATTCTCTAATTTCAGATATACTTTAAGGAAGAGAGTAAAATGATACTGGCATATGATTGGAGTGATTAAATGAGCTTTTTAAATACAATTGAAGAGAATAGTCAACAGGATTGAATGGTGGTTTTTTATGTAGAAAAAAATTCTGGAAAAGGGGCAAAAGCTTAAGTTAAATATCTTACTTTGTTGTTTAACTGTGCTAACTTCTGAACAAGGTGCTTCTGTAAACCATAGCATGAGTAGAAGGAATGGTTATGATGAGTCTCTGTCATTCAAGAGCAATTTACATTTAGTGTTATTACAGCAAGACGTGAATGTTCAGAGAAAATTTAAGATACCAATTGTTCATTTTATTGGGGTAAAGAGGAAAACCAGCAGAATAAGCAGCATAAAAGTGTGATTCAATGATTGGTAGGTGAAAAATGATATTTTTTTAAAATTAATTTTGAAAGGGAAAAAATGCTAATTGAAATCAGGCCACCTCAGTTCTGAATAAGAACATACACTTTTCGTAGGCAACCATAAACCCATACCTGTACTTCATTTTGGTGGCTTTTTGTGAGTGTCCTTGAATAAGAAATGTAAAATATTCGAGAAATGACCTAGCTGTAGGTTTATCTCTCTTAAGATTATTTTTTAAAAAATATGGCACTACTCACAGTTTTATTGCATACATAGAATGGAATTTAAAAAAATAAAAAAGCAACTGTAGCTAAGAAGGCAGGAGGGACTTTACTGGCACTTTTAAGTACCAATGAATCTGTAAGGAGTACGTCAAAACAATACCAGATATCTGTATTTTCAGATGAGCAGCATTTATTCTGATTGTTTCCTGATGCCAGAGGCAACTTGCACTTACATGCATAGAGCGCAGTGTCTCAGAGAAAGAGGTCTTTAGTGTGCCAGCACAGCATCGTAGTTTTGCAGTCTAGTTTTTTCTCACCACCCTGTTTACTAATGTTTGGCATATTCTTCCTTGCTGGGTTGTGTTTAATCAGGTAACAGAAAAACATGAAAGTTTAAAGAACCTGTGTATAAACTTCTCTGTCCTGTGAGTTCAGATAGAGGCAGCCTCTTGGAAAGGAAAGACGGTTATGGAAGACTAGAAGAAGGACTTATTCATTGAGCTCAGGTTTATCAAGGTGTATGCACCCTGTGCTATGGCAGATATTTGGTTGAACTGAACATGCACATATCATTTAGCCTGTCTCTTTTCTCCTCTTGAATTGTCTTACTATGTAAACCAAATTTGCCAGATGTCTTTACTTCTGCTTATTTTGTTTAATCCTTTTTGCCTCCTGTTTGATTTTTTTTTCTTAATGGCAATTGATAGAAGTTTTTGTATTTCTATACTCTGAGTCTTCTGTATCGCAGTGGAATTCCATGAATGAATTCCTGAATCTGTAAAATCTTGATGCTGTTAAGAAAAGCTTACTCTTTCATACTTTATAGAAAAGAAAGAGACTAATGAGCAGTATGAAGGAGGATACAGCACAGCAGGTGCAGTATTTAACTAATGCACTTCAGGTAATCAAAGTGCGAGGTCTGGACAGAAGGTTTAGCAAACTGGCCATTGAAGATATTTCATAGGTTGGTTTGCTAAAGTTTCAGATTTAATAAGGAAGCTTTTCTGCTGTTGTTTATTTATAACTACTTGAATCACATATAAGCATGTTTGACCTCTATAGCAGAATGTGAAAAATAAAGCCTGTATTACATAGCACTTCAATGAAAATATTCTGAAGAGAAACGGAAGAATAAAGAAGAAATGATACTATATGTGGTTGTTAAACATCTTGATGAGAACACAATGAAAGGAAAGAGAAATGCAGAAAACAAGTTCTCTGGCATTTCTCACTGTTGTTGTTTTAACTGTAATTTAAATGTTCTTCGTCTGTGTACCTTTCACTGCTATAAATTATTAGATATTAGTACTGTGCAGAAGAAACAAGAGGGTAATACAGAAAGGGTCACAGTGAGTTTAATCTCATGCAGGACATTACATAGGAAGAGCAATTTCTTGGTGTAGTCATTAAATTGATCAATGTCCAGCTCCATTGTCACCCTGGTTACTTTTCTGTAATCCTGCAAAGAGGTTAGCATCACCAACATCTTAAAAATCCCGTTTTACCACCTCCTATAACATGTTCAGCTTTATGGGGAACAAGAATAAAATGCTTTCTGCTTCTCTTTTCTTTTTTTTTTAATAAGACTTCAGGAAGTCTTTCCTAACGTTTCATTTATGCCTGTATGGGGAAAAGATGGGAGAACTAATGTAACTGGGAAAGTTAACCTTTTTTTTTTCTTATTCTAGTTATATTTCTAATCCCATTAAGTGTTAAGAAGCATTTGCCTTAGAAGGGAAAATAAAATACAATTTGCTGAAACAGATAATACAGATTTCAGTTTTTCAGTTTCTTCAGTTACCAGTTCCTGTCCTGGTCTTACTTTTCTATTAAAGAAATGAGGTATTACATTTTCTCTGGAGGGATTTCAAAACATCTGCATATATAAATTGCTCCACCATCCTGTAAATACATTACCCTTGCAATGCATTATGCCAACTCTTTTTCAGCACAAACCAGTCTTTTCTAATGGACTTTAAAAAAATAAAAGAAAAAAGAAAGAAAATATGATATCTAGATAAAACACTGATGTATTTGTAATGTAGGGTTGTTTTTGTTCCATTTGAAATTTGGCAAGTATGGTAAAGTCAGAGTTCCAAGTCCTATTGGTTTCATTAGAGATCAGTAAAGATCCTGATTTCATTTAGTTTTGTTCAAATGACTATGGGAAAAGAAAACTACTGAACATAGTGCACTGTTTCAGTGTGTGCTCTTGTGGTGTTTTCCAGCGATTATCGACACAGACATTGGCATTGTCTGTGCTAAGAAATTATGAGTAACCTCACAAATCTTTCTCAAGTTTTATTTCTTGCAGACAAAAAGCTTAAAAAAGAGCAAATTTAAAACAAAACAACACAAAAAAGCCCCACTGAATGAATTCTTTTGTGGCTCAGTCACTGAAACACATTTAATTGTTCACTGATTCATGTAGGAAGATGTAACATGCTTATGCTGCTGTTGTTGCTGTCCAGTAGACCAGATCAAAGCAGAAATATTTTCTTAAGCAACCCACTTGATAGAATGATACAAGTTCCTGTAGAACACAGAAGGTTCTTTTTATCCAGTACCATCTACATGCAAGATGAATAGTGAGCCCAACAGCTGTTCACTTTCACTCAGCCTACCTGTGACCTAGCTGTTTAAGTGGCCGTCTTGTAGCTTGCAGAGTTTTTGCAAGAGAAGGTACTGCTTGGTGTGAATGTCACTGTGACCTGGGACAGAACTCCCACAGTACTTGTAGCAAAGAGGGAACACTGTAGATTTGTCTGTTCTTGGTTAAATGCTTGTTTTGAGTCCTCAGAAGTTCAAGTGAGATAACTAAAAATTATGTATTTTTACAAGTTATCATAATTTTTTTTTTCCATTTAACTTCAGCATCATTCCAAATTTAGATTTCCATTAGCACCAAGCAGGCTTAGTTTTCCATAACTGGAAGCTAGATTGTTTTCTACAGAAAAATGTCTATTATTCATGTTCTTAGCAAAATGTTGCTAGCAGGGTCAAATTGTCTGCAAACTTCCTTTTGTGTCTCTGTGGTAAAAACAAACCATCCAATTCTACTTAATTGTGTTCTGAGACTTACCAGAAGTTATGGCCTCCAGAGGAATCAAGTTGGAGCTTCCTTTTTGATGCGGTAAAATAATTTTGCTGGGAAATCTTCAGAAAATGATTGAAGCACTTCCATGAGGGAAGTGCATACTGCTTTAGTTGCTTACCTTGTTTTAGCAACTCTGATAATTAGCAATTTAGCGATTTCTGGTCCTTTACTCTAAGGATGACATCTTTCATACATATACGTAAAATGCATACAAAGAAAATGTGTAATCTTTTCTTTGTTTCTCTTGGTTTTGTAGGTCAGATTTCTTGTATGTTATTTGTGTTTGCTGAGCAAGGGATCAGAAAAGCAGAGGAATATCCAGGCTTGCTTTTACTCTCAGAGCAATAACTGACAGGCAATTGTGACTTCTGTGGTGTGTGCTTTAGAATAGGTTGCTATTTCATAAACTTGCATAAAAAGGAGGTACACAATCCTGATCACAAAGATCTCCTCAGTTTTATCAGGTCTGTCTCATCTGTTACCAGCATCCAGTACTGTAAAGTTTCTGTGCACATTTCTCAGTGCTTGATCTGCTTACCTTAGTCTTGCACCAATTATGAAGATGCTGCTCTACCTACAGCAGGGGAAAATGGATCTCATTTCAAAAAGCTGATTTGCAAACAGAATCACCAGAAAGCACTTTGTCTTGCATGCTTCCTATTTGGAATGCCTAATAAAATGACTCCTTTCTAGTAATCTGCACACTCATTCTTTTCTTCCTGTGAAATCAGTTTTTGTCTGCATAAAAGTCACAGAATCACTAGGTTGGAAAAGACCTACAGGATCATCAAGTCCAGCCATTCCTATCAACCACTAAACCATGCCCCTCAGCACCTCAAGTCCTTGCATATTGTGAAACTGTTGCAAAACAAAGCTTTGCATTATGAAACGTTGCTGTTGAGACTGATTCATCCTCTCTCCCCCAGCAATTTTTCAAATTATAGTCACTTTTTTTTTTCCTCAGCTCTGTTCAGTACAGTCTGGCTTTGGTGTCTTCTGTCTTAAATGAAGCTAATCTGTGGAATGTATTCAGTGGAAGTAGCAGCACTGCCCATTGGCAGTGAAGTTGCTGCTTCCTTTGACCTGGGTGACCTGCTGAGCTGGTGATTGACTTGCAGTCCAGTCCTCTTCTCTGCTGGATCCATGTACAGGATTGCTCTGCTGGTACAGATGGCTTCTTGCTAGGTGTTTTGGGATGAGGCTGGCACAATTGTGTTCACCTGTGTAGTGACTTAGCAGTTGTCAGCTAGTACTGACTGGTAATTATGGACAGCCCTGTATGAAGGGATTCTCTTACCTTTTTTCAGTCCCACCAAATGATGTCCACTGGGCTTTCTTTCTCACATAATCCATGTGGCATACAAAAGAACTGAGAGATAAGCTTTAAAGCCTGTTATTATGTATATTCTTTTCCTGTTTACTGAAGCTTTATATGTTGTTCTTTGTTCTAAAAAGCTGTAGACTTTTTCATACATGGGCTTTTGAGAATACTGGACAGTCAGTTGCCTTTACTTTGGCACAGTGCCTGATGCAGATATATCCACTTCTGTTGTTGTTAGGTTCATGATGATTTATTAGTGTGCCCCTTCTGGGGAAATAATTGTTAAGCTGCTTGTTTTTGAAATGGCTTTTTCTGGACAAGGATAAACACAGTGCTGTTTTAAAAGTGTCTTCCTACCCACTGCAAAAACATTGATTTAGGTACTGGTATGCCTTATCTTTGGAATTCAGCATAACAGAGCCTTGACCACCTCATTTGGAATTTGAAGCATGAAAGCAGTTCATGTAATATCTTTATCAAATTGAAACCAAATAAAAGTGTTAGTTCAGAAAAAACTGTTCACACGTGATGTACTTTTATATTGTTCTGAATTGGAGGGAGGGTTTACTATTGTATTTCAGAGTCAAACAAGGTCTAATTGAAGATGTTTAAATGTAATTTTGTGCAAGGCTTCTCCCTCCCTTCAGTAGTCTGCTAGGGAATAATCACAAGGAGGGAAAAGAAGATCTCTAAAATACCTATGAGATCAGAATGTCTTCAGGGTTTTCCTGTTTAGAAGTGTGCGTGTGTGTGTGTTGCCTGAAACTTTGTTTACCTCATTCCTTTGTAGTCATGAGACACAAACAACCTGTTGGGATCATCCTAAAATGACTGAGCTTTTCCAGTCCTTAGGTGAGTGCATTTCTTAAAATAAACCATTATGTGATGCTCACTCCATAAGTAAAAGCTGCATTTGTATGCTGGCCACATCCAAGTTGCCATGAATTGTGTATAACAGAGCATTCCCCACTTTGCAATGAGACACTTTGAACAAAACCTACTGTCCTGATCACGTCAAGTGTATTGCTTTTCAGTAATATAAATTCTGAACAATATGTTCTGTTTGTATGTTTAAAGCAGAATGTCAGCTTCCAGGGAACTAATTTTTTTTGTAATAAATCAGAGCAACTGTTTTCAGTAAAGGCTAGGTTATATTATGATAGAACTAGTTCAACGTGCTCTGCTAACATCTACATTTACTGTGAAATATCCCCTTCTAAGGAACATAAGGGTAAAATACTGTTAAATGAGGAAAAATGTTACTATATCCTTAGTTTCTAAAATAGATCTTAAGCCTGTCTGATTGCCCCTTTCAAAGCACTGTTTTCAAAGTCATGACACAAAAATTACAGCTTAAAAAGTTATTTTTATCTGTTACTGTGACCTTTACTGCTCTCTATTTTCTTTATGTTGTCTGATGGAGTTGTAGATTTTGAGAAACAAAATTTTGAGCAGTTACCTACAAACTACTTAACACTTCATAATATTATATGTATATATATTACACATGCCAAGATAATGTTAAGATTTCTGTTTTGCCAGCCTCTGAAGGCTTTGGACTATCAGAGATTGTGAGGCTTTCCATGCATGTGGTTTGGACTGAGGTCTCAACTTCTCAGTTTTGTTTGTTCTGATTCATCCTATTATCTCATCGCAGAGAAGATAAAGGATATCAGACTTTTTCCAAAATATGAAAATTTATGTGAAGGAAACTTATGAACTGTCTTTTTGGTGCTTCTCATATTTCTGTTTCTGGTCTTTCAGCTGACTTGAACAATGTGCGCTTCTCTGCCTACCGTACAGCCATCAAAATCCGAAGACTGCAGAAAGCACTGTGCTGTGAGTTTGGCATTTGAGACAGTACTCGGAATGGTGGGGGGGTTCAGCTTAAGCGTAATGACGTTAATCTTTAAGAAGGGACCAGATACAACCTTGAGAGGTTGTCATCCAACAAAATGGCAGGAAGAATTCCCAATAGTAGGTGTCATTATTGCAAGTTAATAAAAGTAATTAATGAAAAATAGTGGTGCAGCAGGTAAGTTGAAATTGTACGCCCACTTAGAATACTTTGAAAAGTGATAGGAAAATAAATATTGAACCTTTTGACTTTTGTGTACTGTTACTCATCAAACTAGTGTGAAACTGAGTTATGATCTTGACCTTTAACATAAACTCAGATATAGTTTTAGCGTTCTGTTCTACTTTTTGTGTTTACTGCTGCTAGATAACTTTGAAAATGTTCCTCCCTCACAGAGAGAATATCTTGCTGTGTGAATTCCAGTTAAAGAGGAGTTGAGGCTGCTCATAGTGGGAGAGGGAAGGGTACAGATCTGTATGGCTGATTAGGGATAGTTGGTACTGCTGTACTTTTAATCCACAAAAGCTACTCTGACAAAACAAACTATTGTTATTAACAATAACAGTTTGCGTATGTTTACTGAAGATGTGGAGAAGGATCTTATAGTTGGAGAGGAAATAAGTATGCATTTCTTATGGATACTGGTCCTTCTGCCCAGACTTGTATTGCATTTATCCCTGTTCTTAAGCTATCTAATAGTTCAGTCACAGTCCACTCTGAAGAGCACAGAAATTTCATCAGCAGGAAATGATAGATCCCTAATGAGTAGGCTCAGCTGTCTAAACTACTTCATTTCCAAAAGTAAGGTGTACAAAAAGAAAGTGCAAAAATATTCCGTTGTTGAGATGATGAGACTATGAATATTAAAAATTATTAGGGCTGTGAACCGAAAAGAAAATACATAAAGACACACATATACTAGAAAAAAATCAGGGTGAAGTAGAAAAAAAAGTGGAAATTGGACAATTTTGGAAGAAGATGCGAGTTGTGGATGACTGTGAATATCCTGGATTTTAGATCTTTTGAAAGACTTTGAGAGCAGATGGCATAAAAATGTTACTCAATGTTACTAAACTTTCATGTTTAAACTTGGGAGTCCTTTCTGTGAAAGAACTTTTCAGTATTGAAAGATGTACAATACTGTACTCTTGAGTAGGAACACAAGAAAAACAAAGCCATCCTAATGATGCTAGCAAGGAAGGACTTGCACAAGGAAAAGTCCCTTTCTGCCCTCCAGATGTTTAGTTTCCTTTCCAGCCTAGAAGTCAGCAGCCCAATCTTGGCAGTAGGAATTTGATTGGGCTTCAGATATGCATTATACCAAATGAAGCTGCCTGAGATGGTAGCTAGCTGCTCCAGAGAGCTAGAGTGCATCTATACAGCAGCACAGACTCATGGGAGAACCTCTCACCACTTCTTCCAGTGCTATGCTGGCTTCTCACAGAATCTGAAGTAAAATTTGAGAACTTGAGTTTAAGGTCTTACATTTAGGATAAAGCACAATGTGTCCTTTGAAAGATTATTTGAAGGAATTGGAAGAAAATCTGTATTTTTTTGGCACAGCCTAGAGCTTCTCTGTGCAAGAGATGTGGTCCCCACCCAAGGCTAGAGTTTCATATACCAGTTCTGTATACCAGCGTGAACTTTCTGCTTATCGGTGTGCAGGGTATAAAGTATGCATCAACATGTACCTGAAAACCAAGAGCAAAGCAAGAAACCAGAAAGCAAAGTAAAATTCTCCTTGTGCATGCTGCTCCCCAGGAAAGAGTGAAAAAAGACACTGCATATGATGGATGCTAATCATGCTGTCTATTTCTGACAGGGATACAGAATGTCTAGTGACTTGTATAGAACAAACTTCACTTTCATTCCTCCTAATAAGCTTTGAGGAGGATCATACTTCCTGCTCTTTCTTTTACTGCATAATATATCAATTTATGTAATAACCGCAATGGTTAGCTTTTCTCATTCACAGATTTCAAAGGTATCCTCCTATCAAAGTGAATATTTGTCTCCAGTTTCAGGGGAGGGAGGTGGAAAGAGGACAGAGGGAAGTAGTAAGAAGTAAGGAGAATATTCTGTTTTGAAAGAGTCAGGAGTAAATCTGTCATCTCTACAGACCAAATCTGCCTCATTATTTATGAAACTGTCTGCTTGCTCCATCTCATGGAAAGAGACAACAGCCAAAAAAAAAAAAAAGTTGCATGCAGATATTTGATCAAGGGTTGGTGTAATCTGTCAGAAGGCAAATTTGTGGTATTTTTAGAAAGTCATTACAGATAATGCAGAAAACTAAACCCTACAAGAATTTTCTGTCTGTGAACTGGAACTCATTATGATCCGGCACAGTTTTATGACCATCTTCAAAAATATAATCAATGCCATTCCATTTGTCATTGTTTGCTTAGCAGATTATTTCTTGCCCACGAAGCAGGTTAAATTCCCTTTGACTGTGATGATTCTTGGCCTCTTTGTCCTGTGAATGAATGCTGAGCATTATACCAAACAGCATGTGCTAACACCACCTCTCTTAGGACTTACCACTCTCCCCTTCCTATCTAGAATTGTTTTCTTGACTTTTTTTTTGGTTGGTGTTTTAAGGTAGGGAGTCATCTTCCATGCCACTGCCATTCTGTCTGATTTGCTTCAGCCTTCCATTGCATTTCCAGTAATTTTAACTGTGGATGTTTTTTAAAGGTATTTGGATGCAGAATCCTTCAGAAAGCCTTATGTTCTAAGGCAAAGAACGTCAAAACAAATCACAAGCAAATGAGATCATTGTAAACTGTAAAATGTGACATCGCTGTCACAGCCACAGCATTTATATAGCTGCAGTGGCTTTTGGTGAGAACTGCAAGCGTACAGCTGAAGCAGAATGTAAAGTTCCACTTGCACCTAATAAATATTGGCTTTGCAGTAAGGACTGGTAATATAGGAGTAGTGCTATACAAACAGGTTCAGGAGTATGTAATTTGAGAACCATACTTTGGAAAACTTACTGATGCTGAATTTCTCCTATATCTTCTCCCAGTAATTGTCAAACCTATAGTTTTGGAGAAGTTACTCCCTCTACTTTCCCCACCCTCCTGTAGAAGCAGGCAAGTAGAGTCATATTTCATCTTGTTTTGTTTTTTTGGAAGATTGATTCCTCTAAGGACTATTATATGTGTATATGTACCTATGTGTATTTCGCAGGAAGCTGAGGAAGGTTGTATGTTGGAAAGAAAAATATCTTGTTTAGCTTCTCTGTCTCTGCATAAAGCAGATGTACTGAGGGCACTTTCCTGTTGTAGTAGAAGAAAAATGGCTCCAGAGAGACTATCCTGTGTTGCAGTTGTACTGGGCAGCTATGCAGCACCAAACCCTGACCATAATATTTTATTCTCATGCAGCATGTTTTAGCTCATTTTCAAGAAATTGTATTGCCCCAGATACTGGAGTGAAGTATCGGAAGGGAAAAAGTGAACAAAACAAGCACATGTACTCAGAATATCTGTCACTGAGCTCCTCTAGGTGATGTAAAAATTAAGAATGCTAATAGGGATATCAACTGCACAAGCCTAATGAACAAACATTAAGGCACATCAGACTAAAAGTGAGAGCCATGTAGACTTCTCTCAGCCATAGTGTCTTTCACAGGAACTGCTATCATTCACAAGGCCTTTCTAATATGAAAACTCCATAGTGATGCCTGCTTGTTTGCTGTGTGGTTATTGCACGCTCAAATTTGCCATTTGCAGCTGCATGTCATTACTTGCCTCTGAGTCAGTCACTCGCATCTGCTTGAACCATGCTGAATGATGTGGTTTCTGTTTATAGTTTTCCTTTGGGAAGGTCTCCTTGCTGTAGCAAGGACCCTTGTGTCCATTTGTTGGTTAATAGCAGGGTTGGTCCTTCAGCACATTTCAGCAGATGCAGAATGGTACTGCAAAAATACACTAAAAGCGTACATTAGACTTCTTGCCAGCAACAGTGTGAGTCTCGTATTAGCTTTTCCCCATGTGCATAAACACAGTTTATTTTAAATCTTCTAGCAATGGAAATGTAACAAGAAAATAATCCCTCTTTACATCAGCCCGATCCAGGAGCTCTGCTAGTGGGTTGACCATTCTGTAGCAGGATATCTGCCTGTACCCACAGTTCATTCCCCTAGGTGACTACTGGAAGAAGCAGGGAGAGTAGTTTCTTCTGGTTGTTCTCCATAAATGGTGTCATCCAAAACTGTAACCTTTGTTTAATTTGCATTAGTACAGCAGCAGAGTATTGGTTTAGTATCAAAATACTGAAAGTGTATCTCACAATTCCCTCTAGAATCCGTTGGCAGAAATGTGAATGTGAGCTTTGATGCCAGCAGATCAAGATGTAAAGTTAGCCAACTTACTCCTGTGTCTGTTTTATTGCTGTTTTCAGTGCAGGGTTGCTTATGATAAGCCAAACCAAGTGGGCCACAACTTTCTGGCATTTCAGAGCATTCCAAGTTTTCATTGCTTTAAAAAAGGCAGTTTTTCAGTGCTGTCAGTCTCTTTTAAGAAGCTCCTTATCTGCTTTTATCCAACCGTTGAGTACATTACAAAATCATGTTGAGAAAAAATACCACCACTAAACTGGATGTAATAATTTTAAGGGCTTTTTTTCCCCATCTGTAGATCATGAAGGGGAAGTGTGAAAAGTGCTTGTCTCTCCTGAGAGTAATATTTATATGGCTGAATAGCATGTTGTAATTTGCACATGGCTTCACTCCCTTGCTCCACTCCTTAAAAAGCAGTCTATGTTGCATTGTGGTATGGGGTTGTTTTTTTTGGCTTGGTTTGGTTTTAAATATTCCTGTGAGTCTTTTCCAGTGTTTTGCATGTTTTCCAGCTCCTTTAGAAGATTGTGCTGCAGTGTACTGCCAAATACTTTGGCTACCTCAGGCCAAACTAGTGGCACGGTGTTTTCTTGCAATTAGCTGTCTCCCTGTTTGTTAAATACATGGCTGGCATTTGCTTGCAGGCCTGAGAGATGGGCTTTAGAAAAAAGAAAATGAAAAGCAAAACAAAAATCCCTGTAAGTCTGATACTGTAAAGTTAGAACAGAATGTACAGATGTCAGCGAGGGAATGAAAAAGTAAGGGCTTTGAGGTACTGTTTCTCATTTTACAGTGATGTTAGGAAGGGTAGATAGAGGAAACACGGTTGGGAATGTAACCTTTTGGCCCATAACCTTGTATTTTGGTAGATGCTCATAGAGTTCTTGACAGAATCACTCATAGCCATTAGCGTTGTCTTGCTTCTGCTTTTTTTTCTGCTGTACTTCTAGGTTTTCAGTCTAAACTAGACTTATCCGATTTTCAGAGACTGCCCTTCTGGGTTCCTTATTTAACATCATCAGTACAGAGCAATTTACAACACATCTGAGATTGTCATGTTTCATTTCCTTTGAGAGATGACATTTATAGTGTAAATGTGTTACTGGCTGTCCAGAAACATCTTCGCCTGAGCTCAGAATGTACTTCAACTTCATGTGATATACACTGTAGCAAGCATACTGATACATTGCAACTATTTTTTTGTTGTTGTTACTAGTCCTTGCTTCTGTCAGAAAAATGTCACTGACGACCATACAGTGCTTTGACTTACATTATTCCTCCTTTTTTTACACCAAAATAAGTTTCCTCTTTTCCACTTTTTTGCAAAAGGAATTAGTAGAGCTCATCAGCAGCTTATTATTTTCACTATGGAAACCCCAGATTTTCATAATTGCAATCATATTTGTGTGGTTTTGGGAATAAAACCTTTGCACCTCTAGGATATCCATAGTATCCATAGCATCACCGGCTGTAATAAAGAAAATCAAAATATTTTTCATGAAAAGGTACCTTTTTGTGTTCTGGAAAACTACAATAAATAATTCCTGTGTCCTTCTTTGCTTTCTTTCAGGCCTTAATTTAGCAAGTGGTGTTCAGTTAATCAGACCTCAGTAGTTTCCTACTGCATTCAAGAGAACATTTTTGCATAAGAATTTACTGTGCTTTACATTCAATCAAAAGTGATAGCGATTTAATGGGATTCCGCTTTATGGTAATTGTGGAGAACCCCCTAAGCCTATTGGACTCCTAGAGTGCATGCATTTGAAGTTACGATTCTCTAATTGCACAGACTACTTCAGTGTCTTTTTAAATGTTCTGAGTGGTGCAGTGTCATTATGGTGTTCTCATTGATTCATGTTTTTTTAAAAATACACATTACTAAAATGTTGATTTCTAACAAAGAACATTTTTTTCTCTATGTGAATAAATGAAAGCTACTTCTTGTCTAATTGTCTGCAGTGTTTGCTACAATATGCACATGAACAAGCATTGTGAATACAATGCTTCAGAGTCTGTATTCATGCCTTTTTTCTTTTTTAAATATTTTTTTGTTAGTGGACCTGTTGGACCTGAACACAACAAGTGAAGTTTTCAAACAGCACAAGTTGAGTCAAAATGACCAGCTGATTGGCGTCCAGGATGTGATCAGTTGTCTCACTACCATCTACAGTGGACTTGAAGAGAAACACAATGATATGGTGAATGTCCCTCTCTGTGTAGACATGTGTCTTAATTGGCTACTCAATGTATATGATAGGTAAGTGGAAAAAAAATTATTCACAGAGCATACCCTGGGAATTTGGTGTAGTAACAACAAAGTATAAATCATATAAACAAAGACAGACTTGGTAAGATTTGCATGTGACTTGTCAAAAATGCTAGACTTATAGGACTATTGTGGGGTTTTTTCTGAGTTACTTTCCTAAGGAGATCATAACATAAAAATGATAAAGCCTTAAGAAGTTCTTTAATTAAAAGTCATATCTTTTAATAATTTTGACTTAATAATGGAAGCACAGTTGCCTGAAAATAGAAGTTTCTTATGCTGTCCTGCTCAGATACACTGAACTAATGTTGCATTGCTTAATGAAGAAGCATTGACAGGGTTTCAGAAAGTGTATGTGCAAGCAGAGAACTGAATATGCTACTTTAGCTGTGTTCCTACTGTAAATGTCCCAAATTGCCCAGTATGTTACATGTTTGTATCAGTTCATGTTTCTGCCACAGTTGGGTACAGTTTTGTTGTTTACTTAACACTTAATTGCTTGCATGCCATAATCCTGACTGAGCTTCCAGTCCCAAATCCTCTGTCACAGAATCACAGAATCACCGGGTTGGAAGAGACCCATCGGATCATCGAGTCCAACCATTCCCATCGAACACTAAACCATGTCCCTCAGGACCTCGTCTACTTGTGCCTTAAATCTCAACCCTAAAGCATCTCTGATTCTGAGGCTTAGTGGTGTCCTGGTCCCAGCTTGCTTCCAACATGTACAGCTCCTACCTTGTATCACTTCTGAGTGCTAGTGCTATGTGATATGATTACCCTGATCCTCACAGCAAAGCTGTATTTCCCTGGTAATTTGTGGGTTTGCATCAAGAATGTTTCAGAATATTTACATTAAGAACTGATGGTTGTATTTAAATGTATGTCTGCTATTTCCAGAGAGAGTACTGAGTTTCAAAGGATATGAAAAGGTCTGCTTCTGGTTTTGGCCAATCCTTTCTGAGCCCCTAGACACTTCTTCTGAGAGTTGAGCTCTGACCTCTCTGCCCTGTCCCTCACTGTCAGCCTGCATCACCTACAATCAGTGTGTTTTTATTTAGTTGTGATTTTGAGTCATAGGATCATAGAATCACCAGGTTAGAAGAGACCCACTGGATCATCGAGTCCAACCATTCCCACCAATCTCTAAACCATGTCCCTCAGTACCTGATCCACCTGCACCTTAAACACCTCCAGGGAAGACAAGTCAACCACCTCTCTGGGCAGGCCGTTCCAGTGCCTAATGAATTTGTTTCTCATTTTTCTTAGTGGTGTTGACTGTTCTCATCTCCCATCTGTAGTAAAAACTGGGAAAAGACTTGATTTCCATTAGTTTCTCCATTTTCTAAAATGTGTATCCATTGCTTAGGCAAGAATTTTTTGGGACTCTGCAGATTAGTGCTGTAAATGACAGGGTCATGTCAGTGTGTCTAATTTAATATATGCTTTAGTTCAGAGTTGTACACAGAATTGCAAACCAGAATTTCTAAGCTGTATGAGGTTGGTTAGCAAATTTGTTTCCTTTCTCCCCCTCTGAAGGTGGAAAGAGCAAAAGTATTTCCTGAGTAACGACAGAAATTATTATGCCTGGCTTTGCAAAAGAGAGCTTCTATTTCTTGATGTATCCATTATCTTCACTTATGTTCACTCAATTAGTGCTGAATTCTAAGAGTTCATAGTTCCCTCACTCCCGAGTCCATTCCCTCCTCACCCCTCCAAGGATTACGTGCCAGTAGTTCCTATACTTTGTGACTTTTCAAATTTTATTTTAGTTTTACTTTAGATATTGTGTTAGAGGAGAGGGAAAGAGGGAACAGAGTACATGCAACCATTTATCATTTATATACTGACTACCTATTATGATTTGGCACTCGGGTATTGTATTTTAATATTGTGACACTTCTGTTAGTTGGACTTACAATTACAGCTGGAAAATTGGAAAGCACATCAAATAATAACTGGGACTTTTTCTTACAATTGCATTTATTTTGCAGAGCTCTGTATTGTGGATGAATAAACACATCACTTGCAGATAAAGCAGTAGATCAAATGGGTTGCTTGACTTAAATGCTATTGGTTATTTAGAATAAGGGACTTAATAACGTCAGAGAATTTTTGGAGGTACCCGTTAGAGTTCTATTCAGATTGATCACAAATCCACTATCTCTTCTTCAGCTTATCTTTGCTTCTTAACTTCAGTTAGAAGTCAGTTATTTAATCTGTTCATATTTATGATGCACATCGTATGCGGCAAACCTTTCTTTCAATAACCTTTGCTGTTGCTCCTGTTTCCCCTTGATTATTATGTTGAAAGCTTTTGTGTAGATAATTCTTCAAGCTGATGAAAGACTTTAATCTTCAGTCAAATTTTGAAAAATTGAGGATGAACGTTTTCTGAGATAATATTACCTTTTACAGTGTGTTTCCTTGCTCTCTTTTCAAATCCACTCCAGGAAAAAAAAAACAAACCAACAACAAAAAAAAACCCCAAACCAACAACCTGAAAGAACAGGCATCAATTTTGAACTGCCTTTTTCATTAATTGGCCTTTAGGAAGGAACTAAATTGTGTGTTGGCATTTCCATTGTTTATTGTGTTGGGGTTATACAATGTTTCAAATGGTTAAACTGCCTACAAGAAAGCATCTGTTAGTCACATGCTATTAACTTGAGATTTAATTACTGATTCGCAGATTGATAGCAAAACAGATAGTTCTTCAGACTTACCTACAGATGTCTTTGGCCCTTAAAAAGAACCTATTTATTTTTAGAAGTATTATAAGTCTGTTGTGTGCTGATATTTTCTACCACATCAGGAGTGATTCATTCTTCAAACTGAACAGAGGAGAAAAACATAAAATTTACTTGGTGACTTTTACTTCTTCAAGGATTCAAAGGTTGTTCCAGGCAGCAACATCTGCCCTGTAAACAATTTCCAAAGTTTAAGTTTCTTGTTTTGGTTAGTCCAGAAACAGGTGTAGTGGGTTTTTTTTTAAATGGTATTATAAATAATTGTGTTGCATTTTACAATGGAAGCTGCGAGGGAATTTTGCTCTGTGAAACAATTTGACTAGGCCTGTTTGTCATCCAAATACAGTAGCTGGTGGTTATTGCTCTGGGCTATATACTGTCATATCTGCTAAAATCTCCAAAAGTAATTTATATGAAATGGACTGATGACCTTAAGTATAAACAGAATAACTCAACACACCTTTATTTATTTTAGATATTTTAAACTCTTTCATATATAATACAGAATCCATATACTAATTGTGGGTGATAACAATATTTCAATCAAAATTACCCAGTGTCCATGAAGAAACTTACACACCCTGGTTTTAAAGTCTTGCAATGCTTATATGACGTCCTGTGTTTCAACTTTAAAGTTTTTCTGATTTTTGTGAAGGTAGAATACTTTTGATATGCATTCTTTTAATTTCTTTGGTGGATTAGTCTAGGAAAGGGTATCTATGGTACAGTGCATAAGCTAACCTTCTCTGTATGATCAAAGCTGTCATTCATTATCATTCTTTATGGCCAGCACTTCCCTTGGAGAATTAAAACTTTGCTATTGGTTTTGTTACGCTTATGCATGTGGCATATTCTAACACCAGGTTGAGTTAATATCCCAGGCTCTGCCAAGACGTTAAGTTCAGCAAAATCTGAACTTCTGAGGAATGAGAGAGATTAGATATCTACTCAGTTTGCCTTAACTTTATGCCCTGGTTTTGATGGTAACTGAGGAACTTTTTCTTCATGCACTGCATTTGCATTCCCTGTATTGATGATAGAGGACTCTGTGGAAGTGCCTTGGTAGATAGTAGTAAGAAATGCTCTAGGAAGGGCAGAAAAATGAGCCGTTTTGACTCCTCTGTGGTTGATCAAGGGGTGGCATCTGTGAGAGCTTCAGAGATATATCAGACTGCCTCCTGTTGCTGAGTTGCATAGATAACTGATAGCTACTGACTGTGATGGTCCTTAATTGTAGAGTCAACATTTACCAAGCTTGAGAGCTCTTTGACGGAACTCAGAACTGAAAGGGGCTCATCTTCTCCATTTTTCCTTGCTAGTGCCTGATGTTTTCATGCTTATATATTATGGCTGGCTATGCCATCATGGGGCTACTTGCATGCCATTGTTGGTAACAATAGTTTTGTACCTTATTCAACAGTCTTGTGTTAATTATATCCTGATCAGTGCATTTATAGTTTACGGGTATCACAAGCCTCTGTTTTGACTATGGTGTGGATTCTGTTTGCCTGTTGCAGGAGTTTTAGTTCCTAAATCTGTATTGGGATGTTAGGAAAAGGAATGAAGTTGCATATGACAGGTGCATGATTACGGAATGTTTTTGGTACATTTTCTAGGTTTGTTTTCATGGAAAGATAATTTTAACCCTGCTTTACTGCCTGTTATTGAGTTCCCTAGATATTTGGGCAGAAAGAGAAACATTAATTTTAGGATTTAGCATGCTGTTTCACAGCTGAGATGTTTCTGTGGCTGAGTAGTTGTTAAATTATATTATGTGATTCCCAAGTGCTCCACACAGCTTGTGCCTGATGTAGTGAGATTGGAATCATAGTTTCTTTTTTTTTTTTTTGGAGTCCAGTTGTTATGGGATTAACAAGGGAAATCATGACATGTAGCTCATGTCTATTTTCCCTGTGTTACCTGTTCTTCTCTCCATCTCCTGCATCCCCGAATTCCAGCATCTCTTGTAAGATGTAGGATGAATTATTCTCCCTTTCTCTTCTGATACTACAGCCATTTCTACCTCACTATTTTTATTCCCAACCCCTGCCCCCAATTGACTCATGTTGTTGTGTGATAGTGTCAGTCATCAGTTTTTGTATAAAGTAGTTCTTTGATGTTCTCTGCAGCTGTGTTGGATCCATGAAACAGCTGAATTTGTTGCAGTTTGTTTGGATGGAGAGTTCAAACAATGCGACAAAGTTATATGTGCTCCAATCCCTATCCAGTTTTAATACCTGTGCAGCATGGTACCTTCCCATGCCCTCGACCAAATGATCTAGTTGGGTGATCCACACTATAGTGGCAATGAATCCCTAGACTTCCTATTGCCTGGGTAAAGAGGGTTCAGATCTATGCACAGGGATGAATGGACTTCCAACAAACAAGAACAGTGTGAATGACAAGCAGCTACAATTGTTTTGCCTTTTTTTTGCTTGAAGATAGATCAGAGGTCAATAATGTGCCTTTTTATACTGCCTTTCACTATTTTATTAACTAAAAATCGGTGAGTTTGCTCTAAACCAGTTAACAGAGGCGTAACAGTTCTGACTTCCCTTCATAAGGATCAGAGCAAAAAATATCTGAGCCACTTAAAATGGTCTTATCAATTGATTTTGTAATGACAAACAGACTTGTATTGCTATAAAGTGTATCTGAATAGTGTGCTGGCCCTTAATTCTAAATGCTTGATCCATAAATTCTGTGTGAATTCAAGAGTTAAGAAGTTTCCTGAACCTTCTCACAGTAAGAACTTGATTTTTAGATGTTTGTACATACAGCATACCTGGTTGTGCTGCCATTCAGTGGGACCTCGACAGGCTGGAGAAGGGGAACAACAGGAGACTGATGAAGGTCAATAAAGAGAAATATCAGATCCTTCCCCCTGAAGAGGAATAACCCTGTACACTAGTTCAAGCTAGGGGCTGACTGGCTGGAAAGCAGCTTATTTGGAAAGGTCCTGGTGAACAAGTTAAACGTGAGCCAGCAACATGCATTTGTGGCAAAATACACCTACAGTGCAGCAGGCTGCATTCCAAAAAGCATTTCCAGCAGATTGAAGGAGGTGATCTTTCCCCTCTACTAAGTACTGGTGAAACCTATCTGGAGCACTGGGTTCTGTTCTGGGCTACTCAGGACAAGACAAATATGGACAAATTGGAGCAAGTCCTGAAGTACAGTGAAGATGATTAAGGACTTGGAGTATCAGATGTATGAGGAGAGGCTGAGATTGCTGGGACTCTTCACCTTGGAGAACAGAAGTCTTCTGGGGGAGGGATGTCTTATCAATGTGCTTAAATATCTACTGGGAGCAGTAGAGAAGATGGAACCAGAGTCTTCTCAGTAGTGACCAGCAACAGGACCAGAGGCAGTGGCACAACCTGAAACACAGGAAATGATGCTTAAATGTGTAAGAAAAAGATGTTTTTTAAAAAAAATATATGATCAACAGTGGCACAGCTTGCTCAGAGGGGCTGTGAGGTATCCATCCCCGAAGATACTCAAACCTGACAGGATATCATCCAAGGTAGCCTGCTTTACCTGACTGAGCAGAAGCATTAGTCTAGATGATCTCCAGAAATCCTTTCCAACCTCAGTGGATTTGTGGCTCTCTAAGCTAGGAAATTCAAATGATTGAATTGACAGTGTCAGTGCTACAGAATCTAAAGTTTTGATGGGATGTTTGTGGTGTTATTGTGTTGGTGGGGAGCTTCTATTTGTATATATAATTTCAGTGCTAGTATTTAACTGTTTCCAAAAAAAGGCTAGGGGAAAATATATTGCTCTTTAGAAAACCATACTATTGTATGTAATTCTTCTTTATAATTTATTGAGGAAGTGTTTGGGAATTTTACATGAAGGAAATTTTTCTCAGTCCCTGTAACAATCTGCTGAAATCTGGAGAAATTTGAAGCCTCCATGTATGCGCTCTGACCTTTTAGCTGTGAAGTTTTTCTGAATTTCTGCCTTTAATAAAGAAATGCCGTAGTCAGTCGAGTTAAATAAAACCCCCCAAAATGTTCTGCTTTGTTTTTCTGTTGAATACAAAGTTAAAACACAAACAACCCTACATAGGAAGACATGATAAAATAACTTTGTCAAGGTTGCAAAACAAGCTATTTCACATTAAGGTATGCCAGAATGATGTAGTGTCTGTGATTGAAAGAGGTACTTTGAAGCTAAGCTTCAATGTGTTAAATAGGTGGCACTTTTATAACATTCTGGAAAATTGGGTCCTGATTTTTCAACTAGGCAGTAAAAATAATGAGTGCTTTTGATTAATTTGGCAATAATTTCTCTGTACATCTCTCTTCCACAAGCTGGAACAGAAGATAATACTATCTAGTCTCATGAGATTAGGTGATGGTTGTCAAGCCAGATGTATTAATATTTTTAAGGCACTTAGCTAATTTACTTAAAGCCCAGGAGTAAATTAATAATTTTGTATTCATCACGTTTGTGAACTAAATCAGACAGCAGACCATATGTTGAATAGATAGGACAGAAAGAGATATCTAGTAACTACTCTGGAATTAATTAAAGGATATAGCACTTCTGCATGATAGAATGGACCAAAATAATGTTTGGTGTGCTATTAATTTTAGTGTTGTCTTACTGGTGAAGGACCCAGCTAACCTTAAATGCAGGGGTTTGTCTGTAGTCTGTACAATATAACTACTGTTCTCATTATTTGTTTGCCATGTTTCATCTAATGACAGATTGTGTGATGTCATTTGGTCTTTGAAAGAAGACATCGCCCAACCCTTTAAGGATGTTTCTGCACTGATCTTTTGAGGTGTCTCTTTCCATGTACCCTGGTTTTGTTGATTTTGGTTTCTAAACAGTGTTTGTCTTGCACGTCTAAAATCATTTGCTTTGGTATCTGCTTATCTGCTCTCCAGTTCCTTAAAGTTTAATATGCATTTTTGGAGGGTAGGGCATGTTTTTTTCATGCTGGACAAGATAAGGCTGAAGTCACATTGCTTAAAAAGGACAACAGCTCCACATTATTTAATTACAGCATGTGGTTGGCTGTTTTTGTCCTGATACACATGTATGTTAGAGTATTTTAAACATAGAAGTTAAAGTGAAAAACTGAATTCCTGTGTTTTATTTTGCAATCCTTGTATTTCACACTGGGTAATAGGGTTTCCTGCTGTGTGCTCATGTATTTTTTCTGTGTATATCACACTATTAAATCATGTTGAGAGCTTTATAATACTAAAAGTCTGCCCTTTTGTAGTAATATGAACTGTTTTGACACGTAAACTACTTCGAAGGTGAGCTGAGCTTTTGTAAGGGAAACATTCTTAATGTGATTTGTAGTGTTACTTTGTTTTAAGATTTGAAGTGTATTTGGAGTAGAATTCACTTTTCATTTTACCTTTGCATTTTGAATAAGGTTGAGTTGAAATGAAATAAAATTAAACTGTATGAAATTGTCTTGTCTTTATAATTTCAGTGGTCGAACTGGAAAAATTCGAGTGCAGTCCCTGAAAATTGGCTTGATGTCTCTTTCTAAGGGCCTTCTGGAAGAGAAATACAGATGTAAGGATGAATGTATTTTATAAAATTTTTGCAACATATAATTATGTAATTATGTTAAATAACAACATGTGTTGTAGAAAAACATTTCTGATGCCTGTAACAAGACAGCTTTCTTGTAAGTAACATAGAATTGTTTTCATTATTGTCAGTGACAATGGAGAGAGTAGGATTTATATCCTGACTGGAAACTATTGTCAATTATGCATTGTAATGCACAGTATGATGCTCCCCAAAAATGAAGGAGAGTGTTGCCATGTGGAAGGTAGAGTAGTATTCTATTTGATTGTTCTATGCATGTATGGTTTGTTTAGGGAAAAATCAAGCAATTTGGTGTTGATGGAAACAGGCTGATATATCTGATAAAGCAAGGAAATACATATAAACATAGCAATTGTATTTTGTGGTTCACAAGAAATTTGATCTGAACTCAGAAAGTAGTTTTCCAATATTTGTGCATCCTGCCAGAATTATACGATGAAATTTTAAATTATGTTGATTTAATTAATCATACAAGCCTGAGGAATACTAAGTAGTATAAAAACGTTTCATATCAATAGTTGCAGGAGCAAAAGAAAATTGATTAACTTTGTGGCAAAATCCACCAACAAATACGTAACAAGCACTGTGTAAAAGCATCCTGGGTGGAGAACAGTTATACATTATGAATATAATCCTAGAATTACTATTCTTTGTAGTAGTTCTGTGGAAACACATGTAAAATG
Organism: Piaya cayana; assembly: GCA_013389865.1. NCBI lineage: Eukaryota > Metazoa > Chordata > Aves > Cuculiformes > Coccyzidae > Piaya > Piaya cayana. The sequence continues at coordinate 22,166 of WAAB01023711.1, read as the reverse complement.
TATGAAGACTATATTTGCCATGTAGTACTGGAGCTCTGGAACAATTTCTGTTTTCCTTATAAGAATTTGTAGGTAATCTTGGTTTTTAACATTGAGCGAAGGTACAGGTATCTTATGCATCGGGGCATATTTCAGTATGAGCCCATACTAGGACTTCAGGTTTTTGATTTCCTTTGTGAAATTTGACACATCTATGTATTAGTCCATAACTTTAAGAACTTGGTGGATCTACCTTTGTTTAGTAATGACAGTTCAGGAGGTATTGGCCATTTGGTGTGAAATAAAAGAACGTTCTTAAATTATAGGAGTTAGCTAGCTATGCATAGGAGACTGATAACCTTATCAAAAGATGGTTCCAAAAACCACAAAACTTGGGAATATGCTCACATTAAATTGCTATCAGTAATTAATTGATATACTTACAGTTATCGAGTAAAGGCTGGATTCATTTTTTTGTTGTTGTTGCTTTGTGTCTAGTAGAAAAATATAAATGACAACTGATGGTGGCAGCAGATTTGAGTAACACAAGGTAACAGGGTGGGCTTTTCCCTGAAGATTGCTATGACCAGTCCTATAATATTAGTGCAGAAAATCTTTCAGGAGACTTTTTACCAAAAGATCGTAACTTCAGTCTGAAATATATCTGAAACTGAAATAGTTGCTTGTCTTCTCAAAGCAAAGAATTGACAGTCAGATAACACAACGTTTTTCCTTCTTTATTTCTTTGTTGTTGTGGTTTCTCCTATTCCAGTCAATGGGTCAGGCTTTCATATCTTACCTGTTAGCTGAAACAAAACTCTTTAGTCTGAAAAAAATTTTGTGGAAGAAGGAAGGAAATAAGGTGTCAGGTACTGGTCATTGTCCTGTGGTGGTTATGCAGTCAGTGTTTTGGGGTTCTCTGGCACCAGCAGTGTCACAGGCTGATCTTTGGTGTGAGCTCTCTTGCTTGTTTTGGTTCTGTCACACTCTACTAATCATCAACTGTTGAGAGAAATTTTGTTGCATCTATTGATCTTTCAAATCCTTATGTAAAAACCATAATGGAAATGCTATGTAATTTCAAGAAAAATGTCACAATGGAAGGAAGAGCAGTACCTCCAGGCATGGGCACTCCACAATACAAATTGCCTGCCTTCTGAGTTTTTTTCCCCTTTCCTCAGACCAGCGCCTGCCACTTCCTTCTCCTTTTGTTTGTGTTTCTTCTAAGCGTTTTCCTGTGGTTGCAGTTGGAGCCCTTAACAAGGCACAGACCATGCCTTAGATGTTGTAGTCTTAGGCCTTCTCTTCTCAGAGTAGTTGGTTTTAAAACAGGCAAGTTTCTTGTTTTTTAAGTCATTTGGGTGAACCCTTCAGTCTTTTGCAAAATCATAGAATCATATAATAGTTGAAGTTGGAAGAGACCTTTAAGATCATTCATTTCTGCCCACCCCGCCATGGGTAAGGACACCTCCTGCCAGACCAGGCTGCCCAAGGCCCCATCCAGCCTGACCTTGAACACCCCCAGGGATGGGGCAGCCACAACTTCCCTGGGCAACCTGTTCCAGTGCCTCACCACTCATGGTGAAGAAATTCTTCCTTATGGTTAACTAGACTTCTCTGCTCAAGCGTTTTCTACCTCAGACTTCCCTGAGACCAGCCCTTCAGGGATCAGCTTGAAGAAACACAATTTCTGGGCTTTTGCTGAGACATTGGGTTTATGAGATAATATGATAAACTGACATTTTACCAGTAAAATTGGCCTTTATCTTTATCTCTTACCTGTTTAGGGACATCAAGCTTTTGTTCTTTTTTTCTTTGTTTAGTATGAAGCCTTTGTATAATCTATTTATAACTTGGTTTTAACAACCACCTTTAATCACATTCACTTCCAGTAAAGTAGTTCAGTTAACTGTACCTTTATTTCCAGTATAGGTGGGATCTTTTCACTTGACTCATTTTTTAAATTTTTTTTTTTTATTTTTTAATTTAATTAAGGTGCTTTTTAAGATACTATACCTCAGGGTTGACATGAGAATGAATCTTTAATTTCAAAGTCCCCATTAATTTAGAAGGAACAGTGAAGCCTCAATTAAAGAATGCTTATTCTTGAAGATCTTAAGATGTGCTTAACCTCAAGCACAGACCTGGATGCTTCTGTGAATAAAAATGGATCTGCAACTGAACTTGAGTTGCTGTAAGCTGGTTACATCTATGGTTGTAAAGCAAATATCCAGAGTCTGTCTTTGTTGATGAGGTCAATGACCTGGTCTGTCTGTATCCATGTTATGCTTTCTTTACTCTCCAAAACAGGGAAGGCCATATATGAGCTACCTGTTGGAAATAATCCCAGACTCTAACTTACTCTTACATTGTTCCTGCTATTCTGGGAGTGAGATTTATTTGACCTTGATCCAAAAGCATGATGGGTGCGCTTTTAGTGGCTTGATGATATGGATGACAGTGTTCTGTCGCTTGGACCTGTGCCCTGGTGTGCTACTCAGTTCATGAGTGTAGAAGTAGCCTTACAAAATGGGAGAGAGGAGAAGAGGCTGCATATGACAAAAGATAATAGTAGCTTAGTTCCAAAATACTCATAATAGAATAAACAACATATTGCTTCTTTTTACCACCAGCTGTGAAGCAGCTCAGTTTTCAAAGAATATACATCATCCTTGGAATATGACCTATTTAAAGTGTTGTTATTATGTTGTTAATTTTCAAACCTGTTGGAAGTAACACTTATATTTTTGTAGAAAAAGGAAGAAAAAAGAGTGTACATCCTGTTTGTAACAATGCACATGAACAAATGATGGGATATATGCCATTTTGTATATTTGTATTTATATTTTGGTGTAACTATGAAGTCTTTATCACAAAATTCCTTCAAACTACATGGGTGGTTCAGGTTTTGGCAGTGCTAGGTTTATGATTTGGTGTCTTGGCAACTTCAGCAAAAGTCATGAAATGTATGTCATGCATAACTTACTACTATCTATCTTATTACTGCTTTGAAAGGAATTTTATAAACTTCTAAACATTTAAAGTACCCTCTTCTGTACCAGCCAGATTAAAAAAATCACTTCAGGAATAGTATCTATACTGCAGATAGACCTATTAAGTCTGTACTTTACTGTGAATCTTGAGTAGGTACAAGCAATATGTTTCTTCCTAGTATGTGGTGCCCCTGTAATGATTTTCTTGATCATTTCCAGACTCAAATTTCTCTGTTGTTACAGTTGTCCCCAAATATCCATTTATACTGCAGGGCTTGACACCCACCTTAGGAAAGAGAATCAATAAAGGGAAAGTAAGTGGAAGCAGACATGGCTGTCTATGAAGCAAATCTGATTAATGTTAAGCTTGAGTTGTCTTACTGGCTACTGTTCTTGCTTTAAACTGTTTCATATGGCCAACTGTGACGTGCTGATTTCTAGTCTCAGTTCAAACATGTTTCTGTCCTCAACCAACCAAAGATGACATAGGCTTTAGCACAAGATGTGGATTTCTGAAATATGTCCTTCTTTTCAAAGTAATAGCATAGGAAGCTCGGTAAATATTAAGGGGACAGTGTGGTAACGATGAATTATAATGAAAAGCTGCTCTGATTTTGTGATCTCTGTTCTGTCATGCATCTGGTCCTAGGCAAAACAGGAGCTGAGATGTACAGTTTTACCAAGAGATGCCATTAGAAGCTGTGTGGTTTCTTTCATTTGGCCTTCATTTTCTCACTTGTGTGATTACAGGTCCAGAAAACATAGTCAAAGTAATCAAGATTATACGAGGATAAACTATTGTAAATAGTACAGTGGCTTTCTATAACCACTTCTGGATTACAAAAGTTACAAAGCTGAAGCTGCAGCATTACTGAATAAAAGAGGGTGTGCACAGGAATGAAATGATCCAGTGCCTCTTGTTGGTGTTGCAGATCTCTTCAAGGAGGTGGCAAGCCCCACAGAAATGTGCGACCAGAGGCAACTAGGCCTGCTGCTTCATGATGCTATCCAGATCCCACGGCAGCTTGGGGAAGTTGCAGCCTTCGGTGGCAGCAACATTGAACCCAGTGTACGCAGCTGCTTCCAACAGGTAAGATAAAAAAGGCCTTCATTTTTAAAAAAAATTTTTTAAGTCTTTTTTCTGAAGTCTTAAGATTCACTTTTACATGGTGAAAGAGAAGAATTTTAAAATATCCATTGAAGTTTTTTTAACAGAAATGAATATGGTCCTGCAACTAAATTCAAGGAGGTATTGTGAAAATGTAGCTGTAAAAGATGGTTTATGGTTTAGGAGAGGATCAAATGAATTACTTCTTAGCAAAAAGGAACATATGAGTCTTTGTGGGTTTGACAATACTAACTGCTCTAAAAGCTGTTAAAAAATTTTGTAGCAGCCAATTATTCTGTTTTGCATCATTCAAAGCAACCTGATACTGAGAGAACGTGCTTTTCCCTCCTGGAACAAGACATGATCTCAACAAGAGAATGAGTTGATAGGTCTTTTGACATCAGGAAATTATTTATCATTATTTTACTAATGGAAGAGCTTGCAGTTGCATGAAACTTCAAGCATAGTCATTTATATATCATGAGCCTTTATGCTGCAGATCAGAACATGGAATAAAGCTGTCTTACAGCCTGCTGTTCAGCTCCACACTACACGCAGGGGGTTAATGAGGCTGCAAGGAACGTCTGTTGGTTTAAAGAAGATGAAAATTAAAAAGAGGACGTTGTAATGGAACACAACCTAACTCAGACTTTGTCAAGGATGCCTAAGGCTCTGACTGTTTGCCAGTGATAACTCTACTGCTTGAGAGTATTATTTCTGTGAAAGTAGTTGCTTTGAACGTTGTCAGAAACGATATATGGATTAAAAATTCATTATGGGATATACAAAACTACTGACTTTAATCTTTCTGATCTTATTGAATATTAAATGTTATAGGGAACTTTCAGAGCATTTTTCTTTTTCATTCTTGCATAGACATTTCCAACCAATGTTTTGAGAAACTCAGTTGTGCTAGCTTTTTCCAGCACTAGTAGATTCATTTCTGGACTCCAAGATGACTTGAATTGGAAGACTGTTCAGATCATGAATAATTAAGTAGATACTTATGGAAGTTTGTTTGACAAATTAACCATGTAAAACTTCCCCTGAGGTCTTAACATTTCTGATTCAGACAATAAGGGAATGTGCTTGACGTACGTATAACTGACCTCAAGTGGTTCAAGCCAAGTTTTTCATTTGCTAGTGGCAGACTTTTTCTGTCACAGAGGAATCATCCTTATGTCCCTGAAGAATCTACTCCATCTCCCTACTAGCAAGATGATGTACTAGTACTGATGTGATAATATATTGTGCATTAAATAAATATAGAATCATAGAATCACCAGGTTGGAAGAGACCCACTGGATCATTGAGTCAAACCATTCCATATGATGAGGTTCCATCCTTTGGATCATGTGAATAGCTTAAGTTCAGTCCTTGGTCATTAAGAGACCATAGAAAAAGTGTGCAGCTGCATTACAGTTATCTCAGTCTAGTGAAAACAAGTATTTTTGTGGTAGGGAAAGCAAGTTATTCTTTTTTTCATGCTTCTCCCTCTTACTGACAAAAATTGACTTGGACTGTCAATAGGTTAAGAAGCCTCCTGTTGCTTATTGTCATGTGTTACCATTTATGAATAGCTTTCTTTTTAAGTTGTGTTCTCTTACTTCCAGTAAGCTCAGAAAGATGACCTTTGTTCTTATTGCTGACAAAGTTGGTGAATAGAATAGCTTTACAGCTAGGCACCTCTGGCTACTACTTAAATAGAATGTGGAAGCATGTTTACCTCTTAAAACAATCATGCTAATTCTTTAGCTCTGCTGCATTCCTACAGTGATTGCCAATAAGTGGCAGATTTCTTCCTCTCTCATTATTTATTTACTTGGTTGTTGATATGTGCCAACTAGAAAGAATACCATGAGCTCAGAATGCAATTAAAGTATTGTATGAGTCTCCTGGCAATAAGTAGACACATGCAAGTGCTACTGACTTTTAGCAGTCTGGCATCGATCTTATTTCAAAAGACAGACATTGTCTTTAGCGCGTCTGAACTGCAGAATGATCTTCACTTTCATGGTCCCTTCTTTCTCAAGTCCTTTTAGTTCAAAGATGGCTTTACTGTGGACTCCATTACTACTTTTCCATGTACTCCATCTGTGTTACCATCTGTCTCCTCTATCACAGCTGTTTAATCTTCTATATTCTTACTAACTTGAGTGGTTTTGGATTTTAATTGACATTGTTTCTTTTATTTTGTAAATGGTTTAACATTAAGTTGGCATGGAAAGGATTGACACAGGTGGTTTGGGGGTTTATTGATTTCTAAGGAAAATCTGTTTGTGTGTGTGTTGATTTTGGGTTTTTTTAATTTGAATGTGTGGGTATTTCTTCCCTCCACAGAACCATAACAAGCCAGAAATAAATGTGAAGCAATTTATAGATTGGATGCGGTTAGAGCCACAATCTATGGTATGGCTACCAGTTTTACACCGCGTGGCAGCTGCAGAAACAGCAAAGCATCAGGCCAAGTGCAACATCTGTAAAGAGTGTCCAATTGTCGGCTTTAGGTAAGAGGAGGGGAGCTGGGTGCAAGGTTCCTCTGAAAATATGCACACTTTTATGTCTTCCAACAACTACAGTTCTTTGGTTTTCCACCATTTTCCTGCTTTAAGATGAGATCTGCCACCTATGCTTAAGGCCATAGTATGGCCTGAGCCAGTGCATTTTTGAGTCCTGCAAGTGCCTCTGTGAGATGCCCAGTGATCCTGTGACTGAGAGATGTGCAGGGTGGGCTGTCGTTGGATGTTATGGCACTGGTGGATCCAACAGATAGCACGTGAAGTATAAATGCACCCAGGTGTTCTCGAAGCACAATGCTGTTTATCTGCTCTGCTGCATAGGGCTTGTGAAACTAAGTCATGTGAGGCAGTATTAACCACCCTTCAACAGCAGTCTTTCCTTTCTTAGCATGAACATTAATATGTTACTGTGACTAGACTTGAAGACTTCCTGTCTATAGGATCGAACATAACCTAACTTTCATCTGTTCAAAGGAAGCTGTGACTTCTAAAAGAAAAAAAATACTCTGGTATGTTCTCCATGTTATCATCATGGGGCATGAGGTAGCTGGTGCCCTTACTCAGTACTGTTAAAACTAACAGGTGTTTGCTAAGTCATTGCTGCAGTGTATAAAATGAAGACCAACTCCCCCCCCCAGGGATTAGAGCTAAACACAACTGGCTTTTTCCTCTGCTGTGGTCATGAAGTAGGGCGTATTATTTAGGAACAATATAGAGCAATCTTTCTTGTAAGTGATTCTAAGACTTTTTTTTTAGGTATCTAGGCAGATGAGTAATTTTTGATCTCCATGTTTTCTGTTTCTCCTTCTTTCTGTTGTTTTCAAGGATAATACCATGAATCCTGAGGTCAGATTCATCTCACCTAGCTTTGGGCATACTGGCTTTAGTCAGACTTATAAGAGTGAGCTAGCAACCCTCTTCTTTTAATGCAGCTATGCAAGTTCTTCCAAAAGTAATTCCTCTAATATTTCCTGGGTTTTTTAATGCTTGAAGGAGCATAGGGTGACAAAGCTCCAGTTCAGATATCTTCTTAGATGCTGAAGTTGGGGCTGATGGATCCGGTCTTTATTGAAATATTTTATGAAGAAGGAGGGCATAAAGATAGAAAAGAAGGGGAAGAAAGACAGAAGAGTGGCTCATTCTAAATACTTTCCACAATGAAGTTGGAGATCTGCAGCAACAAAAGCATATAGGATCTTAGCAGAAAGTAGATGTGGCCATTTAATATGCAGGCTCTGAGTAAGGATTGTAAAGAGTTGCATCAGCAACCTTAAAAGTGAACCTTAACATTTATAGGCACATGCTGCCTTTCAAAGCAAAACATAAAACTCAGCAGGGGAAAAAACGCAGTTTGGTACTGAAAACTGCTCTCAAGAAGCAATTTAGTTTAAACTTTAACTATTCAGTAGCTATTCAGTGTGGCTCAGTTAGCTCTTTTTAGTTTCATACAAATGATATAACCTCATCCAGTCAGAACAACCATAAAATATAAAGACATGGGCAGGATCTGGAGTTGAATTGTTGCTTTGTTCAGCTTTAGTTATTAAAAATAAAATAAAATAATCATGCTCCTGGTAGCTCTGTTTAATAAAAGGGATACTGCTTAAGTTCGTTACATTGTTTATAAATATATGTGCTCTTTAAATAAGTCAATGTAGTTTTTAAACTTAATTTTATATTATTTTTATAATTAAAGAATTCACAAGAGTGTTATTTTCTGAAATGTGTTTAGAATTTCTGAGCATCAAAATGGCATAAAAAACCATTTAAACTAACTGGTGAATGTAAAGACATAGAGAAGTAAACCGGTTTAATTCATAAATGTTATATCCTGAACCATTACACTGTCTCAGTAGTAAAGAGGAATATAATTTGAAGTCAGTTTTAACTTTAAAATTATGAACCCTTTGCACTCTGTCTATGAAGCAGATCCCTGCAGGATTTTCTGCTTCAAAGAAACTTGGGCAACAGGTGATTGACATTGGCTCCCTATACAGCTATAGGAGGCGGGAATTTATTTTACATACTCAATGCTGTAACCAGTGTAGTATAGGAAGTTTGAGTGAAGTGGAGTGAGAGCTGTGGGTTTTCTGTGTGTCCTGTATAGCTGCTACAGTGGCACAAGTGCCTCTGGGTCTGCAGCTGTGATGAGTGTTGGTCTTGCTGTGTCCCAGTTGTGTTGCACTCATGCATTTCAAGGTGCTTTCTACATTAATCCCAACAAACTGACTATGGCCTTGTATTTGTGCAGCTGAAAAGCAGGTGACACCATTTCGGAGAGTAATTTGCCTCATGAGACTTAAAAACAAGTAAACATTAGAACTAAACCTAGGGAGCTCTAACACTTTGTTTAATTTCCCTATAGGTACCGGAGCCTAAAACATTTCAACTATGACGTCTGTCAGAGCTGCTTTTTTTCTGGCCGTACAGCAAAGGGGCATAAATTGCATTACCCCATGGTGGAGTACTGTATACCTGTGAGTACCATTTTACTGACTGTTCCTAAGGGATTTTTTTTTTTTGCACTGTTTGAGGTCTAAATTTTTTTTAGTCTTTTGTTACCTAGATATTCTGCTGGGATTTCTTCATATACCTTTGTTAGGGCCTATCTTCTCTTTGGAAGTCATCAGGGACTTTTCTGGTGCTGCTGATTTCATATAGGCAGTGTTTGTATTCTATAGAAGTGTCCATCTCTGAGAGAACTTGAATTTCACTTTTGTTTTGTTAAAACAAAGCTGGAATATTAAATATAATTGCAGTACTTGTATACTTGTACATGCACACACACACTATAGGGGTGAGAAAAGTTAGAGGAAAGGGGTTTACTTTACTATTGCCGTACCATGGTAAAGAATATATAATATTCTGGTACTTCACTTTCATGTTTTTAAAGGTACATGATCTTTGCTTTCAGGTCCAACATTTTGCTTGCCTCATGAAAACATGGTTGAAAAACTGTCATGTTTTATTCCCCCGAGTAATTACTGATTACTGGGATAGTTAAAAATCATTGTGTAGCTGGAATAAAAATAAGCAGATCTGACAATTTCTAACAGAAAACAGTGTGAGAGGTTTGCCTGTAATGGCCATCAAAGTCAGTTTTACAACAATAATTTCCTAATGAAATCTCAAACACTCTGTAAGTAAGTTTCTAGACTTTCTTAAGTGGAGGAGTGGGTCACTTCCTTTGTACAAATACCTCTTTCACATTTCTAATCTGATAATTGTTTACATTCTTAAGAATTTTAACTCAGTTGCAAATAAATCAATGGGATAATTGGTACACAATTTAAATAACAGTGGTGAAAGTTCTGTAGGCTCAGAAAACCAACTTTAGACCAGAATGTAACCTGCGCTAATGAAGTAGAGTCTGTTTCCAACCATGTAACAATGTTCTGTGGGTTCTTTCATTAGCGAAAAATCTTTGAGTTATTTGACTGTCTTTTGCTGTAGTAGCTGGGCTTATTACCAATGTGTTCCTGAGCTTTTTCATCCAGTATATGTCGCATAAATGGATTAAAATTCTGTTAAGTAGTGTTTTCACTTTGTGATCAGAAGAAGCAATGAGTTATCTTAATTTATTTTCATTAATTCTATCAAGTAATGTTACGAGTTGATTGATAACTTGACATGACAGGCTACATTCTGAAGAAATTCTTTGAAGTAAGATTGTTGCATTTCAGGCAATTATAATGTTTGTTATATTCTGTCACCAGTTTTCTCTTTTGCCTTCTTTTCCTTTCTCAACTTCTTAAGACACTTATTGGCTGTTTTGAAATTACAGCAGATATTGGGGGGAGGGAATGTTGCATGTGCAAAACTATTTTTCATTGCAGTGACTAATGCATTATATAAAACAGGCTATAGTATTTCTCTGAAATATAGATTACTTATCTGCTTTAGCTACAGGTTTGGTATGTTTCTTGACATATGGTTTAATATTTTCTAATTGCAACTGAAGATGTACAAAAAGATGTTCCATCTGTACTGCTTCATGGACATAGAAATATCCTTGGCATAATTCAGGGTATTGCCTGGCCTGTAATTTTATTTATGCAACAGGATTTATTTTTTTAAACATAAGGAAGTCTCTGTTTTTATTAGCATGGCTTGGTTTCTTCTTTTTAAAATTATATTGTTGAGGGTGTGGTTCTCTACATTAACTGACTAGAAGCCTAACTTAACAATTTCATTGACCCTTTACCTTGACAGTATCTGTCTACAATAAACTGTGCAGATGATGCTCATTTGCCCTAAAGCCCACTAACTCTTTTTATCACAAATGAGTGCCTGATTTGTAGGGCAGTCACAAGTATTAAGAAAAAGAAACCTAAATTCAACCAGTCTTTAATAATTACATTTTTTTAATAGTTACAGCTGGGCAGTCTGTATAAAAGAGACATCAGGTCAGAATTTAGGTGTAGACTCTGCAAGTCAGAGATCTGGACATGGTTATATATCAGATTTCTGTCTAAGTATGATTAGAAATCAGATTTCAAGGTATAGCAAAGCCTATGCTAACATTTTTATATTCTTATTTGTTTAAGATTATAAATGTAATAAGAAGACTTATTACTTTAGCAACTGTGGGTTAATTTATCAAAGTACCTGATAAGAAAAGTCCTGTGTTTTCCTGAATTACTAATGTTTATTCTTAGAATCTGTGATGTTTAAAATTGGTTTGGGTTGAAGTTCAATTCCTTTTAAAAATATTTCTTCACTCAGCTAGGTCACCTTGTGGTTTTGTGGTGTGATGTAGGCCCTGTTTTGCCCATATTCCTGTGATTGTTCTAACTGTCAGGATCTGGAGGACTACCATGTTTTCTTTCCTATATTAGACATCATTAAAAATACAGTGATACTGGTTGTTGGCTTGAATTTCAGTTCTTGTTAAACATCTTTATATTGTGTAACTGAGCCATTGCATTTAGAAGTGAAGACTATCGTACAGAAAAGTGGAAGTGGCTGGAATGACCACTGACCCTGGGACTAGGGATGGCTACAAAAAGAATATAGTTTTAAAGCAATATTAAGTGCAGAGAAGGTTACTTGAGGCAGAAGTCCATTCTTTCCATTACATATGGAAGGAATGAGGCAAATCCACTATGGGATAATAACAATAATGATATTTTTAGAATCAGAATGGTTTGAGTTGGAAGGGACTTTAAAGATAATCTAATCCCAGCCCCCCTGTCATTCTTGATTAAAGTGAGTGAAGGAATGCAAGTATGCAGGAGGTAAAGGAAGAAAATTGGAACAGTTTAAAAGTAGAGCAGAATAAAAGAGATGACATATAATCTAGGTGGGGCATAAAATTAGAGGTTCAGCACTGATACCCATTAATTTGGAAGCTGGATATAGAAGTTGGCATTTTTCTTGGATCCTGCTGTAAGTACGCTCTGCTAGCTCCATTTCTGTAAAATGAATTGACCCATTAAGTGAACAGACATCTTAGATGACTGTTTGACTTCCATAATCAGGATCCAATGCCTTTTAACCTCATCTGAATTAGATCAGGAATGAAGAATTGATTTCATAAAAAGAATCCATGTCATTTATTAGTAGTATCTGTAATGATGCACTGTTTGGTGTACTGATTTGTTGCTAAACCTGCATATTTATTGAGCTAGTTTAATGCAATATAAATATTAGGAATTAAAAAATTCTTTGCAGCAAGTTAGAGTGGTTTATATGTTTAAATGGAATAATTCCCCCAAACCAGCACAGATCTGGGTATGTGAAATAAAAATAAAATTAAAAAAAAAAAGAAGCAAATGAATTGTCCCTTGGAATCCATTATGTTACGGTACAGGTAGCCTGAATAGGAAGAGTGTATCTACTTTACCTTTTCAACCAAATTCAAAGGCTGTTGATAAAAATGTTCTTTTTGTAGTCTGTGGTGCAAAGCAGAGTAGAAATGCATGTACTTATCAAACTACCTTGATAAAATCTGGCTTCTGTCTTACTGTTAGTGTATACTAATGCATCAATATAAAAAATACTAACAATAATCAGAAAAACAAATGTTTCCCTGGTTAAGAAATCTGATGTTTAGTACTACAGCCTAGTCACAGATGGAGGGAAGACCTTTTAATAGACTTCA
>WAAB01023710.1:0-31551 GCA_013389865.1 Piaya cayana | reverse complement strand
CTTGGGTCACAACAACCCATGCAGTGCTCCAGACTCGGGGAAGAGCAACTGGAAACCTGCCACGTGGAAAAGAACCTGGGGATGTTGATTGACAACATCTGAACTTGATCCAGCAGTGGTCCAGGCAGCCAAGAAGGCCAAGAGCATCCTGGCTTGGACCTGTTGCTTGAAAAATATGTATTTATGTTACATAACCGCTTTTGGTGTGGTCAGCAGGAGCAAGGCAGGGGTCACCCTCTGGACTCAGCACAGGTGAGGCTGCATCTCAAATCCTGGGTTCAGCTTTGGGCCCCTCACTCCAAGAAGGACACTGAGGGGCTGGAGTGTGTCCAGAGAAGGGCAACAGAGCTGGGAAATGTCTGGAGCCCGGGGCTTCTGGGAGTAGCTGATGGAACTAGGCTGTTTAATCTTCCTCCTCTGAGAAAGGTTATGATGAGGTGGGTGCTGGTCTCTTCTCCCAAGTGATAAGCAACAGGACGAGAGGAAATGGCCTGAAGATGCACCAGGAAGGTTTAGGTTGGGTACTAGGAAACATTTCTTTACTGCCTGAATGGTGAAGCCCTGACAGAGGTTGACCTGGGGTGGAGTCTGGAGGAGTTAAAAAAATATGTAAATGTCACCCTTCGGGACATGATTCAGTGAGTGTGGTGGGGTTGGGACTGGATGAGCTTACAGGTTTTTTCCCATCTTAGTGATGCTGTGGTGACAAGGTGCTAAGGGTTTAGTGTTTGATAGGAATGGTTGGACTCTATGTTCCAGTGGGTCTCTTCCAACCTGGTTGTTTTATGATTCTATGATTCTATTGCAGTTTAAGGCTCTGGGGTCTCACCTCCCAGATGTGACTGCTCTGTAATCCTTGATAGGGAGTGGCTTTCATGAGAAGCACAGGATGTTACCTGCTGCATGAGCAGCGGACCTCACTTGTTTGTGGAGGTGCCATCAGGTTTAGCTGATGATGTGGTGACCCAGGTGTGTGTGTACACATTTCGAGCCGTAAATAACATGGATGTCTTCTGCTGGCCCACATACACAAAGAAGATTTGTGTACAACTCTTAGCCATCTGGAATGGTGGTAATTAAGACTTTTTAAGACTCCTAGGCTTCATTTATCAAAGCAATAGCCAAGATGGCAGAGAATAATGATTAATCAGAGGGTTCCTAATTAGATGTTATATTTCAATTTTCAGACTTAAGTAGTAATTTTTTTAAACTCTGCTGAAAGTCTGAGCCAACCAATTTTCTGTGGCAGTAACCTTTACATAGCAGAGGATTATGTTTTATATAACTTGGTAAAACTGGTCTTATACCAGCAACTTCCAAGTGATTGGAGAATCATAGGTGGAAATTATTTACTTTATGACTTGTAAGGAGTGATTTTGCAACAGAACTGTCTAGCAGGGAAAATTGTAGATAGAGACACTGGGTAGGCATGGTATTTAGTGCTGTTTTCAGCTGAACTCAGGACATAGAATCCTAGAATGTCCTGGTTTGCAAGAGACCCACAAGGATTATTGAGTGCAACTCCTGTCCCTGCACAGGACAGCCCCAACACTCACACTGTGGATCTGAGGGCATTGGCCAAGGGCTTTTGGAATATTGTCAGGTTTGGTGCCATGACTGCTTCCCTGGGAGCTGTTCTAGGGCTCCACCACCCTCTGGGGGAAGAACCTTTTCCTAATGTCCAACCTAACCTTCCCCTGGCACATCTTCCTGGCATTCTGTTGGATCCAGAGAGAAATGCTCAGCACCTGGTCCTCCTCCCCTTGTGAGGAAGCTGCAGAGCTTCTCCCCTCACTCCTCTTCTCCAGGCTGAACAGACCCAGTGACTTTAGCTCCTCCTCACACATTTCCCCTCTAAACCCTTCACCAATTCCATGCCCTCCTCTGGATACTCTCCAGTAGCTGCAGATCTGTGGCACCCAGAGCTGCCCCCAGTGCTCAAGGTGGGGCTGCTTTAGTGTGGGGCAGAGCAGGACAATCCCCTCCCTCACCTGGCTGACGGCGCCATTCTTGATGGCCACCAGGATTCCTTAGATGAAAAAATCACCATTGTTGTCGTTCCAAAGAAAGGGTTAACCATCTCCCTGTGGAGAGGGAAAAAACTCTGGCATGCCATGAGCTACATAAACTGTCAGACAGGGAGGAGGAGCAGGGGGTGGACCTCTTGGTGAGGGTGCAAGAGGAGCAGTGAGCACCCTGGAGAAGTTCCCTGGTCCCTGAAGGAACCTCTCTGGTGGCTCAGCAGCTTCTTTAGAGGAGCTGTGTGTGCAGAAGAGCTGGCAGCAGAAAGAGACCCCGCTTTGATCTGCGTGAGTCGTTCTGTGGGTGCTGTACGGGCTGAGGGAAGGTGCTGCTGCTGTTAGGGTGTTGGCATTTTAGGGTATGGGATTCCTTCACCTTATCCTGAGCCACCACTGAACAGTGAGCACTGCCCCACGAGCCGGGGCAGTGACGACTTACAGACAAAACAGCTATAAAATCACTTTACATGAAGAGTTAGGGTTGGTCATGCAGCAACTATCTCTAGTGATAGACTGAAATACCGAAGTGGAGCATAGACTAAAACCAAGAGGTTTTCTTCCCAGCCTTAACTGAGGTTTGGGGTTCTCACTCAAGCAGAAGGTGGCCCTGACCTGCTCAAACGGAGCAGATCAATAGAGCAACTTTGCTGAACGCTGTTACCTATTTCAGCTTGTCAGTGAGAAATTTACTTGTTTTTTTTGTGAAACTGGCTTTTTGCACCAGAAGCTTAACCACTATTTTTGATATTTTGAATTGGGGGTCAGTGTAATGTAACGATGTGACTGCACTGTCTTGCTTCCTGAAGCTTTTATTTAAAAATTATGAAAGAACTCGTTTTTCCTGCCTTGGACTCTGCATCGTGGGGCAACTAGTGCAGATATTGATAGCATCCAATAGGGTTGGGATTGCTTGCTAGGGTTTGCATCAAGCAGTTCTTGGTAATGAAGGTACCAATAACCACCTTATGCTATAGACTATCTCTGACCTTACTTCAGGTTCCCGTTACCCAGCACAGTCAGTCTATTACTTTGGTTTTGCCTTTATAATATACTTCTTCAACTGTATCTATTCTGTGTCTGTCAAATTTGCTTGCTAATAGGGTGTAAGGTGCACTTGAAGTCATAGCTGTTTGCCCCATGCACTGGTAGTCCTTGTTGATAGAGAAAATAGAAATATAAACTTTCTGTACTGTTTTGTTTTAAGATATTATACATTATGCTTGTCTGAAGTGTAAGATCATACGAGGAGAGACTGAGGGAGGTGTGTTTGTTCAGCCTGGAGATGAGAAGGCTCCAGAGAGATCTTGAAGCAGCTTTCAGTATTGAAAGTGGCTCCAGGAAAGCTGGGAAAGGGCTCTTGGCCAGGGAGGGCAGGGATAAGATGAGAGGGAATGACTTTTAGCTGAAAGAAGGGAGATTGAGGTAAGATATTAGGAAGAAATTATTTGCTTTGAGGGTGGGGAAGCCCTGGTGCAGGTTGCACAGAGCAGTGGTGGCTGCCCCATCCCTGGAGGTGTTCAGGGCCAGGTTGGATGGGGCTTGGAGTTCCTGATCCTGTGGGAGGTGTCCCTGCCCATGGCAGGGGGTGGATCTGGGTGGGCTTTGCTGTCCTTTCCAACTCAAACCACTCCATGATTCGCTAAGTTTATGATTTATTTCTGTGACCTTTAATTTCTGTGACCATAACTTCATGGGTTAATTGCTGCTTTAGTTTTCCACTATTGTGTTTTACACATTTAACTGTACGTATAGAACGGTCCAGGGCAAAGCAGCAGTCAGATCCAAATGTACAGAGGGCATTGTTTCTTTGCCAGATGAGACATGCGTGTTTTGACTGGTCACCTCTCTCTCTCTAACCTTTCAGCCTGAATTAGGGAGTGTAAACATAAAAAAGCGGTTATGTAACATAAATACATATTTTTCAAGCAACAGGTCCAAGCCACGTTTACTGCGGTTAACTTTGAAGGGATTTCCTGGTCAGCATATTTGCAGTGACCTTCATTCTGATGCCATAATCTCATTTTTCATGCATAACTTGATGGTTTTTATAGTCAGATTTTTTTTTTGTGTTTAATCATTCTGCCAAGTGATTTTGGTGTAGACAATAGGCACATTTAATGATGAAACATCAGGGGCTGTGACCTTCCCAGGCAGCCCAGTCAAATGTTTTCTTGCTGATGTGCTGCAGAATGCGCAGCAGACCAACTCTATCTGCCAGGGATTCATAGCAACCTAGTTGGGTTCAGCCACACAAACGTGTGCTTTAAAACAACCTGCATGTTCACAGTGTTTTTGTCATTGTAAGTTTTCATGTTGTTTCTTTTTATGACTCTAAAGAGTGTTTTCTCAGCATTTGCAGGCTGTATTCTATATTGTTTATGCAGATAGAATATATTCTAGAATCATTAAGGTTGGAATAGACCTCAAAGCTCATGCAATCCAACTATCTGTCCAACCCCACTGTGCCTGCTAAACCATCTCCCCAGGTGCCACAGCCAAGCCTTGTTTGAATCCCTTCAGGGAGGGAGACTCCACCACTGCCCTGAGCAGCCTCTGCTAGGGCTTCACTGTTCTTCCTATTAAGAAATATTTCTTCATATCCAATCTAAACCTATAAACCTCCCTTGGCACAAAATATTCTGTAGCTGTAACACAGCAACAACAGAGAAATAATGTCATGGATGTCATTGCATTGACTTTTTATGGGTTTCGAATATCTTCTTAGATCTGCAGATAATCTTCTTAGATTAGCATTAGGATTGAGTACTATTTTGGAGTGAAATAGGGATGAGTTTATAACTGAACGCAGCAGTCTTGCTGCTGAATGTCATGGAACAAAATCCTGTGTGTGAACTTCTCCACGTTATTGACTTCAGAGTTTTTGGTAGAGTTGGACATGTGGTTTCAGCTTTTTTGGAAGTTTTATCGTTTTCTATGAACTACACGAATCTAGATACTTCTTTCAGTTCAAAGGTGAAGTTTTAGTCCAAGTTAGATTATATTGAGACTAGGAGGGTATCTTTGAGGTTAAAGGAAACCCTTTGGACAATTTGCTGGTTGACGTGAGCCAGACTGAATGTCCCCTTGTCTGGTGTATGTCACGCATCTTATAAAGCACTTGGTCAACACAGGTTCATGAAAGGTAGATTCTGCCAAACTAGCCTGATGGTCTTGTATGACAAAGTGACCAGTCTACTGGATGAGGGAAAGGCTGTGGATGGATCTTCCTGGTCTTCAGTAAAGCCTTTGACACAGTTTCTCACAGCATTCTGCTAAGGAAACTGTCACCTCTGGCCTGGGCAGGCACACACTCCTGGGTGGAAAACTGGTTGGCTGGAGGTCCCAGAGAGTGGTGGGAAATGGAATTAAATCCAGCTGGAGGCCAGTTACAAGTGGGGTTCCCCAGGGCTCAGTGCTGGTCCAGCCCTGTTTAGTGTCTTTATCAATGGCCTGGATGAAGGCATCGAGTGCACNTGGGCCCCTCACCACAAGAAGGATGTTGAGGCTCTGGAGCGAGTCCAGAGAAGAGCAACGAAGCTGGTGAAGGGTCTGGAGAACAGACCTGATGAGGAACGTCTGAGAGAGCTGGGGGTCTTTATCCTGGAGAAGAGGAGGCTGAGGGGAGACCTCATTGCTCTCTACAACTACCTGAAAGGAGGTTGTAGAGAGGAGGGATCTGGTGGCTTCTCGCAAGTGACGGAACAGGACAAGAGGGAATGGCCTCAAGATGCACCAGAGGAGGTTCAGACTGGGTATCATAAAGCAATTTTTCACAGAAAAGGGTCACTGGGCACTGGCAGAGGCTGCCCAGGGCTCATCCTTGAAGGTGTTAAAAGACAGAGGTTGAGGTGTTCAGGGATGTGGTTTAGTGTTTGATAGGAATGGTTGGACTCGATGGTCCAAGAGGTCTTATCCAACCTGGTGATTCTGTGATTCTATGGTGTTACTCAGTCAAAAGTGTGCTCTTCTCCCAAGTAAGAAGTGATAGGACAAGTGGAAATGGCTTCACGTTTCACCAGGGGAAGTTTAGTTTGCTACTAGGAAACATTTCATCACCTGGTATGGCTACCCAGGGAAGTCTTGGAGTCCCCATCTCTGGAGATGATTAATGGATGTGTTGGACAAGGTGCTCAGGGATATGTTTTTGTGGTAGTCAGATACGTTTGGACTCGATGATCTCGAAGGTCTTTTCCAACCAAACAGTTCTATGGTTCTGTGGTGGAAATATGGCAAGCAGCTACTTTTAGTCCTCTGAAAAAACAGCTTTGTGTTTTCACCCCAAACGTAAAGGTTAAATTTTTAATGGCCTCTACGTGCCTGGCTGTACACTCAAATATCGCATGAAGTTCAATGTATTCCAAACCTGCTCACTTCTGAAGGGTGATCAGAAGACTGAGTGGTGGTGAGGCATTCAAAGTAAAGCATCTGTTCGAGAGAGAGACATTTTCAAAAGAGAGAATTTGGTCTTCTCTAGCTTTACTCTTGTATTAGAGATGTATATGTATGTATGAACATTTTAATGTTTATATATATGAACATTTTAATGAACTTGTGTGAAAATACCCCTGTGCACCTTATGTCAATCAATTAGCCCAGTTTCTTTAATTTTTGTTTACAAGACAGCTGTCCGGGGTAATTCCTTAGCTAATATACTTTGAATTTTGGTGCCACGTTTCCTTGGGAATGCTCAGGAAAGGCAGATGGCATTTGTATAAATGAATAAAACCTTTGGTTGGAAATAGAAACTGCTGTTTTGCATACCCCCCCCCCCGTCATTGTCAGGAGGCTGGGAAACATCAAGCAGCACTATAGCATTCGGGTTTGCAGCATGGCAATGAGATGCACTTGGAGACTTCAATTCAGAGTAAGGAGCAAAACCATAATATAACATGTGGACACTGAGAAAACACTTTGGCAGAACAGTCCTCATTGGTACTTCCCTGTGTTTATTTTGTCCTTGTTTGTTTTAGTCATCTATTCATAGCTTAGCTGTTCAGTAGATTAATACAATAGATCATAGAATCACAGAACCATGGAATGGTTTGGGTTGGAAGGGACCTCAAAGCCCCTGCAGTTCCAACCCCCTGCCACAGACAGCAACGCCTCCGACTTCATCAGGCTCCTCAACGCCCCATGCAACCTGGCCTTGAACCTCTCCAGGGATGGGGCAGCCACCACTGCTCTGGGCAGCCTGGGCCAGGGCCTCCCCATCCTCACAGCATTTTCTTATAAAATTTCAATCTAAATTCAGTGAAATACTTGCAGACACTTTCTGAAATACATGTTTTCTTTTTTTTTTTTCCATCCAATTCAGCTTCAAGTGAACCAGAAGTCCACTCCTTAGGATTACAGGCCTCCTTATCTGCTGATATATGACCCATTATTTAGTGTTGTTTCAGGGTGAAACTTTAAAAGGATTTGAATATAGTTAAACGTCCAAATCTCATTCAGTTATGTGCTTAATCAACTACTGAGTTCTTTAGATAAAGAAAATACTACTTCCTTTTTATTTTGCTTGTACTCCATTGGAAATACTTGAGTCCTTAAGTAGTAGGGTCTAGCTGCAGAATGCGTTCCCTAATTAATTTCATCAAGTTTTCATCCAGTTATATCTTGTTTTAGTTGGTAGAGATGTTATGTCTTTTTATAAAAACAGGATTCAACTTTTTTTGTGGTTTAAGCTGAACATCATAAATAAAAAGGCTATCTTCTTGCATTGCCGCCTTTGTCATCTATAGTTGTATATATGGACCTCAAGTTACGCCAGGGGAGGTTTAGATTGGATATTAGGAAATATTTCTTTACTGAAAGAGTGATGAAGCGTTGGAAGAGGCTGCCCAGGGCAATGGTGAAGTCTCTATCCTTGGAGGTGTTCAAACAACATGTAGATATGGTGCTTTGGTGTGTGGTTTTAGGAGGCACAGATGTGTTAGGCTGGTGGTTAGATGGATGAGCTTAGAGGTCTTTCCCGATGTTAATGATTCCTTGATTCTATGAAATATATACATGAGAAGTACTCAGAGGAAATCCCCTGTTGAACTCAATGGAATGAGTTACCAGCACTAGGGATGTTGGGTATCCATTAGTTGCTCCTATGTTATTTGACAAGGAGAGTGCTAGGAAAGACGGCTGTTCCTAATGGAACATCCTTTCCTCCCAGTCCGCAAACTGGCATCAGAAGGAAATGTCAGCCTGGGCTTTGAAAATGCTCGGCTGCACGTGTGCGCTAACTGCCCAGGTGTTCCCGGTAATTACTTTCTTACTGTATTTTGATTACATGTACAGAAAAATGACACGATATATAAACTGTAATGTAAACTGAGAAATTGCACAGTACGCCTACAGCCTCTCGTTATGTTGGTAAGATGTATGGTATTTTAATTAGGCCTGTCCTGGGCTCAGCTGGGAAAGTGTTATTGTTCTTAACCTTCTCATACTGGTCTGCCAACGAGAGGGCAGGGAGGGCGCGACAAGTGATGCTCATGAAGATGTCGTGCTCAGTATAAACTGGGGGAGTTGGTTGTGGGGTGGGAAATGGGCTAGGCATAAGTTTCCAGGTGCTGAGCAGTTGCAGTGTGCATTACTTGATTTGTATATCCTTTTATTATTATTGTTGTTAATATTTTGATCTTCCATGGCTGTTCTTTTGAACTGTCTTTATCCCAACCCACGAGTTTTACCTTTTCCTTTCCAGCTCTCCTCCCCATCCCATCAGGGGCAGTGAAGGAGGGAGTGAGGCTAAACCACAACAGTCCCTTTTGGCACCCAGCGTGGGGCTGGAAGGGTGGAGATAATGACATATATGACCAGAGCGTGTTAAAACAGATTTTTTTTAAGCATACATTGTGTTACTTAAATAGTCACTGGTCCCAATGTCGTATCATTTGTTGGCTTGGTTGTGTTATGTAAAGGGTTATAAAGGATTCTTGGGCACTGGAACGGCTGCCCAGGCAAGTGGTTGAGACCCATCCCTGGAGGGAGTTAAAAGATGGCAAGATGAGATGTTCAGGGGTGGTTCAGTAGTGGACACAGATAGTTGGACTCGATGATCTCAAAGATCTTTTCCACCCAAATGATTCTATGATTATTTATAAATCCTTATATGCTCTATGTATTCCCTGCAGTGCTTTTTATTACCTCTGGGAGAGGAATCAGGATTATGATTGTCCTACACTATGTAATATGATAACAATATGATAACACAATTAATCACGATGCTGAGTTGCTTTTTTAAAGATCAATAGAATGGTTTGGGTTGGATGGGATCTTAAAGCCTGTCCAGTTCCTTCCCCGGCAATGGGCAGGGACACCTCCCACTGGATCAAGTTGATCCAAGCCCCATCCAACCTGGGCTTGAACCCCTCCAGGGATGGGGCAGCCATGCTCTGGGCAACGGTGGGCCAGGGCCTTCCCACCCTCACAGCAAAACATTTCTTCCTAAGATCTCATCTTAATCTCCCCTCTTTCAGATGAAAACCTCATCCTCTCCCTGCGCTCCCTGATCCAGAGCTGCTCCCCAGCTTTCCTGGAGCCCCTTTCAGTACTGGAAGCTGCTCTAAGGTCCCCCCACAGCCTTCTCTTCTCCACGATGAACAACCCAACTCTCCCAGCTTGTCCTCATACGGGAGGTGCTCCAGCCCTTGAATCACCTTTGTGGCCCCCTCTGGGCACTGCTGTTATGTCCGTACCTCAGGCACCATCTCTCAGAATTTGTTAACAGTTACACCCAAAGTACAAGGAAGACAAGGCGAGATCCTTTCCCCTGCTCTTTTACCCCCCTTTTCCCCTTCAGGCTAGTTACAACAGCTCTTGGGAATTTTGAATGTCCTTGGGTTGTTCAAGCCTGCGTGCTGTTATTGCTGAGTCTCCTGAACAAGTTTCAGGTCTTGTTATTCAAAATCTTTTTAAGAATACCCTCCAGAGACCTACCCCACGGCTGGACAGGAGTGGGTAGCACGTCATATAGGAGAAAAGGGTCAGGTATCCAGAGAACTCACCTCCAGTGGTTTGGAACTTCGCTCCTGAGCAACTACGGGACTTTGATGGAGGGATAGGATATTTGAAAGGAAAACACTGTGGCTTTTCCAGAGAGGCGCAACTTGCCACACTATGCTGGACCCTTGCCAGTATCTACCAAACACAGCACTGTCAGGAAAACAGACAGAGAAAGGAAAACAGACGTGCGGGCACTGTGACTACTCCAACCCCAGCAACAGGCACTATAGAGCTCAACCAGAGAAGCAGCCCATGCTGGGATCAGGTGTCCTGATACAGAAGAGGAAATACCCCCAAAAATCAGTTCACTTAGTGAGAACGGAAGGTGAACCAGACTATTCCCTGGGGGTGTTTAAGGCATGAGTAGACGAGGTCCTGAGGGACATGGTTTAGTGCTTTGATGGGAATGGTTGGACTCGATGATCCGATGGGTCTCTTCCAACCCGGTGATTCTGTGATTCTATGATTCTATTCAAAATGTCCTTAATTGAAAGAAAATTGCATTATGTCTTTTAATTCTTTTTTTTTTTTCTGTCCTTTTAGGGTATAAAGCCAGCAAGCTTTGAGAAAGTTACTGATCCTGAGATTAAGGAGATAATTGGGGAGTGCATTTGCAAAAATAAAGAAGAAAGGTTTGTTTCAAGTAATCACGTTTTGCGTTAAATCGTGTGCATAGAGGGATTTCAAAGCTGTCAGTGGAAATTTTATTCTGGCCTCTGGGTCTTCCCTGTGCAGGTGAAAATTCAGAATGGAAATACAAATAGAAGTGATTGCCTGCTTTCCTACCACATAACGTCAGGATAAATGAATAAATGCCATTGTTATGTCTCTCAACCTCTCAACTTCAAAGAAAGTCAGTGTCGACCTGTGAGCTAGCGTGTTCTAGCGCATTCTGGCTGTCTGTAAAATATCTCTCAGGGGGCTCTGCATGGAGCATAGAGTGTGGTGGAGGTCAACCATGAATGTGACATGGTATACTCGCCACCAGCTGTTATAGCAGATTCCGTTGACTCATTAGCCTCTGGGTATGGAGACAAATTATGCCTTGTTTCCAGCTTTGGTTTTAAGACCTAAACTTCTTACACTGGCCTCTCCTAGTTGAGGGTGTCTTCTTTTCAATATTTCATAACTCATTAAATATCATTTTTAGGAACCAGGACTGGCTGCCTAGAGGGAAACCTCTTATTGAAGCTTGGATACTGAAGCAGACTGCAGTCTGCATTTCTGCACAAGTTTATGGTGTGTGACTATTCCTGAAGCTTTTTGAAATAGGAAATGTCATTTTTTCAGCGGTCCTCAGTAACACTGGAAAAACAATGTGTTTTGCTAAGAACACAAATTTGTTACGGGTGAACACCAAACACACTGTAAATGTTTTCGCCTTTAGCAGCCGTGTCTTGTCGCTGACATCTTTGACATTGCTTAAGACTTGCAATATTTGAATATTCTTTCTCTCCCTTGCAGATATGAAATTAAAGATTTATTAAGCCATGCCTTTTTTGCTGAAGATACTGGGGTAAGAGTGGAACTTGCAGAAGAAGACCATGGTAGGAAATCCTCTATTGCCTTAAGACTCTGGGTAGAAGATCCTAAGAAACTGAAAGGAAAACCCAAAGATAATGGAGCCATTGAGTTTACTTTTGATCTGGAGAAGGAAACTCCTGATGATGTTGCACAAGAAATGGTAAAATAAACTTCTCCTGGCAAAAATGTATATCTATAAAATAGTGCATAAATCTGAAAGGACAGCAGGAACGAGTCTGGTAACGTCACTTCCGTGTAACCCATTCCAGGTGTCTGGTGTAAGCAGTGTGTATTGATTCTGGAATGCATGCTCCATGAAATGAGTAAACGGGGAAGAACTAATCACTGAAAATAGTTGTCTAGCGAGTATGGAGACAGATAGATGAGATGGCATTTCAAATAGCTTAGAGGCCATAGAGTTTGTTTCTGTATTTTGAAAACTCTTTTGCCAATTCCCTTTAGGAGTTGAATGTTGAATAAATTTGGTTGGAATCTGTCTAGTTTCAGACAGCAGCTTGAAATAGATTGGAAGAGTTCAGAAGTTCAGTCACAACATATTTTGCACCGCATTCATCAAACGACTTCTTTCCATCTTTTCTGCTGGTGTTACTTGGGAGGAATGTAGGTGTGGAAAGTCTGTGGTCAGCCACTCTATCACCAAATATAAATAGGGAACCAAATTCAAGCTCACTGCAGTTAGGAATAGGCTTTGGATTTTCTGAGAGCTAAGTTGAACTTTGAGAATTTCTGTATCTTCATAACATATAGGGTTTTGTTAGAAAACTACTTTCTGTTCCAGTTACACCATATAGTCCTTGAATGCATATTTTAATGATATCTTTACTGCAGTTTTTAGATTTCTTAATGTCATGGAGGCATAGGATCAGTAAGCATTGAGTCAAGAGTCTGAATTTTCTTGTGCTTGCAGAAATGTTCCTATTTTAATCCAAATCCCAAGAGATGCCATTTAATGGTGTTGTCATCACCACTCCTGTTCTGCTTAGGAGGCACTCATTTTGGTAACATTGCTTTACTATGCTTGGACTCATCACCCTGTTTGCCAAATTTAGTGGGGGAAATTCAGGCTCCTCTCTCTTCTTGCCGTTAGTTTGCGGAAGGTCAAATATTTTCCAGGTGCTTGTTATTGTTCTGTATTGTTACAGAACTCATTTCATTTAAAAGTTGGTCTCGTTACTTGCTGTTACGTGCATTGAAATCTTTATGGAAGTATTAGGAATTCTGAAGTTCTGTAATTGCTTGGCCCATTGTAATGATACTTCATTTTGAAGAGGAAATCATTCTCATAAGGAGCATATCTAAAAGAATCACTCACCAACTACTGTAATACTATACCCTATCCCAAATAATTTAAAAACCTCTGTTTTACGCTTACATCAACAGTTACCTAAGTAGCTGCATATGAAATGATTTCAAGTTTGAGGCTATTGGGGAACATTTATTCCTAAATGTTTTTCTAACTCATTATGAACTGTGGAATGCTAAAACCATGTCATTCCATCAATCTGTGTTGCTTTATGTGCTGTGTTAGAGACGAATGCACGAGACCTTTTGAGCAGGGGCAATTATTTATCGTTATTGATGGGTTTTCAGTAGTTCCAGCCTGTCCAAACAATGTGAGCGACAGGAACTTGAAATGTTTTTGTGGGTTTGCAACCTGAAGTTACCTTTCACAGCCAATGGATACTGTAAAATAGCACGTCTTCATTAGACTTTAATCATTCTCTGTATCTGGACGTAGCAGTAAGAATTGTTTAACAAAAGTTAATCACGTGGCAGGTTTTCAGTGCCTTCCTGTTAAGCTCTGTCATGAAGGATCTACTGCACACATTAGTTAATACCATACAAGGTTCTCTGAGCCTTTGTGGTTCTTTTCTCAAGTAACTCCCTTCTGTTGCTGGCATTTGCTGGAACATCAGTTCAGGAACATCAGTAAGGTCCAAGGGCAGAGACATGGAAAATACTCATATCCATCTGCAGCTGTAGTTTAAGCTGCTTTACACCTATTGGTTTTAAATAGCAAAAATCTAAGCTGTAAAACTGTCTTGTGGTTGGGCAAGAGCAAAGAAGAATCCCTCCAGATTTCCTCCGTGTGCTTGCAAATCTGTAGCATGTGCACATTCAGAATGTAGGGAGAGCAGGCAAATCTCTGGTAGGTCATTATTCAACTCAAATTCATGCCCTGTGCTGTAGGAGATTATGCAAACAAAGAGCACGAAGATGAATTTCTGTTTTATCTCTTAAGGTTGAGGACTTTGGTTCTGAGAAAGAATTTCAGTCAAATGTGAGCAGTCTGCATTTGACCCCGCCATAGGCTTTTTCTTCATAGAAGTCAATTAGTACTATCTGACTTTACCATTTAAGAGAACTTAATTTGAAAGGAAATTCTGCTCATGTCTTTCCCTTCATGACTTGCATCTCTAGCACAGCAGTTTGGGAAATGGTGCATACTGGAAAGGTTAAAGTAATAAATTCTGGTGTAGGGGCAGTTACGTTGTTCAAAGAACTCTTTTTTTCAGAGATGTTTTCTTTCTTTTTTGACTCTTCTGTTGGTCCTTCCAGAAACAATAAAAAAGGGAACCCATCTGCAGTTAAGCTTGTTCTTTTCTCAACAGGCATTAACTGGTGAATAGATGGACCTGATATATATTGAGGTTTAGAAATTACGAATTGTTGTTTTAAAATGCATTAAACTTCCAGCTAATTGTTCTCACCTCTTCTCAATAGATGTTAACTGGTGAATAAGTGGACCATACATATGTTCAGGTCTTAGGAATTACGAAATGCTGTTTTAAAATGCATTAAACTTGCAGTTAAATGTGCTCCTCTCAGTAGATTTACACTGGTGAATAAAAGGACCAAATAGATGTTCAGGTCTGAGAAATCACATGTTGTTGTTTTAAAACGCATTAGGGATAGAAGTTTTGTCAAAAAACACCCTGCTGAGCTCTTGAGTTCCTGTTCTTGTGAGGAGTAAATGTAATACATGTTATTTCAAACCAATGTTTTCTCTGTTAGGAAGGTATTTCAATAATAAGTGTGCTTACCCACGCACACTTGATCTTGCTAAGTTTGTGCCTTCTCTGTAGATTGACTCTGGATTTTTCCATGAAAACGATCTCAAGATAGTTGCGAAGTCTATACGTGACAGAGTAGCGTTAATACTATGGAGAAGAGAGCGAATCTGGCCTAGGATGCAGTCGGAGGAACGTCGGGACTCTGAATGTCTGGAGAAGTCAAAGATGCCGCACGCGCAGCAGGTCCAGGTCACCTACCTTTCTCACACTGGTCACCATGTCCTGTCTGAGTCAGAGGAGCCCGAGGCTGACCAGCATCCCTTTCAGCAAAACCTGCCCACCAGCGCCACGTCTGTTGCATGTAAGTCTCAGGTTGGTTTTTTGTGCACGTGGTGATGAACGTTCAAGGGTAAGAATCGACGAAGAGATGAGCGCTGTGCGCATTTTAGCACAGTAGCTCCAAGAACATGCGCACCTCAAACAGATACATAACGAGTCTGAAAGAAGCAAAGTTTTTATTTAAACTATTTTAGATAGAGCTGGCTTCTCTTTCAGCAACGAATGCAGAACAAGTAATATATTTGTAAACAGAATAGCAAGGAGACCTGCTGCTAGACACAAGCCCCACATTTTCTGTGCCAGGTGGTGGGATCATCACTAAATTTGTGTGAAACACAAGTTCAGAGCCCACAGAAGTTGAATCGGCACCAGACTGGTCAGAGTGACTGGTAGCTTTTTCAAATGACGTTAGCAATGTGGAGATGTTTATTCAACAGCAGACCTTGCTGATACCAAAGCGCTGCAGCTTCTGGTGTTTCACTGGTTACTCCTAGTGTCTTGCTTGAAGCTTTTAGTGAAGCTGGGCAAAGGTCCACAGCAGAAAAACAAAATCCATCTGAATGGGTGGAATATTACATGATGTAATTATGGATATTACGTGATGATGTTCAATATTTCCCCATTTTGTGGGAAATGCCACCTGTGGGCTGGTCATGTGTGTTGGGAGCACATTCCTGTGGGTTGGACACTACTTCTTATGGTCTCTAAGTCATGACGGAGATGCAGAAACACCTTCAGGCTCTCTATTTTGTCTTGAGCTCATGATCTTGCAGCAAGGGGATTGTTTGATCTTTGTTGTGGCAGGGCAGTGTAGGTGCTTACACAGGACTGATTCAAGAGTGATCACTGAGCGATTTCGAGACATATTGAGACATATATTCAATTTATATCTCCTGATTTGGATCTGTTACTGAATAAGAAAGTACCTGGCTTTGCTTGCAGAGCTTGCTGTTTGTTCATTTTATTTCTGAGTGTCAGACATCTCCAGCAAACAGCACAACATGAGGGAGTGGTGGGTTTATTTCCCTAAGTAACTTGTCCCTAAAATCAACCTTTGTTACTACTTCAAGCGCTTGTTTTGAAATCTTAATGTATTTATATTTTTTTAGCATCTTGAAGGAAATGTTGACGAATATTTTTTAGCTAGGAAAATTTGAAATTTTGTGAGTTCGCTTTTTCTACATAAAATCTGATATACATATTACCATATATTTTCTGGTTTACTGTTCAGGATTTTTACGTAAGCATGTTTAAACTAAAGATGCATTATCTTTAGCAGCAAAACAGCTGCTGCTTTAATTCAGGTATTGTATAAATTGCTATCGAGGCCTCCTTTGAATACCAAAATATCCAAGTGTGCATCAGTAAGGAAAGAAACTGTTACACGATACGATATGACCATATTTTCATAACACTCAGAATATTGCAGTATTTATAAAGCTTTTCTTCTGGAAGTAAATTGATATAATTTTATTTGTTTGGATTATGGACTTCATGCTATCTAATAACGAAGCTGGTGAAGGGGCTGGAGAACAAGTCTTAGGAGGAGCAGCTAAGGGAGCTGAGGGTGTTTATTCTGGAGAAGAGGAGGCTGAGGGGAGACCTCATTGCTCTCTAAAACCACCTGAAAGGAGGTTGTGGAGAGGAGGGAGCTGGTCTCTTCTCCCAAGTGACAGGGGACAGGACGAGAGGAAATGGCCTCAAGCTCTGCTAGGGGAGGTTGAGGTTTGACATCAGAAATTTTTTTTTCACAGAAAGGGTCATTGCCCACCGGAACAGGCTGCCCAGGGAGGGGGTTGATTCACCTTCCCTGGAGGGGTTTAAAACATGGGTGCATGAGGTGCTGAGGGTCATAAGTTCATGACTGATGGGAACGGTTTGACTCTATGGTCCAAGAGGTCTTTTCCAACCTGGTGATTCTATGATTCTGTGGTTCCTTTTGAGAAACACCATAATTATGACTCTTGGTACAATGATGCTCCTTCTATTTTCCATGGCTCTACTGCACATGAGTTGGCGGAATTTTATACTGAACATAGCACCCCAACTTTATTTCTTAATCCTCAACTTTTAGCCAATACTTGATATTAAATCATTGTTTGTAATAAAATGGAAGTGTGTCTGGAGTAGCGATCCCTGCCTTCTGAGAACAGGGCCAAGTGGATTCTTTTTAGAAGTGACCCAAATAAATATAGAGGAGATTTTAGTTTTGCAGAACAGTTGGAAGAATAGCTTATGAGTACTGAAATGTCATCACTGATGCTATTAAAAATAGTTTGTTATTTAAGTAGATAAGTAAATAAGTAAAACCTTATTTGAAGTGAAAAAAAAAAGAGTAGATGAAGTATCAGGAAAAAAGTAGCATTTAAAATTAGCTGTAATTTAAGCTTTTTCTTTGTAATTGTGTACAATTTTCTTTTAGTTTTGAGTTTCACATCTCTTTTCCAAGCTAGGAGTCTGTTGGATGCTCGCAGCTACTAACTAGTGTCTCATTTCAGTTCTCAAGAAGAGCTGAGTACCTGTACTTTACAGTTGTGAAAAGACATTTTTAAATCAGTAATAATCAATAACTCAGTTAAAAAATTTATTTCTGATTGAGAAAAGGTACAATGCTTGTCCAGTGCCCAGAGCTGGACAGCTGTGCAGGCTGGCTGGGCCAACACTCTGCATGAGAACCATAGAATCACGGAGTGGTTTCAGTTGGAAAGGACCTTAAAGCCCATCCAGTTCCATCTCCTGCCATGGGCAGGGGCACCTCCCACTGGACCATATTTCTCCAAGCTCCGTCCAACCTGGCCTTGGACACAGAGATGGGGCAGCCACTGCTTCTCTGGGCAAGCTGGGCCACGTCCTCACCAACAGAGAAACCCCAGCAGAGCTCTGAACGGCGCTACTGAATCACTGCAAACCTGCACATTGTTTTGTTGTCTGTTCTTCATCTTGAGCTGTTGCTATACACTCAAGTAGGGTATGATTTGCTGAACTAATAAAGAGTACGATTAGAAGAATTTTGTAATTGGCAGTGCTAGTAATAAAAAAAAAAGTGTTAAAGTCAGTGCATCCTAGGAGATCTAACTCTAAAAGACTCCATGATCTGCTGTGATCATGACAATTGGGGTTTCCTTTTCTTTCATCCCACAAAATCTATAAACGTTCGCAATTCTTAATGTCAAACTTGTGCCCTTTAAAGGAAATATCAATGTGCCTAAAATATCCTCAGGCACAGAAATCCGTGGGGATGGCTTTTGGCTTAAGAGCAGCAGTGTGTGCCTTTTGTAGAAAATAACATTTGTGTTGTATAGTTTATTTATATAATGGAAAGAGTTCGGGTAGTAAAAATGCTGATTACGTAAAGCAGCGTTTGACCTTGCTCTAAAGTCATTACTTGAACACTTGGAGTTGTTGAGCTTTTAATAAGAAATATTGTTCTTTCAGCTGACAGCACCTTTGACAGTGGTCAGGGGTCCACTGTTTATTCCGACTCCCAAAGCAGCCAGCAAAGCGTCATCTACTCGTCCCTGCCGGACCCGGTACCTCCTGCTATCCAGCGGGTGTACAGCCCACCTCTGAGCGAGAGCCAGGCTGTGCCCCATAGCCTTCAGCAGCTGGGGCACTACCAGCAGCCCTCTGTAGTAAGTCTACGGTTTTTCCAAATAATTGTATAGCCTAGGGTGTACTTAATGGCTTGTTTATCCTTTTGTTTTCAGTAGATCTGGATTCCATGGCTTGCTCTGTATATTCCTCACTCAGCTCTGCCACTGGTGACTTGCTTAGCAATACATGCACTTAGTAGATAGATTCATAGAATAGAATCATAAATGGTTTGGGTTGGAAGGGACCTCAAAGCCCATCCAGTTCCACTCTGCTACCATGGGCAGGGACACCTCCCACTGGATCAGGGGCTCCAGGCCCCATCCAACCTGGCCTTGAACACCTCCAGGGATGGGGCAGCCACCACTGCTCTGGGCAACCTGGGCCCAAGCCTCCCCACTCTCAGAGCAAAACATTTCTGCTTAAGATCTGATCTCCATCTCCCCTCTTTCAGCTTAAAATCATCTCCCCTCATCCTCTCCCTGCACTCTCTGACCAAGAGCTGTCAGCAACATAGAGACAGAAAGAGATGGTGTATGTCTGTATTTGCTGTTCTGAAGAAATGCTGTCATACTTACAGTAAAAAAAACTTCTTTTCAATCTCTTGTCACTGAACTTCATTAGTAGCTTTGCAATTATTAGTTTTAAACTCATTCATCTCTTTCAGAACTGTTCTGTTTGGGTTTGTTCACTGTCAATAGAGCCAGATGTTATTGATCTTTTATTTGTTCAAGAACTTATTGGGTTAGATGCTTCTCCCAGTTGTGGCAAAGGTCTAACACCTAGTCACTGCCTCTCTGGCTCTGGGTTTGGATCTAATCTTGCACAGACAGCGACGTGTCCATTACTGAAGTTCCAAAATCAGGCACTGGCAGCCCAGTCAGATATTCACGCTTCCTCCCATTTTCATGCTGTTATGACCTTGGCCAAAAGCAATTAATGGAACTACTGGTGCAAGAACAAACACATGTGAATGAACATAAATCTTCAGGTGCTTCCACAACATGAATGTGTTATGTCCTTCAGAAGCTGTGGCAGCGCTGTGTTCCAGTTCCAGCCTGCACCCGTTACGCCTGGCAGGCGTTTCCGCCACCACAGTGACCCCGACGTGACTTTGACACCAAAAGCAACATCCCTTCGCCAAGAACCAGGAGGGGAAAACGTGTATCTACAGGGTAGAGAAGAGGAAGCAGATGCATCGCTTCTGATAGCATTGAGGACCTCTGCCAACACTGTAGAGCTGATGGTTCCTCAGCAGCCCCATCAGACTCAGACAGCATGTCTACTTCATCTTGACCAAGATCATAGAATCATAGAACTGTCTTATTGGAAAAGACCTTTGAAATCATTGAGCCCAACTGTACCTACCCACTACTGAACCAGATCCCTGAGCACCTTGGCTACCCATCTTCTAAGTGCCTGAGAACCCTTTCTGTGAAGACATTTTTCCTGATATGAAGTCTGAACTTCCCCTTAAAATTTGTCAGAAGTCTTGATGCCCGTTGAAGGTGCTTGCTCCCACAGTAGACAACTCCCAGCAAACACAGTTTCTCAACTTCTTCCCTGAATCAGTAGGACACGTGGCAGAGGTGCAGACCTGTCTCTGTTGCATGAATCTTAATACACAATTAGCCAAAGGCTGCTATGAGGTCTGCAGGAGTTACAGAAAACATTCTGCCTTCCAAATCCTCTGATGGTGGAGCAGCTATTGTGCCTGAGCTGTCCTAGCCCTGGTGTAAGGTGTGCACTAGCAGAACACTGCTGGAGGGCACAATGCGGACTGCAGCTGTGCCAAGTGGCAGGAGAAACCTGTCTGGTGAAAAAGAGAGTAATGATGGGGTAGGTTAAGGGCGTTTGTGTGTTTCATCCCATTTGACTTAAGACAAAACAAGATTTTTCATGATTGATCTACATACTTAGGAAGTACATCTTCTTCCCTCGCATTACCTTGTATTTCCCTGCAGGAAATTCTGAGCTGTATTTTGCATGGAAACATAACTCTAACCAAAGAAAAAAAATTCATCCTTAGCATCTGTCACCAGCTCTCTCCACTGTGAGAACTACCTTTCCTATCCATCTGCTGGGATGCATCTTTCCTCAATTGTTCACCTGAACCACTGCCTTAACAGCTTTAAATAGAACACTCAAAAGACACATAGAACCATGGAATAGTTTGGGTTGGAAGGGACCTCAAAATCCATCCAGTCCCACCCCCTGTCATGGGTAGGGACACCTCCCGCTGGATCAGGGGCTCCAAGCCCCATCCAACCTGGCCCTGCTCTGGGCAACCTGGGTCAGGGCCTCCCCACCCTCACAGCAAAACATTTCTTCCTAAGATCTCATCTCAATCTCCCCTCTTTCAGATGAATGCCTCATCCTATCACTGCACTCCCTGATCCAGAGCCCTTCCCCAGCTTTTCCTGAGCTCCTTTCAGCACTGGAAGCTGCTGTAAGGTCTCCCAGGATGAACAAACCCAACTCTCAGCCTGTCCTTGTAATGAAGGTGCTCCGGCCCTTTGATATCTCCATGGCCTCCTCTGTCTCAGCTCCATGTCCTTCCTGTGCTGAGGACTCCAGAACTGAACACAGGGCTCCAGGTTGGGTCGCATTAGAGTGGAGCAGAGGGGCAGAATCCCCTCCCTCACCTGCTGGTCCCACTGCTTTGGATGCAGCCCAGGACACTTTGACTTTCTGGGCTCTAAGCATCTATTGCCGGCTCATGTTGAGCTTCTCATCCCCCAGCACCCCAAGTTCTCTTCAGGGCTGCTCCCCATCTAAAGCAGAATGTTTTATTAAATTGAGCTATGCAGCTTAGCCTTTTAGAGCAGACTCATTCTGTTCACTGATAGTTTTTAGTAATTTTAACCTAATGCATGATTGAGAGTTTGGCAAGATAACCAACTTTATCCTTTGTCTACTCCTCATAGCCTTTTCTTTTCTGGTGGGGTTTCTTTATTTGTTTTCCTCCTGCCATAATCTAGATAAGAAGTTCCAAGGTTCAAAAATCTTGACAAACACAGGAAACAAGTGTCTGACTCAAACCTTTCCATTTTCAAGAAGAAAAATATCACTGTATTTATCTGGGAGATGATTTACCAAGATAACTAGACCATATTTGGAGCTGTAATAGGTTCTTTGTGGGCTTAGGAGCCTTACTCTGACATACCATTCATTGTAAATTTATCTGACATTTTAGAGAACTGCTGTTTTTACAAACCTTATCTGAATTTCTTTTAGGTTTTTCTTATTTTCACTGCTGTTTTAATTTGTTTCTCATTTCTCGATTCATTTTCTTGGCATCCATGTTAAGTAAATTGCCTACTTCTAAAGAGAAAAATTAGGACAGACCTAAGATTTAAGGTAAAAATTATGAAATGGTAAGAAACATCTTTGTAAGGATGAATTTCTGTTCCATACAGGTCACAGTGTTGCTGTTGCTGTAATTGCAGTCACTGTGTATGAGCTTTTGGTGGCTTTACTGATCTGCACGTCTGCTTCCAGGGAGAAATGCAATGCGGTTTGGTTGTCTTACTTGGAATTTGCCAAACTTTTCCCACATGTCTAGATCAACTCTCCATTCCTTGCAGATATATTTTCATATTTTTCTCTCCCTCTGTTTTGAACCAAGTACTGTGTAGACTACTCCCTTGCAGTTGTATTCCTGATGAACAGTCGTAGAGGCTCTTAGCGTGAGGATGATTCTTCTCTGAAGCTGTGCTCTCCCTCCCACAGCCTGGCCTCCCTGCAGTTCAGACTGCACCCGCGGTGGTGTCCCAGCGGCCCCAGCACTACCAGGAGCCAGCGATGCCGTTCCCTGTCGTCCAGCCCACCACTGTCGCCTCCCTGCCGCTGGGGCAGCCGGTGCTGGCCAGCCAGCAGGTAAGAGCTTGGCTACTGCCTTTCTCATCCCATTCCTTACCCATACTCTGCTCCACCCCATACCTGTAGTGAGTTTGAGGTGTTTGAAATTATTAAACTGCCAGTTAAGAGGCGTAGGGGTGGGGCACAGGGTCCACATGCACATTAAGGGATGGAAGAGGAATGGGCTTGAGGACAATGGTGTGATACCCTGGAATGTCTTGATGTAGTTTAAAATTTCTCTTCTATTGTGGCTTAAGAGCATCAGCTTGAGGCCTTGCATTGAATTCAGTGTATGATCTTGGTCCCTGAAGGTCATAGATCTTTTTTAATTTTACATCATTATTTGGCACCTCCTTTCTAAAAGGTTTGAAGGAGACTGTTGTCTGCTGTCCATTGTCTTTGAACCCTCGGCGATGCTGCATTTTGAGTTGTGCCCACCTGATAAATATAATCCAGTACAGACGTCGAGCTGAGTAGCTTTTTCTTCCAAGCAAAGAGACTGTCTCCCTCTGGATTGTCTCCAAACAGTAATTCTTCATGCCCTTTGAGTGATCGAATTCCCCTCCAAAACGTGTGTTCCTTAAAGGCCTTCACAAAAGCCCTCTTTTACCAAAAGCTTGGCTTCCTTTGGTAGAAACAGGGCTGGGGGGGAGTGTCTGTACACTTTGTGACTGTGTGTATCATACCTCTCCAAACCTTTTCAGTTACCAATGTTTATCTCACAAATTTTCTTGTTTTATTTAACATCCAACTCTTTGTCTGAAAGTATCGGTATAAAACTATTTGCTCTCCTTGAAAAGTCGATGTGAAGGTTTTCCATATAGCAGGTTTTTTTTCTGCAGGGCAGGGATATATTCATGGTTTTCTCAACCAATAAAATTGACACTTCTAAAAATGCAGGACCTCACTATAGAATCATAGAATCACCAGGTTGGAAGAGACCCATTGGATCATCGAGTCCAACCATTCCTATCAAACACTAAACCATGTCCCTCAGGACCTCATCTACTCGTGACTTGAACACCNCTCCAGAGCCTCAACATCCTTCTTGTGGTGAGGGGCCCAGAACTGCACACAGGATTCAAGGAGCAGCCTCACCAGTGTGGAGTACAGAGGGAGAGTAACCTCCCTGGACCTGCTGGTCACACCGTTTCTGATACAAGCCAGGATGCCGTTGGCAGATCTCTCTAGTGGGCCTGGAGCTTGATGCTGGCAGTTCAAAAATCTGTTGTCTGTTTTCCTCTGTGAGTGAATGCTAGTTTCATAGAATCATAGAATCACCAGGTTGGAAGAGACCCACCAGATCATCGAGTCCAACCATAATTCCAAACCATAGTTTGGAATAGGATGTTTGCCCAGCTTGCAAAAAATTCTTTCACCTGCCCTTTCCTCACAGTGTTGCTGTCTCTTGAAATAATTCTATTTCTGATAGTCAAATGACTTAATAACTATGCTCTTTGTTTTCTAATCTGACCAGGAAGCCAAATAAAAAACTTTTCACAGAATCATGGAATGGTTTGAATTGGAAGGGACCTTAAATCCCATCCAGTTCCACCCCTGCCATGGGCAGGGACACCTCCCACAGGATCAGGGGCTCCAAGCCCCATCCAGCCTGGCCTTGAACACCTCCAGGGATGGGGCAGCCACCACTGCTCTGGACAACTTATCCGTTTTTGAAGTGTTATTATTACAGAAATAGGTAAAATGATAAAGTTTCTGTGCAGAATGTCCCAGAGCACCTTTGTGCTTCAGACAGAAGTAGGTCTGGTGTTCCTAGAGTCTCTGAGCGTGGTGCTCGGAGCAGCGGGGATCTGCAGTCTTTGCAGTAAAAGAGCAGTAAGGCAGGTCAGCAAAAGAATGGGAAATAGGGGTGAAAAAATTAATGTAACAGAATGGAATGTATTCATCTTGTGCAAATATTCACTGAGAGCTCAGAGACATGGGAACAATATCATATCACCTTGCATTTTTTTTCCCAATTTGGATATCTATATTTATAAAGTTAAATAGATTAGTGTTATAATTAACATTAATATTCTAATGTTAAGGTTTAAATAGGGCAAAGTTAATATAATTCATATGGATGTTTTCCCCTCCCTATGCTTCATCCAATTCACAAACATTTTGTAAAACATGAATTGAATTGAAAATGGAGTCTTAAGGAAGCTGCTTGGCTCCACAAACACAATTGCTGTGCTTTTAACGTAGTGTCTTCTTGAGCTGAAGGTGGCTGAGCAGCCTGTGTCAGTGTGCTCAATCCTCACTTATCTGTGGGCAGCCTGTCTGAGCTGCAGATTAACCCAGCCAGGGATGCTGAGATTGCTGAGCTGGCTCCGTGTGCTGACCAGGTTTATGGTCTCCGTGTGCTGACCAGGTTTATGAGCTCCTGCCCAGCCCTGGCTGCGTGAGCCTGTTGATGCTACAGAGATGGGGTCGGGCACGGCACAGGGTTCCCTGTGCCACAGAGTGGAGGAGCCTGGTGGAGCAGAGCTCCTGCTGGGGGCTGAGCAGGGGCTGCCCCAGCAGATGAGGTTCATCTTGGTCACTTTGCTCTGTCTCATCACCAGGCCAGCTCCTACTGACATGTAATTGCATTGGTGTTGCTCTTCCCTTCAGTTTGGGATTTTAGTTGAGTAAATGCCCCTGCTTTCCCAAAGCCTGGAATAGCAGAAAGTGCAGTATAGAGCCATGCCATTAGTTTTTTCTGTACTATGGCAAGATGACTACTCAGACAGGACTAGCAAACACTGCAGGAGCTGGTGCAGAGCTATTCAGTGCTGCCCCCAGCATGTCTCATGCATTTGGTGCATTCAGCCCTGGACGATCAAAACTAGACACCAGTAGCTCTTGTTTACTGATCCTTGTATTGGAAACCTACCAGCTATGGTTGAATTTTAGTGTGGACAGCAACTTCCTTTTTCTACAATTCTGTTATATTAATATCTAAAAACTTTGTTTGAAGAATGCTGTTACTCAAAAAGTGCACAGCAAAATATTACGATGGTGGTTTATGGTGGAGGTGATGAAGATGAAAGATTGTAACACTTGGCCATCTGTTGGCCCAAGGGAATGTCAGGAAAATGCACCAGGGGAGTGTTAGGTTGGACATTAGGAAAAGACTCTTACCCCAGAGCGTGGTGGAGCCCTGGAGCAGCTCTCAGGGAAGCAGTCACAGCAAAGCCTGACAATATTGCAGAAGCCTTTGACCAGTGCCCTCAGCCCCATGGTGTGAATGTTAGTGTTGTCCAGGAGTTGGACTTGATGATCCTTGTGGGTTCCTTCCAACTCAGGAGACTCCATGATTCTATGATTCTGTTCATTTTATGGTTAACATTTGGAGCGTGAGGTGTGATGTTAGGTTCCAGGTACTGCAGAGCCGAGGTGAAGCAGTCAGTGCCATGATCCAAAGCAGGTCGATCCAGAAGATCGGGAACAGAAGATGTTTTAAAAGTATCGTCAGCACTAATTAGTGGAAGTGAAGGGGATACTGGTAACATGGAAGATGTGAAAGTTTTATTACTGAGTGTTTTCAGCTTAAATGCAGCTTTTTATTTGTGTTGCACTATAGAAAAGCTGGCAGGGCGGTGGAACGCTGCTTTCCCTGGAATGGTAAAACTGCTTTTTTGGCTGCCACATTATTACTACAGCACCTCAGAAGTAACTCAGATCCAGCTTTTACTATATTTATTGTGTTTTAGTGTTGTATATTCCAATGCCTGCTGCATTACATAGTCAGCTTTTGAATGCCAAGATTAGCTGGGCCTAATCTGCATAGTAGGGACCTTTGAAGTTAGTGGGTGGGGATTTTACAGGGCCAAATAGAACAATCACTGAGATTAAAGAGGCTGAGTCATTGCAAATAACCTTTCCAAGACAGTTAGAACTTGTCTTTTCAGGTAATGTATCTTGCATTAGAATACATTTTAAACATAGTTTCTTGTACAATGTTTAAAGTAGGAGGGCTCTTCTCTTCTTTAAACAAACCCCACACCAAGCAGCAGTTCTTTTCTGGCTGTGCTGCTTGAACTAGAAAGAGAAGCAGGTGGCTGTGTCCAGTGAACAGCTTCTCCCATAAAAGAATCATAGAATGGTTCAGGTTGGAAGGGACCGTGAAGGTCATACAGTTCCAACCCCCTGCGGTGAGCAGGGACACCTTCAAACAGATGAGGTTCCTCAGAGCCCCATCCAACCTGATTTTGAATATTCCTACCTCTCTGGGCAACCCAGTGTTTCACCACCCTCAGCAAAAAAATTTCTTCCTAATATCTAGTCTAAAGTTCTCTTTGTTTCAGCATGTTCAGCCTGGAGAAGAGAGGGCTCCAAGGAGATCTCATAGCAGCCTTACAGTACTTAAAATGGGCCTACAGGAAAGTTGGGAAGGGACTGTTCATAAAGTCTTGGAGTGATAGGACAAGTGGGAACAGGGACAAACTGGAAAGGGGCAGATTTAGGCTAAATATTAGGAAGAATTTCTTCATCATGAGAGTGGTGAGGCACTGGAGAAGGTTGCCCAGGGAGGTTGTGGCTGCTCCATCCCTGGAGGGGTTCAAGGCCAGGTTGGATGGGGCTTGGAGACCCTGATCCAGTGGGAGGTGTCCCTGCCCGTGACCAGGGGGGTTTGAACTAGATGATCTTTAATGTCCCTTCCAACCCAAACCATTCTATGATTCTGTGATTTATTATAAGCTCCCTTTAAGTACTGGAAACTGCTTTAAGGTCTCCCTGGAGTCTTCTCTACTCCAGGCTGAACAACCCTAACTCTCTGTCCTCGGATGGGAGATGCTCCAGGCCTTTGATCATCTCTCTGCCTCATCTGGACTCGCTGCTCCTACAGCTCCATGTCCTTCCTGCACTGAGGACTCCAGAACTGGACACAGGCCTCCAGGTGGGGTCTCACCAGGGTGGAGTCGAGGGGCATAATCCCCTGCCTCACCCTGCTGACCTCTTGATGCAGCCTAGGATATCGTTGGTTTTCTGGGCTGTGAGTGCACATTGCTGGCTCATGTTGATCTTCTCATCCACCAGGACCTTCTCCTCAGGGCTGCTCTCAATTCTTTCTCCTCCCAGCCTGTATCAATACTGAGAGTGGCCCCGACCCAAGTGTAGGGCCTTGCACTTCACCTTATTGAACCTCATGAGGTTTTCACAAGCCCACTTCTCCAGCTTGTCAAGGTCCCTCTGGATTCACAGGCACTAACCTTGTCTTTTTCTGCTTTCCTTCTGCAGCAGCCGCCCATCTCGCAGCAAGCCTCCCTGCAGCAGGTGCTGGCCAGCCAGCCCGTGTGCCCCATGCAGCCCGCAGCCCATCTCTTGCCGCAGTACCAGCCGCAGACCTCGCAGGTGGCAGCCAGCAGCACTCCGCTAAAGCCCCTGCAGATCTCAACCGTGCCGCAACTACCACCGGTGGCCCCGTCCCAGGTAACAGCTTTGAAACTGCATGCGAGTACATCCATTGGAGTGTAGTGTTCCAGCTAATAATTAACATGATTTGCTGGTTTGTGTGGCTATTTTCAGTGTGTACCAGTTTATTTAGTCTGTAAGAATATAGCTTTTTCCCAATTCTGATATTTATCTTCACTCTTGGTTTTTGTGAAGCAGAAATCCCCTTAGTGAGTAACCCTTTGTCATGCCTAGAGAATTCAGTTGGTGGCAGTTACGAAATTACAAAAATAGCTTTTATTTATTTGTGCCTTCCCCTGTGGCAAATTCTCTTCCCCATCCCAGGCTTAAGAACACAAGAGGTTGCTCATTTTTTTCTGTTTCTGGGCTCACCCATCACCCCTCAACCCCTCTCCCTGGCTCTCAGACCAATTTCTGTTTCCAGCAGCAGGGCTGGACCCTTTCCTCACCCTGGAAGGGGTTTGTGGTGCCATTGGTCTGTTTGCTGGTGACAGCCACCAGGCTGGGAAAGGGCTTGCACCAAAGAGATGAAGCGAACTGCTTCCATGGGCACAGGGTTGTTATTCTGCCACATCACTGGAGATTCTGATTGTAAAAACCCTTGCGTGGGATCTCCCGTGGTGCCTGGGTTGCAGCCAGCCTGTTTAAAGACAAAGGTTTTCAATTGTCCTGCTGAATTTTGCATGAGAGTTTTGCATTTTGGTCTGATTTCTTTTTCATTTCTGTTCTGATGAAAGCAGCTTTTAATTAGGATGCTACTTGAAGGCTTTAAGCTAGAGTTACAAATAGTTTTAAGCTTCTAAGGTATAAAAACATCAACCCAAAATGATTTTTTTTTCTCTTTTGCTAAGGATTTTAAGTATAAATCAGGTTTTATTGCTGTTTGTAAACCTCAGGAAATGAATGGAAGTGATTAACAAGCAGACATAATTATCATCACAGCACCGGGTGGTTTTTATGTACTTGTATGGCAATGAAACAGCTTTGTACCATCAGTGAATGCACTTACAATTCATGTGATATTCTGTTTTTTTCAGATTCCTCAGTTTCCTGTCATTCCTGCAATTACTCCTCTGGCAGGACTTGACAGCCTTCCTCCCAACCTCTCCGACATACCAGCTGCAAACGTACCCCCCATCCCCGCTCCCTCGCAGTATTTCACTCCGGCTGTGATTTTACCCAGCCTGCCCATGAACCCCACGCTGCCCATGGCCCCCAACTCCCCCGCCCTCCCCATGCAGGCGGTCAATCTGCCTCACACCACCGTGGCTTCTTTGGTCTTGCCCTGCCAAACAATCGTGCCAAACATGTCGGCTGCGACGATCCCGTTGCTTGCCGTGGCCCCGCCAGGGGTGCCGACGTTGCCCCCGCATCCCGGCGTGCCCCCGCTGCCCCAGCAGCAGATGTACCAGCCCACCTTCCAGCAGATCATTCAGAGCGACGCGCCCTCTCCCCATCACACTCAGAGCACGCAAGCCGTGTCCCAGCTGCAGCAACCTCCACCTCCTCAGTCGCTGCAGCCGAGCGTTATTCATCCTGCCGAACAGCCTCTGTCTGCTCCGGGGGCTGCTCACCAGGTAATTTACGGAGCGCGGGGCTGTGTCCGTGCTGGACCATAGGATGGTGGCTGAGTGCAGGCGTTCCTGGGACTCGTTCCCTTGGAAACACCCAGTGGGGAGGTTTTTTCCCTTCTCTTAACATGTTTTGTTAACTTCTTGATCTTAGTCTTGGAGGTGGTTGTTGGAGCTGCGAAGTCAGGTGGGGCAGGTGAGGTCTTAATCCACATAAATATCATAGAACCCCTAGGCTGGAAAAGACCTTTGAGATCATCAAGTCAAACCATACCTGTCCACTACTTAACCAGAGCCCTGAGCACTTCATCGGTCCATCTTTTAAACATCTCCAGGGATGGGGACACCGCCACCTCCCTGGGCCTGAGAACCCTTTGGTGAAGAAGTTTTTCCTAATGTCCAATCTGAACCTCCCCTGGTGCAGCTTGAGGCCATACCAAGGGGATACAGGGAATAATCTTTGTAAAATGAAAAGATGAGTGCTTTTTGAATCCCCTCTTCCTTCTCCCATCTCAAATTGAGGGAAGCATGGGCTGTTGTTCTGCGGCTGTGATGGCAGCCTTGCTGATGCCTTTGCTCCCATCTGCGCGTGATGCGTACGTCGGCCATTGTTCACTAATGAGCGAGCAGGCAGGAGGGAGCAAACTGATAGAGATGGTTGATGTAGAACTTCTTTAACACAGTAAAGGGAAATGGCAGTTCAATTAGGACACCAGAAAACTGCATGGAAGAGGTTCTCGGATGAGAGGGAATTCTGTCTGTGGGGCCTTTGCCCCATAAATGAAAAAAGCATAAAATAGAGCGTCTGGTATCAGCACTGTTGAGAACTGTCTCAGGGCTTGTTGAAAGAGTCTGTAAATACTTCTATTGCCATATATGTGATCCTACAACATGAAACGCAGTCTGACCCAAGCAGAAGAGATCACACCATCCATTAATAATAGCGTTCTTGAAAAGCTGTGTTCTGCTGCATCACTTTGCCATAATATATTGATTAAAAATCATAATATCCCATTTCAATCTACCATATCATGGCATCTTCAAAGCAGGACAAAGAACTTTAAATTTGTCTCTTCAGCCGTGTATTTGGTACAGAAATACTATGAGAATATAGGCAAGACAGAGCCCAAGGCTGTTACCACTGAGCTCATGAGCCATAGTGTTCCCAGCGGCTTCGCAGGGAATTGAATCAGGCACAGCAAATGCCAAACCTGGAGAACTGATATTCCCAAACAGTCCTGACACGGTCATTGTCTATCGAACATGTATGAAAAAAACTGTGTAATTGCTTTTTTAGGCTGAAAAATAGCTATGACAAGCAAAATGGACAAGTGCAGAGGGATATTAAAACCCACAGCATTCTACATTTTGCATCATAGAATCATAGAATGGTTTGGGTTGGAAGGGACCTTAAAGATCATCCAGTTCCTGGGACATCTGTGAGGTGTTTCTCTACATAAAGGCTTCCCAGTGCACTGCTGTTCTGGCAGTTGATGCCTGGCACCCCTGAATTCAGATTTGCCCAGGTAAATTATACGTTTAAACATTTTGTGACTTCATTTTAAGATGTTAAAAAACAAAATTCCCTGCTCTTCTGCAATACACGCAGCCATTGCTATCCTAACACCCTGCGCTTAGGAAGTCATGTAACTGTTATGTGTTCCAAAGCACACCAGGACTTTATTTTTATCCACGTTAAAACCTGGACAGATAATTTTGCTCATATCCAGAATCTGCAGAGAGCATGCGGTAGCAAAATTGCGTGGCCTAGTTCTCAGATGAGTCTTGAGATCTTTTTAATATATTCTCCTAATAGGCTACATTTTTGGGTGATGGTTCTTTAAAAAAGTAAAAATTAATACTGTAAAGCTTTTATTCTTCCATATTTTCTTTTCTTTCCCTTTTTCCTCTTCCCACAAGCTCAGTCCCCTTGGAAAAATACATGATGTATCTAAAAGGAGAATGTTCTGTTCTTAAATGGACTGCTTTAAAAAAACCTGTTATGCAGAATAACAACATGGTCTCTAAGGTAGCTGCATCTGATCACATCGGCCCAGTTCCCACAAAGTGCTTGGGCACCAGAGTTATTTTAATGCACTGGAAAAATCCACTGAGATAAATGAAACTTCCTGCGTGTGCATAACACAAGGAAGCATTTGCAGGATTGAAACCTTATATCATCAAGTGTCTTAAATCATAGTCATAGAATCATGG
>WAAB01023708.1:119617-130865 GCA_013389865.1 Piaya cayana | reverse complement strand
GGGGGGAACTTGTTAGTGAAATAGGACGAATAAACTGGCCTTTGATAGCTCCTTTCAAGACTATGGCTTGAATATTTGGATCACTGCTTTTCATGTCATAATTAATATTTAAATTATGGACATTCCAAGAGCTCCCTGCCAAGATACACTGAACAGGGCACTGTGCAGATCATAACCATAGAAGAATTTAGTCTAAAAGGCTCACGGGAGAGGAGGTGAACAGTCACAGACAGGCACAGATGTGGTGACCTGAACATCAGCTGCAGGTATCCAGGTCCCAAGCTTCCAGTCCAGAGTTATTGGACCATGGA
Source organism: Piaya cayana (assembly GCA_013389865.1). Lineage (NCBI taxonomy): Eukaryota > Metazoa > Chordata > Aves > Cuculiformes > Coccyzidae > Piaya > Piaya cayana. The sequence continues at coordinate 130,554 of WAAB01023708.1, read as the reverse complement.
TTTTTCACTTCCTTGTCTGGCAGCACAATGCTACCATAGTCATTGCTGCATCCCTCGCTGGGAGTTCACATTCTCCATCCCAGTAGCACTTAGACAAAAAAAAAGAGAATCAGTGCTGCTTGTAACACTTGACTCGAGCGTAAGCTTTCCTTCCATAGAGGATTCTTGTCATGCCAGATATGGAACTAAAGCAACATTTAGAAAGTTTGATTTAGTAATGTTGAAGATGCTGACTTTCAAGTACTGCGTCATGGAGCTAAAGTAGCAGATGGCTAATTCGGTCAGATGCTCAGCCTGTCCTGGCCTTCTGCAACCAAAGGATCTGAAAAATTCTCCAAAATCCAAGGAAACGTACTTTGGGGCTGCTGGCAACAAAGAGAAAATAAAGCCTCTGAATTTAATCCTTTTGCATTACCATTACCTTCCTGGTGAGGTGGGCCTCCAGCCAACAAACAGACTGTTTTTTAGCTTTTAATTAACCACGTGCATTTTAACAACATAATGTAGATAAATGCATACAGCTTTCTCCACAGTAGAAATTAATCACTTGATTCTATTCATTACCTTGCCTGAGTGAATCTATCTGCAGTAACTAAGGCAGTTAGCACGCAGTCTGAGCTAATGCAGAAGTGGGGAAATGGAGCTCTGACCAAAATGAGATGCTGTCATTCTGAATGATGCAGAAAGAAACCTCAATGACAAAGCAATACAGATGAAATCAGGCTACGTGTTTTGCAGCCAAACACACAAAACAAGAAACGAAAGCAACTCATGATGCTATCAGAATTATGGACCAGTTTTCCCTCCCTCCCGGACTGGAGCAACTGGTGCAGCCTGTGGGGCAAGGCTCTGTGCTGAGGCAAGAGCCGCAGTGGCCACAGTGCCAGGGCTCGCTCCTCACCTGGCCAGCCTTCTGTCCTCTCCTTCCTGACTCTGTGTGTGTGTGTGTGTGTGTGTGTATGGCTCTGCTTGTCAGTCAGGACAAACTGAGAAGTCTGAGGGACTGATAAACCAGCAATTACAGAGCAAAGTTAACAAGAAAAGACTGCACCATGTTGGCTGGTGGGAGCGTTTGTTCAGGGAGGGGAGAGAGCTCCAAGAGGAGATACAACTTTCACAGCACAGATAACAGGTTTCCTCTTGACATCAGTCCCTGATGTAAAACCAGTCTTTTGGCTTGGCTAACAAATGTAGTCATCCTGAAGCCTTGAAATATCTCATTTCAGTTGCACGCTTTGCTGTAAACTTCGTGTATTAACATCAGGTGGATCAAATGTGATAAAAATGTCCAAAGAGGAATTCAGAAGTGCCAGAGTCAATGTTCAGCTTAAAGATTAATTCTTTAAACTTAGAGGCAGTTATTGACATCTGTGTCTCTCATTAGGAGAGGAACATTAGAGCTGCTGTACTAAGACAGATCATTAACTGCAATACCTTCTTCCTGCCAGTGACCAGAACAGGCTGCTGTGGGGAACTGTGTGAGAAACAGGCATAGATAAAGAAATCCTTTCCTGCCTTCATCAAACAGTGGTCGAAGGGCTTCCTGAGCCAAATGCTGTGAGCAAGCTACTATGTTTTGTCCTCATCAATGTACCTATCCTCCATTAATCTGTCTTCTCCTATTCTGAACCCATTTGCACTTTTGGCATCCAGCGCTTCCCATGGCAACAAGTCCCACAGTTTAATTATGCACTGTGTGAAAAAGTACTTCCTTTTGTTTGTTTTAAACCTGCTAAAACAGAATGACAGGATGCGCAACAGAATTGCATGGGCAAACTTAAATGGGAAGACAATGTGGAACGACAATGGAAAATCAGTCTCAGTGTGGAGAACTGGAAACCAGCTTTGTTTTTGCTTTACTCTGACCACCAGTACGGGTTAGTTAGTACTTCCTATTGTTCTTCTCCCTGACATAAATAAGCCAATTTACCTGATTAGCATGAAGAGTTAGAAAACAACCTGAGTCCCCTGCAAAATTGGGCAATCTTTGTCAGAAGAGTGAGGTCTGCCATCCTCCTTTTCTCTTAGGGTTAAAAAGATGTTTTGATGCTGCCTGGGCAAGGAGGGCCTCTGAATTTGCATTTGAATTTGCTAGGCGATGTGATAGTTAAAAACGACAACATATTTTGAGGCTCTCATGGAGACACACCAAAGGGAAAGAGCAAGCGAGCTTCTCTTCTTGGAACTGAAGTGAGGTAGCATCTGGAAAAGGTAAGTGCAGTTCTCTGCACCTCGTTACCAGGAAGACAAACTGGAGGAAGTTCAGAGAAGAAAAGCCAACTGTGGCTATAAGAACTGGCTGATGAGAAAAAGTACAAGTAGCTGACAACATCGTTTGCTAACCATCACTTAGGGAGTTAAGATCACGTAGTAATTGTTAACTAATGTTTTAAGCGTATACCTGCAGGAATAAGAGGAACTAGGTTAGTGTGGGACAAGAGAGTAGCATAAGTAATGACGAGCTTAGCAGAAAGAAAATGTGATAACAATACTTCACCATCCCTGGCCCTGCCTGATGTCTGGGTTTGATCTGGCAGTTCCAGGTCTCAGCACATAATGTTTGCCAGGAGCAGAAGTTACGGTTCTTTCTCCCCGTGGAGAGAAGTGTGGGTACAATGTTGTCAGTGCTTGCCCGCAGTGATGAGGGGCTTGAACCTCCTACTCGTGACCCAATGTAAAGGCCCAACTGGTGCTGCTGGAGCCGTTGCTCTGCATGTTCCCAAACCAGACAGAAGCACTGTTTGTGTCCCATTCACACTCCTGTCTGTGACAATAGGTAGCAGGACCTTGACCTCAGTTCAGATGTTCTCTGGAGAGCACAAACTCCTGGATCTAAGTTAGGGTACAGGCAGATAGGGAACGACTAATCCTGCCTCAGCTTTATCCATAGGTCTCAGTGTACTCCTAAGAAGTTATTCATGTCCTGAAACCCACAAATAGGGATACTGCTGTGTCCAAAGCCCATACATGAGCTAAATATGAAGGAAACTGTAAAAAAAAAAGAAACTGCAGCATGGAATGGAGATGCAAGAACATGAAAAGAGCAGGTAAAAAATACACGAGCATCAGATTGCCACAGATGTAACAGCAGCAGGGTTTTGAGGAGTGCATGCTGTGTGGCAAACCTTGCCAACGTGACTTCCTTCTGCTAACTTCTCTGATTATATGGTTATCTGGAGCATCCTGACTCTTCAGGAATTTACTCTTCAAGTGACACAGACTAAGGTTTTGACAGGCTGTGGTGCTCTCTCCCAAACAAACTCATTTATCTATAGAACACATTTATCCTGGCTAACTGACTTTAACATACATTCTTACAGTTTAATATTTTACAGGTGTCAGATGTGTGCTATGAAGGCTACATAAAGAGCAAGGTCATGTCTCCCAGTAGACTCAGTCCTGATGTGAAATGTAACATAATTTGAAAAGTACAAACCCAATAGAAAAGCAGCTTAGGAAGATACAGAAATGAAGTAATGCAGTGAGTACTTGGTTCAAGCACATCCTAAAATTAAATTGCTTACTTATCTTCAGAGGTAGACCATCCTGACTTGACTCTGTAATCATGGTCCAACTAAACCTGCCTTCACTTATGGTCAGATTTTCAGTACATCTGGGACTGCAGAAAAAGACCTTTTCTTCAGAAGCAATCTCCTAGAAGGTAACACAATGGCAAAAGTCAGGTGAGGTTTGCCCAGTTCCTCCCAGACTGCTAGAAGTTCTTTAAAGAATAAATGTGAGCTACTTCAGCCTTCAGTTTATATTGATAGGACCATATTAATTAATTGGTTAGATTATGTTAATCAATCCTGAAACTTTCATTTGCATGAACTTCTAAAGAAAATTACCGAAACTAATTTTTTTTCTAAAGTCAGATTATACAAATTTAAAATAGAACTGTAGAGAGGACAGTGTATGAACTGTTCTCTAGGAGGAAGTTGTGTTTTCTTCAGTTATTTTCTAATACATATTGGTAATTTTATATGAGGAATAATTTTGGTCTATTATAAATCTGTAATTAGCAGGCCTCTCACACAATCTACAATGCCTCTGAAGTTTCTATCCTGGTGAGCAGCCTGCTTCTTGTGTCTCCGCTCTAGATGTTCTACATATCCTGTGATCTGAACAGGTTTAAAAAATCCAGTGTTTGTTCACATACTGATTGCATCTTTGGCTGTGCCTTGACATACGAAGAACTGCATGGGTTAGCCTGTGACCCATGCGCATAACGTTCCTCATTGCTCGTCAGATGAATGATCCCCACAAACTGCACTGCCCGTTGCTGTTGGAGTCCCTGGAAGTGGACACAGTTTTGAACCATGAGAACTTGCTTCCTGTGCTGGGCTAGGGGAGGAGCACGTGGAGCCCCAACACAGTGCTCCTTCTGCAGGCATTTCCTGCATGTACCTGATCCAGCAGATGTACGTGTGAAAGCAAGGACTGTAGATCTGCCTCTGAATTACTCTGCTCTGAATTATGGCAGCTGAGCCGGGCAGTGTACAAGCATCTACAAGGATATAGCACTGAGCTCTGGGTTGAAGTCCTGCTGCCTCTTCTCAGCAACTACGTACCACCTGTCTGGCTGCGGAAGGTAGCGTTCAGACACCTATTTGCATCTTTTTATAGCAATTTTGCTGTAAGGTTTTAAAGCAATCACTTTAAAATAAAGTATGGTAAGAGATCAAGATTTGGATTAGCATCTGCATCGGGTTTGGCTCTGATGTCATTGGAAAAGTTCAAGGTAACATCTGGGCTATGGTTTAGACTCTGCAATACTAAAATTCCTATGTCTGCACCTACAGTTTCAGGCCCCAGTACTGGCATGAGGTAAGATTATGAGGTGGCCAAACTAAGTCAGGATTGAGAAAGAGCAGCTGTTCTGAAAATTTAATCAAATCAAATCCTTAAAGTGTTAGGAAAGAACTGTAATGTTTTGAATACAGATTTTTTTATATATATACAGATTTTATATGGGTGTATTTATTTTCATGTCAAGCATGATTTACTTTTTGGTTTGCTTTTACCAAAAGTGTTATAATGAGTGCAAGTCATGGTGTAGGTATTGCTGTCCCAGCATATACGGTCACCCCAGTTCCCATTTTGGAGTGTATTTGGTATAAAGCACCTTGCCATCAGCCTGATTTCATGCCTATCAGGAGAGCTGGACTGTCAGCTGCACAAGCATTTCAAGAGTTTTCCATGACCGGCACTGCCAGCACAGGGGAGCAGAGTGTGGAAACACAATAGCGCAATGAAGACAAATTTCCTCACCAGATTCCAGGGAAGAAAAATCAAAAACCCAGAAGGCTATGAAATAAACTCATTGGGCACAGTAAAGTATGCAGCTTTGAAAAAGCATTCCCCTTATTTCCAGACTCAAAAGGGACCTGGACAGTGACTTTCCTGACAGGTGATTATTGGTAGAGTGGGTGAATTAATAGAGACATGACAAAGACCCAATCGGGATGGTTACCTACACCTTCCTCTGAGCCAGCGTGAGCTCATATCATTTCAGACAGCCAAAAGTGAATACAGAGCTAAAGCAAGGCTCTATTTATTAAATTATGCACGCTTTCAGAACAGTAAAAATAAAATACCTTGCTCCTATATCCCACACGTTGAATGGAAGCCATTACCCTCCACTTCAACCAGGGAAAGCATCCTTGTTTTCCTTTATCTCCTGGATCTCCCAAATCACATGGGTTTCCTCTTTGCTCCGTGATAGCATTATCAGAAGCCAAAACAGAGCTGTAGGCAGAGCTGGGCATCTCTGAAGTCAGCCCTCCCCTATTCTGCGCATGTAGTGGAGCAAACTGTGCAAAGGCCAGGTTAGCTGTGCTTCCAGGGGATGTGGCATCCTCCTGAGCCCCCATCGCAGAGCAGAAATCCTCATCAGTAGGTGCCAAATACTCTTTGTGTAACTGAAAGAGCCGCTAGTACCCTGGGAGACTGAGATTTTGGCACCGTCAGGAAAACATGCGGTGTCATCAGAGCTAGCAGTAACTCTCCTGCCGCCTCTGGTGTGAGCTACTAGGGTATAACTGGCCCAAGAAAGTCCTCTGGACTCAGAGGCTGGTGGCTGGGTACTGTCTGTGGCTGCCGCTGCCGCATTTCATCAGTCGATTCTGGGCTATGCAGTTTCCATTACAGGGAGACCTCAACTCAGGGGCAGGAGTGAGAGGGTGAGATATCTGCCATAGAGAAAAATTATTCTTCCCTTCATTTTGGCCATTTAACATTGTACCTTACAAGATATTTCCACGTGCAACCATCAGGGCATATTCTGTCATTCAGTTATGAAAAAATGAATGCTTTGCCTATAAAAATCATCAGCTTCAGAGGACAAATTACACAAAATCTGATTCTGTCCTTAAGGCAATTCCTCCTCTAGCCTTTTCGTGCCAATTCTATCCAAGTATTTTGGCTGCTACCCATGGAAATGAAGCCTTTGACGATTTCCTGCACCTGAGAGTCTAGCAATCTATTTTTCAGATGAAGACAGATTTCAGCTCCATCCTTCTAGCTCCACTGTTAAACAGCTATTAATAGGTAGATAGATTGTTATTGTAAGCTTCTATATTTGACTATTAACAGCCACTGAATGTGCGTATCAGCTCCAGATAAAACAAACCTACCTTGGGATTGATTTTATGATGCCAAAATGATAAAGTTTGCTAAAAAATGTAGAGTGAATGTGTAAGCTCTGGAAAACATTAACAAAAATAACTAAGTAACACTCCCTATTCATACCTAATTCCTACTGACATCAAATTTAGCTGTGTGTACTTTGGACCCGTTTGAACTGTTAGAGCGAAAAATCTTGCTGCACAAGTCCTCTTCGAAACATACAATGTTTTGTATTCTGATTACTCTGTTAAAAGAAAAAAAAAAGATGTTTTGTCATCACTAGAGTTTAGGCAGATTCTCCATTGTCTGGTATCTTGTTATAGTCATTTATATCAACACAGAGTGGGTGTACAGTAGCCAGCAGTCTGTGTTAGCAGCATTTTACATTCAGTTTGCACTTACGTAACTGATTGTGCAAGATGTGAGAGACAATCTAGCCCCTGGGAATTGTATGTATTTTGGGTGTAATCTTTATGTGTGTAGCCAACACATAAGAAAACAGAGAAGTTTTAACATGTTACAGTTGCCATCACCCCAAACAAATATAATTCACCAAGCAGCTTTCAGTTGCGCTTATAGGCAGGATCCAAAATAGCTCATGGTTTGTGGTGGCAGATACATAGGAAATATGAGCCTGTAAGGAACAATATATTGCTTTGTTTTTCATAGCGTTGTTCACCACATTCTCATAATGGTCTGATAAGAAACTCTTCAGGCCAAGGAAAGGTTAGGAAAGTGCATTCCAAGAAAAACATTGAAGCCCGTGTGGTTTTACTGGATGCTGCTTTGCAATTCAGAAGAATTGGTGAATTATGTCACACGTGAGCTGAATTAGATTTAAACTCTGGTTTAGAGAAGCTGGTATCATGGCGATCACTAGGATAGCCCAGTCCAGAAAGCAAATGGTATGAAGCTGTGTTTATAGTACGGGGCCATGTGTTCCTTCCTTTTACCACAGAGCCATTAATGTTGCATATCCCACTCTGCTAGTCAAGGTGTCTCAGAAGAGATATTAACTATATTGGAGGCTAAAGGAAATGGAGGCACCTTACCAGTGTGCTCCCCTGAGAGTCTGGAATGTGTTGGCTTGGAAATCCTTGACAAGACTCAAAAGCACCATTAAAGTTTTCCTGTGACTTTTTTTTTTCCCTTCTCATAGCTGTTGACAGTGTATGGGGAAAGGGCATTTGCTGGTGGCAGCATGTGTCTCATACCCACAAATATCCAGTGCCAAAGAAAGAAAAGCTCTCAAATCATCAGAGAGCCAAGTGAGGCCCATGGGTGGCCTGAACATTCTCAAGGTGTCTGTGTCTTTAGTTTGGAATCTTTATTTTGCTTGACTGTAAACCGCAGCCCCACTTGGAAGAGCAAAGGAAAAACCAAAAAGGCAACCCCTGGCTGACTTTTTGCTGGACACTTTCATCTCCCTAGTGCTGGGGGCACTGCAGGTTTTAAGAAAGGGAAGTTGAAACGTCAGTGAAAAAAAAGCTGTTTTTCTCTAATCCAGCGCTCAGAAACAGCTGAACCAGTTTTGCTGAAACCTTAAACATACTCAGCATGAGGCAGATTCCCCTAGAACAGATTTTTTTCCACCTGGATGATTTAAATTTGGCAAAATCATAATCAGATGAATGTAGAGATGTAGGATGGAAAAACGATAAGCTCCTGCCAGCTCTGCTTAGAATAATAGTTCACATGTTGTCCACCCATTTTTAGACCAAGATTTGTCTTGTTCTGCTGCATCTAGTGAATCCCTTTAAGATTGACCTGAATTAATGCTTATGATGGTCGTAATTCATTTAGTAAATCAAATCATGATGGTGAGGAGGAAGAAGACATGAGAATATCTAACAGATGAGTTATCTGGAAGACGGCAGCACCAACTGACATCACCCCGCAATGCACAGTCCCTCTGTCTGGTGCAGTCTGGCTTCTACGGCGCTAGGAAAATGAGAGGCGAACTCCCTCCTATTTCCTCCTTGGAAGGTGTTCAAGGCTGTGGCCTCACCTCTCTTGGAAGAGTCTTGAAGTATTTTCAGTAATAGGAAGGGGTGGAATGGCTGCGGGATGGATCCTCTTGGAAAGCGCCCCGTAGCATTTGGGGATGACAGTGCTGGTAGCCTCCTCTGGCTGTTAAAAGATGGACTTTGCTGGATCGCTCACTAGTTCTGTACAGCCAGACACATTTATTTCAGCTAGGAGTGATTAATCTCCGGCGTAACTCTCCTGAAGTCTGCAGTGCCATGCAGGGTGCTATTCTGGGTGAAAACTCCCACTTTTGAGAGCAGAAATCAAACAGGTACCGTGCCAAAAATATACATTAATGGCAACAGAACCTGCAAGGCATAGAAATAGTTCTGTTCTTCGAGACTCATTTCACTTAGAGCTGTGAAGTAATTCATGTATTGTCCAGATTAACCAGCCTAGGAATCAGAAATCTTCCATGGGCCATTTATTGCAGATAATTGGGGGAGCGGTGGAAACACCACCTGGCATTTGTCACTGGTTTGGAAATATTAATTTTCTGATTTTTTTTTTTAAGGTTAGGGGGTTTTTTTTGTTTGGTTTTTGGGTTTGGGGGGTTTGGTGGTTTTTTTTTTTTTTTTTTTGGGGGGGGGGAGGGTCTTGTTCGTTTGTTTGACTGGTTTTTAAAGTATTTTCTTCTAACACATCTGCCCGGTGACCAGCTCCCTACCGCCATCCAGGTGTTTCACGTTAGTGCCGCTCCCGAACCCGGGGACACAGAAACGCGTAAAGAAAGCGGCGCTGCCCCCCCGGCCACCCGCAGCCGGCGGCGGAGCCGGGTCCACGGGGGCACGGAGGCTCCGCAGCCCCACCGGAGCCCCACCGGAGCCCGTGGGCTGCCCGCTCCCCCGGTAAGGGCTTCTCCCCTCGCCATCCGAGGCACCTCACGGGCTCCGTCCTTGGGGAAAGCGGGATGGGCGCTGGAAAAGGAGGGCGAGAGGCTCAGGGCAGCGATGGAGCAGCCTTCGGGCGCGGCTCGGGGGCACTTAAGGAGGGTAGAGCAGCCGTCGGGGGCCCACGGGGAGCCTGTTGGACCCGTCCCCGCCGGCCCCCGGAGTGAGAGGCGCTCGAAGCGGCAGATTTAAGCCCCTTCTCCCCTCCCTGCCGCTGCCCTCCCCGCCCGCCCCGTCGGGAGCGCGTCCCGGGGTCCCGGGTTGTTATTGCGATTTTCTTTCTTCCTTGAGCTCAGAGCCCCTCGACGGCCGGGGATTTCGCGGAAAGTGAAGGGGAGGACAGGGCCCCGAAGTTATTACACGAAATAATGAGTTCTCCAGCCGATCCCTTCGGGCTGAGCTTGTGCCGGTGCGGGGATGCTCACATCCCACCCGCCGCCCTCCAGAAATCCCCAGATTAGTAAGAAAATTTAGGGGTGTTTCAAGCGCATTCCAAGAAAATTAATGTGAACTTCCCCCCCCTCTTTTTTAAATCGGGAAAAGAGCGAATTCTCTCTATCCCCCGAGGTTTTTCAGGTAAATTGGAGCGCTTTCCAGAGGGAACCCGAAGAAATAATAGAAATATTAAAGCATTATTTTGGTTGCGTTGGTCTTGTGGTGTCTACAGCACCTTATTTTAAGTGCCCGTTAGGCTGTAAAATCCAGTCAAAACTGTATTCATCGCAGTCATATTGGTAATAATGGATTTTATCCGAAGCTGCGTTATCTCCCGCAACAGAAACTACAAACAAAATGCACGTTCCAAAAGAAAGGGAAAAGGTTTTATTTAATCCAGAATATAATTAAAATCTCATGTATTTTTATTGGTTTTAGTATCCAGCAGAGTGAAAATATTGAAACTCCGAGCCCCCTTGCATTAAAAAGTCACAACTGCTCTATTTTATTAGTTCTGACTGTGTGAAAAAAATTATAAGGACAACATTGAAAAAATCCGAGTTTTAGAGCCCCGAATGGCCATAAAAACAATAAAATCAACTATAAAACCTGCACTAGTGATATTAAAAAATTATGTAGTTCAATAAATGTGACATTTCATGAATGCGGATTTAATAGTCTCCAACCCGCGGAAGGAGGAAGGCTGAGGTCTAACAATTGAATTTGAAAGGGGCGGTGCTGTGGAACTGCAAAATTAAGTGCTTCATTTTTCTTGTTAGGGATTATGCAGTGGTAGTGGAATGTAATAACCGCACCATTAAAACTTCCTTTTAACAAGGCCTATTGCTGGTATAAAAGTCAGAAAAGAATAATCTCTTCCTCTATTTATTTGTTTTCCAATGATACAGAAAAACATGTTTTGGTGGTTTTTTTTTTTTTTTTTTTTTGTTTTAACTT
>WAAB01023708.1:0-118554 GCA_013389865.1 Piaya cayana | reverse complement strand
TCGGCGGCGGGGGGGGGCGGTTTCCCCCTTCCCTGTCCGGGCTCATTGGCTGCACGGAGCCGCGGCAGGAAGGGGACAGCGACCACGCGGGCCCCGCCCCGCGCCGATAGAAACCTACCGAAGGGTAACCCGAGCCCAGAGAAACCCGCGGCGGCGGCGCCAGCAGCCGGGCAGCCGCCGCGGTCGGGGCCGGCTCCTTTGCGGGGGCGGGCGGCCATGCAGTACCAGCCGCCGGGCGCCGCGCCGGCTCCGCTGGGCGTCCCGCTGTACGCGCCCACGCCGCTGCTGCAGCCCGCGCACCCCACGCCCTTCTACATCGAGGACATCCTGGGCCGCGGNTTTTTTTTTTTTCTTTTTGCTTAAACTTGTTCTCAGGATTTTGAATCTACAGCTTGTAAAATATTGTGGGGGCCCTTCACAGCGCTGCCTCGTATCATGCACGTCGTTATTCCAGGGGGCAACGGGTCATCGGTTTACTGTACATTTATTAAGTAAATCAAGCTGCAAATCCAACACTTCCAGATGAAAACATTAGCTAAACCCCTTGGAAAGAGCAATGCCTGGGAGACTGAGCACCGAGAGAAAAAATAATCAAAACTGTCAGCTCGCTTTACGTGTACCTGATATTTACAAGACACAAGACCACGCTTTAAAGGTGAGTTTTGGCATTTGTTAACAATGTAAAGGAAAAAGCCCCACAACCTCCCTATATTATTAAATATATATATATATTTCCATTTCACCAACACCCTTTCGTCTTATTCTGAGCCTCTTAGTTATTAACGTCTTCGTGGGTTTGAACTGGAGACCTTTTAATAAAAGAGAGTCGGTTAACCCCGCACCTGCTCTTCCTTGGCAGCTTTCCGTGCTCGGGGACGGAGACGGGGGACAGGGGACAGGGCCAGGGGATGGAGGTGAGGGATAGGGATGGGGACGGGGCACAGGGACGGGGGACAAGGACAGGGGATGGGGACGGGGCACAGGGCACAGGGCCAGGGGATGGAGGTGGGGGATAGGGATGGGGACGGGGGACAGGGGACAGGGCCAGGGGATGGAGGTGAGGGATAGGGATGGGGACGGGGCACAGGGCACAGGGCCAGGGGATGGAGGAGGGGGAGAGGGATGGGGACGGGCGGCCGTCGGGGCTGCAGCCTCCACTCCCGCGGCCGGGGAGAAGGCGGCTCCCGCTGCCGTCGGTGCGAGTCCCCGGGCGGGTGTGGGGGACGGTGGAGCGGACGGCAGGGAACCCCCGGCGGGGGTGACCGAACGGCACCGGCGGTGCTGGGGCTGCCGGGGAGCGGGGCCGCCGCGCACCGCCCCTCACCCCCCGCAGGCTCCCGGCGGCCGTCTGGGTGCGGAGGGAGAAACCGCCCCGCACGGCATCGCGCCCCGTCGGGNCCCCTTCCCTGTCCGGGCTCATTGGCTGCACGGAGCCGCGGCAGGAAGGGGACAGCGACCACGCGGGCCCCGCCCCGCGCCGATAGAAACCTACCGAAGGGTAACCCGAGCCCAGAGAAACCCGCGGCGGCGGCGCCAGCAGCCGGGCAGCCGCCGCGGTCGGGGCCGGNCCGGTCCCGGAGCCCCCCGAGCCCCCTTCCCGGGCCGCGCAGCCAGGCGGCGCCCGCGGGGCCCTTGCCGAAACGCGGGGAGCAGGGCGAGCCCCGGGAGGGGGCCCCGCACCCCCTCGTCCGCCTCCTCCGCCTGCCCCGNGCCGCGGTCGGGGCCGGCTCCTTTGCGGGGGCGGGCGGCCATGCAGTACCAGCCGCCGGGCGCCGCGCCGGCTCCGCTGGGCGTCCCGCTGTACGCGCCCACGCCGCTGCTGCAGCCCGCGCACCCCACGCCCTTCTACATCGAGGACATCCTGGGCCGCGGCCCCGCCGCCGCCCCGGCCCCCCGCTCCCTGCCCGCCCCGCCGACGCTGCCGTCGCCCAACTCCTCCTTCACCAGCCTGGCGCCCCCGTACCGGACCCCCGTCTACGAGCCGACCCCAGTCCACCCGGCCTTCTCCCACCACCTCGCCGCCGCCTACGGCACCGGCGCCTACGCCGGGCCCCTCTACTCCTTCCCCCGCGCCGTCGGCGACTACGCGCACGCCCTGATCCGGCAGGACCCCCTGGGTAAGCCGCGTCCCCGCCTCTCGCGCCCCGGCTCCGGGTCCCTCCTCGTCCGGCCGTCGGGGCCGGGGGGCGGCGGGGAGGGACCGTGACGCGCCCCTCGCGCCCGTCTCCCTCCCGTCCCCGTCCGATTTCCAGTAAATTAAAGCCGCGCTCCGGCGCTGGCAGCGAGACCGCAGTGCGCGCCCGCGGTGACTCAGATTTGTTTTCCTTCTAGCGAGTGACTCTGACAGTGTCCTCAGTTAATGTCGCGTGTGGTTTTGGTGGGGAGCTTTAATTGTACCGGGAGATCGCGTGGCAGATCTCGGCTTTTTTTCCTGCGGAGGACGCGAAAAAACGGCCGGGGAGCTCCGCTCGCCGCGTCCCCCCGACGGGGCGGCCCGGGGGCAGCGGGGCCGGTGCGGGGCTGCGGCGCTCGCCCTTCGGGATTGCAAAACTGGACCTGACTCACCGCGCCGGTGCAGTGAAAAGAGGCTGACCCTTTCCGTTCATACAGGAAACCTTGAGCTCTCGATAGGAGTAAATCTGGTTTCAGAAGCTGTTAAGTGTTTTCCTGGCCGCCCCAAGCGGGCTCTTCCCCGGGAGTCGTGCACATTGCTGATTACTTTATCGACATCCTCAATACAGACAAATTCAGGAAACACTCGACTTCTGATAGCCGGGATCCGTTTTTCTGATATTGTTCATTTCCTCTGTGTGGGATGTGACTTTATGACAGCTAAAATAACCAGTCGCTTCCTATTTTTTGAGCCTGTTTTGCACCAGAATTACTAAAGCCTGACGCAAGCAAAATCTTGAAAAACAATGCAGCGAATTTCAAAGGGTGCAGGCAGCAAGACAGAAAGACAAACAGAGTGACTCAGTGGCCCCGGCCGGAGGCTCCGGCCCCGGGACGAGCTGCCGCCCCTCGGCGGGGCTGAGCCCGGGGGCACCCGGAGGCGAGTCCCCGCCCGGGGGTCGCTTCTTGCCCCGAGGGGAGCGGGGGACACGCCGTGACCTGGTGTGGGCCCATCCCCGGCCCCCCGTGTCCCCGCTCGGCGGCGCGGAGCGAGGCAGCCGGTGTCTTTGGGGCTGCGAGGGCAGAAGGAAGCAAAGGTCTTTTTTTTTTTTTTTTTTTTTTTTTTTTTNCTCTCTCTCTCTCTCTCTCTCTCTCTTTTCTTTGCGAGATAGACCAACAGGAAACACATTGACGGAAATGTTGCCAAAGCCCGCAGAGCGGCTTTAACTGGTCTCTCTCTTCGGCGGGGGTGAAAAATCAGAGGCGGTGACTGGGAACTGGGGGAAATGAAGGCGCTGAGCGGGGCTCGGGCGCTGACCCCGGCGCTGTGCTTCTCTTTGAAGGGAAACCCCTGCTCTGGAGCCCCTTCATCCAGCGGCCGCTGCACAAGAGGAAAGGGGGGCAGGTGCGGTTCTCCAACGACCAGACCGTCGAGCTGGAGAAGAAGTTCGAGACGCAGAAATACCTCTCCCCGCCGGAGAGAAAGCGCCTGGCCAAGATGCTGCAGCTCAGCGAGAGGCAGGTGAGGCCGGAGAAGCGCCTCGTCCCCGAGCATCTTCGGGCGGCTGGGGGGAACGTGGCGGGGCGGCTCTTGCTCTGTGCTCCTGACTCGGGTTTAGGGACACTGGCTCGGGTTTAGGGCCCCTGGCTCGGGTTTAGGGCTCCTGGTGCTTTCCGGCTCCGAGACTACCCTGTTCCCTTCTCTCGTTGTCGTTGCTCAGGTCAAAACGTGGTTTCAGAATCGCAGAGCCAAATGGAGGCGTCTAAAGCAGGTACGGGGATGTTTCTGTTTCTATAGAAAGAAGTATTTTAATTGTCTTATCTTATTGCCGTGCTCGCCTATTCCAGGTTGTATGCAGAAGTCATCTGAAAGGCTGTTTAACCTCTTCACCTTGATTAAAAAGACAAATAGTCATGCTGGAATCCGTGAGGGCTCGTTCAGGCAGCACTAACGTTAAAAGCTCCTAATGTAGTTCCTATATCAATTATGCCCGGCTTTCACACACTACCTATTAAAACTCCACGCTAATTGTTTTGTAAACCCATATGTCGTTTAGCCAATTAACCTGGAGAAGATAAGTAATTGTCAGTAAATTACTTAAGCGGTTGTTTTGGAGAAGAGTATTTAGTGGTCTTTTAAATCACCCTTTCTTAATAGACACCAGTGGATTTATTCTGCAGACCGTGGGAGAGGCAGGTACAAAGGCCTTGGTTTTTTTGAAGACCCACATGGAAAGTAGAGTAGCTTTTACTTTTCCTTTACAAACAGTTACCGCCTATGAGGCCGAGAGGTTGAAGTGGTTTCCCTTCCCTTAAAATTTGTGCTTCAGTAGCTAAATCTTTTTCTTATGGCCCAGAGGGCCCGATCCTGTCTGGCTCAGTCAGAGCAAGGCCGAGGCTCAAAGGTTTGTGAAGGATCCCCACATTATGGCCCAAGTATGGCTGCAGTAAGTGTGACAGGGACGGATGAGTTATACTGGTAAATCAGCTTATAGTATAAAAATAATAAGAAAACTAGTCACAGAGCCATGGTCTACATGTATTTGTTCTGTGACCTTCTGCTGGGTTTAACCCGTACTTCAGTTGATAGTTTAATAAAATCCCTTTGCTCTGGCCAGGGGTAGGCTGGGTCCCATCAGTGCCTCTGAGTGGGGCCCAACCTGTGCTACAGTGTCCCGAGAGCTGCCTTGGGATCTCGGCCATTTTAAGTCATTTCCTCCTTTTAATTCAGTTGCATCCATTTCTCCGAGCCCACATGGTTGTATCACGGGTACGTGTCTCTGCCTGCTTTCTCTTTGCTTCTGAGTATCATTTCATGCCCCCTTAGGGGACCGGGCTCTCCAGACGGCTGCTGGTGCAGGGCTACTCCTGCCTTTGAAATGGGCTTTTGTTTTGGTTTGGTTTTAATGTTGAGAGTTTTAATATTGAGTTTTAGCTTAATTAATATTTTTTTCCGAATCCTTTTGGGCCGCTGATGGATTCAGCCTCCTGCCTTTTGCCATTGCGTGTAATTAAAGAAAGATCAGGGCAGGAGGAAGCTGTGTGTCAGTGTTTGTAGACTCATAATAAACATTTGCTTTGCTAAAGACAAAAGTTCAGAGGTTCCTGGGCTCCGGCAGCTCCTGACTCTTTTGAAGTGGCTGTGATAACCATCGCCAAGGAGCCTTATTCATGGCAGCAGCCCCTGTGGCTGGTGGGGAGTGGGATCAGAGCTGAGTCCCTGTGTGCCCAGCCCTGGCCCACTTAAGCAGGTTTATGGACAGGACCCCCGAGGAGGTAGCGGGACACCTGCAGGAAACCGAGGTGGTTTTATCACCCAGCATAGCAGCAATTCCCAAGCCTCCTGGTGTCGTGGCCCATATTTCCATATAAAGCAGGCTTCTTTCATTGCAGGAGAACCCTCAGGCTGCCAAAAAAGAAGACGTGGAAGGTGCTGACAGTCACAGTGAGCAAAGGCCGGAGAGCTGCACGACCCCCGAGCAGAAGGGTAAGGAGGTCTCCCTGGATGGCTCACAGTACACCCCCTCGCCAGCCTCACAGGAGGACCTGGAATCAGACGTCTCCGACGACTCCGATCAAGAAGTGGACATTGAAGGCGATAAAGGCTATTATAACCCTACCCACTAACGGCCCCATGCAGAGAGTGGACCCTAACTTGGCTTGCACTTTACCAGGGGCTGGTTTGGAAGAAAGCGTTCACTGTTCCACTGAAAGGAAAAAAACCCAACAAAACACCAAATAGACTCATTTTATAATAAGCAGAGAAAGAAAGATGTATTTTCCACAAACAGTTCATTTTCAGCAGATCTCTAATTTGTTTAAAGGAACATGGTTTGTATTTAATTATTTGTAAGTTATATTTGTACATTAATCAATGTTCTAACTGGAATATATTACTGCAACCTGTCCTTATTCATGGAGGGGGGGATCCTGAATCGGCTGCTGTTGGTGATCAGCAAAAACTCCTCTCTAGCTAGTGTGGAAGTGAGTACAGACTGCAGGTCTAAGCCCTTTGTATAACAAATGTAGTTTAAGTAGATTAATTTAAACACCCTTTGCAAGCAGAGAAACATACTCTGTGAAATAGGGGGGGATTTGACTGTCCCAACAAGTGCCTTATGCTCACACCCTTCTCCCTGCCGTGGTGCTCTGGTGACATCATTCATCAGGGAGAGTCTTTGGGCAGATTAATTTTTCTTCTTGTTTGAGATGACATGTGCCTTCTCAGATTTTTGAGGACACTGCCCTGCAATCTGGAGGGTTCCATTTGCAGGGGAAAAAAAACCCCATATTTTTCTTCTTGAAAATCTCTAGTGCTGTTTTTTACAGATTTTTGTATTTGAAACAAAAATGCAGGGAGTGATAGTGCCCTGCTGCCGGAGGGGCTTCAGCTGCGGGGGCACAGCCGTGGGAAGAGAGTGCCCATTGTATACATATCTGCTTCTGTATATACTAGTTTTCTTTAAAAGTCTTGCGGTTTTATACCTCACGTTGTTCATATTTTGTACATATTTGTTCGATGTTAAAAGAAAAAAAAAAAAAGCAAAACCTGGTATTTAATTTTCGATGGAATTGTCTGTGAAATAAAACTCAGCTCTGCATCAACAGCCTCGCTGGCCGTCCAGTACCTGTCAGGAGAACTGCTGAACCTCGGCTGCTCGTCGCAGGCGTGGAATGGGCTTTTCTCTCCAGTCTCCGCTGCCCCGTGGGAGCCCTCGCCTTGCAGGGATCTCGCGTGGTCTCATTGCTTCTTTTTTTTTTTCTTTCCTTTTTTTTTTTTTTTTTTTTTTTTTTTTTTTTTTTTTTTTTTTTTTTTTTTCCTGTTTTCCAGCCTGCCACCTGCCTCTCGGGTTTGTGCCCGCTCGGGAAAGGTCTTTGCGGCGGGAGAAGGAGAGAAAGGTCCGTGCGAGCCCCGGCTGGAAGCGCAGGTGCCGATCCCCGAGTCGCCCCAAGCCCAGGGGGGTCCGGGGGAGCGGGCATCGACCCCAGCCGGGAGCCGCTGACCCGCCTGAGTCAACAGTGCTTATTCATCGCCCTTTGTCCGAAACGATGGGGGCGCGGGGAAAGAGCCGGGATCCCGGGGAGAACGGAAAACGAGCATCCCGGGGGAGCCCCGCACCCGCCAGGCTCTGCCACCCCCCGACCCCGCGGGCAGGAACCGCCCCCCGGCGGCTGTTAGTGCCGGGAAAGGCTCTTAGGGAGCAGCAAATGACTGGGGGGCGGGGGGGAGGGAGGACCCTTAGGGCAATAGGTGAGTCGCGTCTGAGAGGGCGAACGCAGCTGAGTTTTCTGAACAACCTTCGGCTTGAGCTTCGGCTTTATTCGTTTAGAGCTGCGCTCGGGAACGCGGCCCCAAGGCGCGGAGCCAAGCGGGAGGTTCCGTTGCCACCTGTTGGCGGGGGCTGCGAGGAGAGGAGAAGCCCGGGGCTGCCAAGCCTGGAGCGCTCCCCGCCCGGCAGCCCCGAGGGCCCCGGGAACGACCGCGGGCGCTATCGCCCTGTCCTAGCGCCGGGATGGGGCCGCGCGAGGAGGGGAGGTCGCCCTCGGGGGCAGCGAGCGTGCGGCCAGGATTTCTCCATCCTTCGCCTCTGCCCGTCTCTCAAGTGCTGCCGTCGCGGGTCTCACGCGAGCCCCGAGGGCGACAGGGACGGCTCGGAGCTGCGAGGGTGCGGGGAGCGGGCGAGGGCATCGGGAACGGGCATCCCGGCCCTTTCCCTTCCGTTTTTTCCCTCTCCCGTCTGTCCGACATCGGGGAGCGCGCAGCTGGCGTCGCCTCTTCAGGGAGGCTTCGCGCTCCGGCCGCGCTTTCCCGCGGGGACACGCGTGGGACGGAGCCTTCGCGGCGGGTGGGAGCCCGGGGAGGCTCTTCTGGCCCGACGGGACGGCCCGGGGCGCGGGGCCGTGTCCGCTGGAGCGGGGGGTCCCGGAGAAGCGGGCAGGGGGCCCGTGCTCACTGCGGGCGGGGAGCGCAGCCGCCGGGCCGGGATGTGGATTCCAAGGGCGTCGGGACAGGTGACGGCAGCGCTGTCACCCGCGCTGTGCAAGTGCCCGTGCGGGGAGACACGCGGGGGGTGCCCGTCGCAGGAGGCTCGGAACTTTAAGGTCCTTTAAGGACCTTTAAGTCCCTTCCAGCCCACACTATTCGATGACTCCGTGCCCACGGCGCGGCGGGGAGCGGCTCTCCCCGGGCAGCCTCTTCTTCTTGGTAAGAGCAAAGCAGCCGAAGCACTTTACACCGTTCGCTGCAGGCTGCGAGCCCCCGCCGAGCCGCTCTCCGCTCCCCGGTTTGTTTGCCCGTTGGCTATTTCATGCCGAACTAGCACGTATGACCTTTCCAGCACAACAACTCCCGTCTTGTTTTCGACTTTTTTTATCAGCCGATTCAACTTGAAAATGGTTATCATTTAGCAGAAAAACAAACAGCAAGCACATTTTTGTAAGCAAAACGTTAATGATTGGAAGAATTGCACCGATTTCGGCTTGACAGTGTGTGATTAATCCTCCGGGTCAGGTACTTATATTTTTAGTGGTTAGGTTCGTCGGCCTTTGCTTTGCGGACCCGTTTTCCAGAGGGTGGGATATCGACCGGCCGCCGCTGTACTTTGGCTCCCGGGGCAGGGACACGCGTGGGCGCTGGGAGCATCCAGAGCTGCCGCGGGGGGAGGAGGAAAGAGTTTGCAGGGTGTTGGCAATCCCGGACACTTTAATCCTTGACGCTGAAACGGCCACAGCCTCTTTTATTGCACAATAATAGGAAATAATAACTTAGGGCTCCTAACAGTTCGCTTTCGCTGAAGAGAACCTTCCTCTGGTCCTATTGGAAGGTTTACCGCTCAGCTTAGAGGATGACAATAAATGATATTAGGCCCCAAAGGAACCTGTTGTTAGATGTCTTCGCAGAGGACAAAAAAATATCTCTGCGTGGGTATTACTGCCTCTCAGCTAAGTATATCTATATAAAAGGTTAGATTTTAAAGATGTTATTTTAGCACGCGAAAATGTTCCAAGATCGGCAGTGCTGGAAACCTGGAATAACCGTTGCCGGCAGGTCAGAGCATGCTGATCAGATTTGGATCAGCTTCCCATTAACATTTAATGGAGGTTTGGGTTTAGCAGGGATGGAAAGATTTTTGTCCAGGTCCGTAGGTGACAACTGCTCACCGAAGAGCCTTTGTCAGCTGTGGAGTGATCGTCTTACTCTGAATCATGGATATTGTTGGCTGCAGACCTCACAAGCATGGGAGATTTGGTTTTTTTTCCTGTCTATCCAAAACAGGAAATCAATGTGTATTTCCAAAACATTTCAGGTGGTGCAGGCCAAGGCCAAGAAAACTTTACACATCGTGAAAAAGCCCCAGCTTAAGTGACTCCATTTCACAGCTCCATTGTTTGAGAGCTATTGACAAATGACTACTAAAGCCAGGCAATTGCAAGCAAGCCCATATGGTGTTATTTTGGTCACCTGGAGTTATACCAGCAAATTATTATTTAGTGGACTCTTTCAATTGAGTTGGTGACTTGTGAGTTTTCCCCTGGCTGTCAGATACCCACCCATGTAATAAAGACATTATGTCTAATGCGACTAATTGAGATGTAGATTTTTTTTTTCCCTAACAAACTGATACCCACCCATGTCATTAAGCCTTATTAATAAATAGAACTAAGAGTCTTTCCCCCGCCCCCCTTATAAAAAGAGCCTGACATTAAACAGTCAGGGAGGCTGGGCTTGTGTTTGCTCTTCAATAGTGACTTCTCCCCTTTTTTATTTCATTTTTTCTTTCCTGAAAGTATTGTTCAAGATGTCAAAGATGCTAGCACAATTCTGGGAAACAGTTACTGTAACTTGTTCGCTCTCCAGTTAGCTTGGCAGAAGCAAAACAGTGTAAGGATATATAAAAATGACTAAGAATTTATCTGATGACTTTTGTAGAAGATGACAGTTACTACGAGGGCTGTGTGTGCATGCATGCAGGCAGGACATTTTCAAGTAGGTGTTTAAAGGAGCAGATTAGGTCGAGGGTTTTGTCTGAGTACATTTCAGTGAAAATGAAGTCAAAGTCAAACCCAACTGCTGTCTTGTGGCATGTAAGAAATGTGTTAGTGCTTACAGCTAAAAATACTAAAGAAACATCAGACTTTGCAAGTGTGGTACACTTTTTAGGCAAATCACTTGGGCTAAAACATTGAATGGGCATAGAAAAGGAGCTACCATCTCATTTCCCTTAGGGAAAGGGCCATTTCTAGGAGACCTAATTCAATCAATCTTATTTAAGGACTAAAAATCCCATCTGACAAACACTACAACTTGGTACCTTTACATGAGTTTAGCAGGCTGAATTACAGTCAATCAGGAGCCCAGATGATGACCTGCTAAAACTGATCAGGAGATGTTTTTAGTAGACTTTTAGTAGGTTTTGCTTTTGAATAAAGAGGGCCTGACTGAACTAAATCTACTGAAAGAAAAGATCTTTTTCTCATGTCTAGACAAGGCCTTCAAGGTTTCCCCATGTATCATTCTGTCCCATCGCTTTGAAGACTTATGTGGAGAAACTTATTGATTGTTTCCTATGCTTTAATACTCCTTGGCTGTTGCAGTGGGACTTCCCATGAGCATGGCATGGCATTTTAAAAAGTGTTCTGTCGTTGTCTAGACACGTGTAGAACTTGTATTTTTAGAATGACTTAGAAAACACTTTTAAACACCTTTTAGTATTTGACTTGTCCTATCTATGCAAGGTTTTAAAATGTGTTAGTCAAGCTGTGTTAACTAATATATTTAAACTCACAACTTTTATCCTAGTCTAGGCGTACTGGGAGTACTTGTCCTGGGATACATGAGGGTACAGCCGCTTTAGAATGAGTCAAGACTGTCCACTACCATGCAATGGTATCTCAGTGACTTACTGCAGCTATCAGGATAAAGATCACAGGTTAAAAGGGGAAGAAGTAACTTTGCTTTATACACATCAGTTGTTCCACTTCCTTCTCTGTATAAGAAGGAACCCTCTTACCCAGCCGAAAACCTCCTAATCTAGCACACAGAGTCAGAGAGCAGCTCAGACCTGTTGTAGACTTATGGTATAAAAAGACCCAGTTCTGCAAAAGACTGTGCCAGTGGTTGAGGTTACTCTCCAGGGACCCGTCCTCCCAGTTGTCACCAGGCCCTTTTGGTTCTGCCAAGGGAGCCCTTTCCAAACCTACCTTAAGTGAAAACAGCCAAAGTTGGTGTAAGCAGTTTAAAGGATGTTAATACTTTAAAGCAAAGGGCTGTATGAGCTAGGTTTGTTTTGGCTGAAGGGTGTCAGAGCTCTACTGGCACATCAAAGAAGGTTGTGGTAGTTGGGTGAGTTTAGTTGGTGGGTTCTGGGCTCCTTGGCTAGTAAGACACAGGATTGAATTCAGCTCTGAGTACGTCAGTACTGGTTAGCTGTGGGTAGCAACTGTGAATGAGTTGCTCTGTTGGCTGAAATAAAATCAGGGTGGTGGGAACAGCTCAGGCGGAGCTATGCTGTACGTAGAAGAGGCTTCAGGGGCTCAGAGGCAAAGAGAGTGGGGTGTAACAGTGGCTCTGCAGCCCTTGTGAAGTCCTCATGTAGGCAGCAGAGCAAAGCAGGAACTTCTGAAGTTTGTCAAACGACAAAAGCAAATTTGCAAAATGATTGTTTTGGGTAAAGTGGAGGCACCACTCTGGCAGCAGGGACCAGACAACCTGGTATGCTTTTGGGATAATCTAGTGGTTAGCACACCCTGCTAGGAGAAGAATGAAATCTGCCCTGCTGAGACAAGCCCGTTTCTCTGGCTTTGGCCCTGGAGGCTGATGCAGGCAGTCTTGGTTCAGTCACTGACATAGTGTCTGGGACAACCTTGTCTCCTTGGTGCAACAGCAGCTCTGGCCCCTGAGCATCTTGCTCTGAGCAAAGGTCTCTGCTTTAATGATTGGACTCAATGATTCAGTGGGTCGTTTCCAACCTAGTGATTCTATGATTCTATGATTTTATTCAGTAAGGCAGCAGCGACAGCGGCAGCAGCAGAGACAACCGCTCTTGGCAGGCTCTGCCACCTAGTTCTTGCCTCTGTGAGAGGCAGGAGATACACAGCATTTCTCCAAAGTCACAGTCCTTTACAGTAACTCTTTTTGGGAAGCTACAGATTGAACCCAAGCAGATCACTAGTCGCTTTTGAAAGCCTTGGTCAAAACTGCATGCAGGTAGTCTTCATGTTTTTCACCATTTCCCATGTTGTGGTACGAGAAGACAATGCTGACACTGCAGTAACTGAATAAAATACACCCATTTTCTGCCAGTGCTACTCTCACAATGAATATTGTTCATATTTAGCTCTGATTTGCTCCACCAGCTACCTTCCCCTCCCTTCCCCAAACCATTGGGAGTGCTTGGGCAGCCAGGGTGTATTCACAGGAGTGCAGGTGGTGAACATCAACATATCTTTGAATACATTTATGCCTTAATTAAAAAACCCTTACACTGGAAAGTCATTACATTATCTGTTAACATCTCCACATTGCACTGCAGTTTCTCCTCCTTTCTGAACCATTTCCTAGTATATTTACTGTAATAAAGTATATGCTACTTGCAGCCAGAAAGAAACATTTGTGCTGGAGAGGAAAATCACGCTACAGATGCTTACAGGTGAAACAACACCAGAACTCCTCTGTATGTAACATGCAGTGGGATATGACTGCTCATCTATAAAATCTTTTGCACGATGGCAGGAGTTGCCTCTGCTTCAATCAACAAATATCTTACACTAACAGTTGTGGTCGGGGAGAGCCATTTATATTGATTCATTATCAACCACTCCAAAGTGAGATTGCTTTTTTGTAATGTAGATCTTGGAAGGGGCTTCCTGATGAAATTATTTTTTGTTCCATTTTTTGTTTTTTCCAGTATGATACTTTTGCCTCATAGGACTGTCTCCTGAACTATCAATAGTGTGACTTATTAACATGACCTTTACAATCTTATTTCATATACATACATATATATATATATAAAAAACATCTAGCACTGCCAACTGAAGCACAGGTGATTATATTTTAAAATGTGGAGTATTAAGTTATTTGTTGGTTGCACCAGAACAAATGTAGGATAAATAATGCCATTAAACAGCAAATGAATTAAGGCCTTATTTTTCCTTGGTTGCTTACGGAATCTGCATTACTACATACTTTCCATTATTTGCAAATTACACCGGACTGATTGAATAAATGCTTTAAAATGGGTCTTGAACACTGGTTTAGAAGCACAGAGGAAGTGGTTTCTTAGACAACTGCTACCCACATATTGATTTGATAACAGGAGGTGGAGGGGCGAAAATGATTATGTCGATGTACGGAGCTGTTGATTGTTTAATTGAAGGTAAAATTTTTAGCTTCACTAGTCAATTACCTGCTCTCATTAAGTTCTTAAAAATCACTAAAATACCATTCTGGCTGAAGCAGCTGCACTTTGCTACTGTATTGTCTAAAGCATTAGGAAAATCATTTGCTAATGGTGATTTACAAGTGTAAACGTGATATTTTTAGCATCCGAAGAAGCCTTCTCCATGTGAGAGGTCTTGGATGACTACTGTGCACCGTGTATGTAAAGACATAGAAGGATGTGAAACATGTTTTTTTGCTTGCTTAAATGAACTGTAAACATCTAAATATTTTAGGGCTTCATCTAAATATCCAAACCTTATCAAGAGAGTGGAAAGCAGAAGAAGGAAAATCACATTTTCTTGACATTATGGCTATTTCAAATACAAATGTAAGAAGTTGTTCAGTGCCTGGCACAAACCAGAGGTTGTTTTAAGGATAAATGTGAAGTAAGACAGCATTAGGTATCCCTGGGGAGGAAGCAACCCTGTGCTGTGAAGATGTTGTAGATGCCAACACGGCAGCACAAGGTAATGGTGCTCTGGAGGCTCCAGAGCAGCAAGGATGACTCATCTTGTGCCTGGCATCCTTACTTTGGAAGCTGCTGGCAGGACTTTGTATAGCACCTCCTAGATTTCACATGGCACAGTGCACACGGCAGTGACATAAGCACTGCTGGTAACATGACATTTTATGTATTTCCAAACATCACGTGAACACATTCTTCCAGGTTAACACATTTTCATTTTGCAGGATGACTGTCCCAGTGATCAGTCGATGGTTATATAGTAATGTGAGAAGCCCTTTTCAAAACCCTTGTGGCAAGAGTTCCGCTTCCTTGCATACTTTTGTTTGTTTGGTTTGGTTTTAGACCAGTTCATAGAAAGACAGCTGGGTTTCTTGCAGAAGAAGGAGTCTGGGATGAGTTTCTTCATTCTTGCAAGCGATGAGACTTTAGTCACAAGAACTTGACGAACTCTCAAAAGGAGCATACATGTTCATGTTACGAATAGGTAACGAGGTTATGAATCAAGTTCCAGAATGAGAGATAAAGAAGAATCACTCTTTTAATTTTTTTTCTTCACAGAAGGGTAATGGTTGATATTAGTAGTTCAGAAATTGTTTAGAACCAGTTCAGTAAAACTGGGGCTTCCCACGTTTTGTGTTTATTCCCCCAAATGTCTGTTTCTGGTTTTGTGCCAATCTTTGAACCACTTACAGTCTCTTTGGTTTCAAAGGTGATTATCAAAATATGAAGAAAGAACAAAAGCACATCATGTTGATGAAGGAAGGTGTAAATACTCCAACCTTAGAGCACATGGCTCCAAACTTTTCAGGAAATATAACCATCATCTTCCAAGAGTTATTTATTTTATAAGTTCCCATACATAAGTAGTTCCCAAACTACAGGTATGCCCGTTACTTAGGATTTTAGGTACCTGAATTGAAGTGTGAAATGCAAGACAAATGAAATGACTCATATTGAGGTTGTGTAAACTGGCAACTGGCTTCTGCACAAGGCATTGATATAAACTATGGCATCAATCCCAAATTTTAGGGCATTCACAAGGAGTCTTCCTTAATGTTACAGCAGGTGCCAAAAGGTATTTTACATTGTAACACAAACAGTGGCATGAAAAAGACAAAACACACTTATCAATAGGACAACATCAGCTTAGATGTTTCAGGCTGCAAAATTACCCAGGGTCTAAGTATAAGTTTTGGGGTGGTTTTGTTTGTTTTTTTCTTTCCTTTTTTTTAAAAAAATATTTTTCTAATAGTTATTGTCTTTCTAGGGTGTTGGGAAGGGGATGTCTCTGTCCTGCACCACTCCGTATTGCCGTATTGACTGTGGAATTGAGTAGAAAGAGGAGGAGCTGTGTTAGAGCTACTCCATGTCTCACCTGTGCTGTCAACGGTCAAGTCTGTTGTGTCAGTGTTATTATGGTCAATCTGTCTGTCCAAAATTATACTGAAACCTCACTCAGGTTTTATTAGCGCAAACCTTTTTTCAGAAGGGGTGGAGCCAGTATAACTTTGTCTGTCATTTGTTTACAGGAACAATTAAATGATTTTAAACAGTGATTCAAAGACATTTCTTTCTGACAGCTGCTGTCAGCAGTGGGTTGACTTCTTACTTGGTAAGAGGACCTGGAGAGCCATCCTGGTGGAAACTGGAGCCTGGAACCTCTCCTCTGAGCAGAGGGCTGTGTGATAAGAAGTCCTGCAGAGAGAAGCTCTGGGAATAGCCAGCTCAGGAAAATGCCCAGAGCCAAGTATTTGCAGAATTGTTCTGAACTATCATTCTGCTTTAAGATCTTTGTGGTTTTGAGATAAGAAACTGAGGAAACTGAATAAAAGCAACTACCCACCAAAAGAGTTGTATAAGGATATAACTTCTGTATGTGATCTCCTCCCCCTTACAGACCCACGCAGTGGAGAAGGCAAACTCTGAAGGTGGTTGACTGGCTATAAAGTTCATACTGCTTCTTAAATGACAAATATCTCCAAACCTGCATCCTGAAGGACACATGCTGATATATGTCTATACATTCACAGGAACCCTTTGCAGAGTAGAATGGTGGGGAAACCTGGATATAATTCTCTTGACTATAATAGGTATTTAATTCTGAAGTCCATTTTTTTAAGCTCTCCTTAGTTTTGTGGATTTTTTTCCCTTCTGTGTTTACTTTCAGTGATTTTCAGTTTATTTCCAGAGCATGAAATACTGTCTCTGCTACTATGAACTACACCAAATCCCACAGGTTGCATTTAGTATTGATTCGCATGGCAGACTTAATCTAGAAGTGTCAGCCTGGAGAGATCTTTTTACTAATCAATAAATCAACAAATTTCCTAAAATGAAGGTGGTAGGTGGCTACTTATATTGTGTATTTCATTCCTTTTTCATTTCAGTTCAGTTCATGCTGTCTAACATAGCACCGGATTACATTTAAGCTTTCTAAAATGTGTTCTCTAGAAAAGGAGCAATTACAGTATAGTGCATTTTGAAACTGTAAGAGTTTCAAGGTGGATTATTTGACAGCAAAACACATTTCTCAAGTATTTGCCATCTAAGAATCAGCAAAAGCTTACTGTTGGGAATATAATGCATGATGGATGACAATACTTCAGTGATTTGTGAGGATTTGTCTCATTCTGTTTCTAGATATGAGTAAGTGATTAACTAGCTTATAAATATATACACATTTTAAAGCAGAATTTCCTCATGCCCATTAAGATCACTAATATATGATAGGAAAAGTGTTTAATTTTATCTCAGTAGTAATCCTTTTTCTAATCAGTACATCTTATTCCCAAGATAATAATCTTTCTTACAAACCATTTCATACAATCACTCATAGATATTAAGGCTTTTAATAGTTGTATTGTTTGATGCTTATATTGCCTAGCTGACATTTACTGTGACTTTATTAATGTCCTGCTTTTAATTCCTAATGATACTAAAATTAAATTAGCTATGTGTTCTCTTACAACGTCTGTCTCCAGATCTAGAAGACTGTTTATACAAGCAATCAGGGAAGTTAGCTGTTCACTGGCAGGGCAAGTGTCTGCAAATAGTATCTGCAATAACATATTAGCCACTGCAAATGGAGAAATATGAATTAAGCATATAGATTTTGCACTTGTTTCCCTTGTGCCTCCCCCCTTTCCTTGGCATGTTTGCTAATACATTTGTAATGTCAGAAATGGCTCCAAATGTTGAGCATTAATTAGATGTGGGAACTGGAGCATAAAATAGCATCTACATTTTATCCTTTTTAATCAAGAGGAAATGCTCTAATGTTGGATTTAGATTTAATGCAAAACTAAATATTTGACTCAATATATATTAGGTCAGTAGATTAGCTGGTATTTATCACGGTTTTCAAAACTAGGGCTTTAATGCCTCATTTGACATGAGTTTGTCAGTCCTTGCAGAAAGCTGATAAACCATCCATTTATGCCATTACAGCTGCCTCTTAGAGCACTTGTGCTGCTGTGGAGAGGGGTCAGTTGTCATTTTCTTAAAACTTTTGGGTTTGGCCGTATTATAACAGGTTGATCTTTAAAATTCATTTGGCTATATAACAGCAGATAAGTTCCAGACTATAAATCAGGTTTTGATGGTACAAAAATAGCTTAAATTGATGAAGTGGCCAAAAGTTATCTAAATACCTTGCTCTTGCTTCCAAGGTAACTGAAGCTGGAGTTAAAACTGCTGCTGGACTTCCATTTCTTCCTTGACTTTTGGTTTCTTCTCTTTATGAACGTCTGGGGGTTTTTTTGGTGGCTTTTTGGTTTGGTTTGTTTCATTCTTTTTTATTTTTTTGTGAACAAGTACCTAGAGAAAAGATTTTCCACACAAAATGGAGAAGCTGAAACTACATGGTCTCTGTTGATGAGATAAGATGATTCCAGAGGATCCTGTAGCTCTAAAACCCTTCTCTGGCTTGTGCTGTTATCCAGATGGTGGTTTGGGAACTGGCAACGCATTGCCCTGCACCCAGCTTTTACAGACAACTTGAATATGCCAGTGCCCAGCACCCTGGGCTCAGAATATCTGTATTTGGGATGTCACTAGTTCTACTGACTTCTGTTGTATGACTTGCTCTTTCCATGAGAAGCAGTAGTAAACTCACAGGCTCCGCTGTAGGTATATTTAAGACCATGAAAGCCACCTACATTGTCTGAAGCGATGTAAGTTCAGATACAAAATGGGCACATCCTCAAGTTATACAAATGCTGCACTGCACTCCTCTAGTGAAGATTCAGAGTCCAAATCATAAAAAGTTGTGTTATAAATACAGGAAAACTCTTTAGCATTAATTTCTAAATTTCCCTCTTCTTTCTTCTTTGCTTTAGAAGTGGATGCTGTATCACAGACCTACTGATGTGGCTGCAGCACTGCTGGGATAGCTGTGACAAGCCAAGGAGTTAAAAAAGAGCTGGGAATTTCTATTTCTCCTGTGACACCTTTCACCTCACTAGGCTGTGCTTACAGAACTTACTAGTTTTATCAAAATTGGTAAAGTAGTAATAAAAAGGTAATAATAGAATCATAGAATAACCAGGTTGGAAGAGACCCACTGGATCATCGAGTCCAACCATTCATATCAAAGTAAGTGAAATCCCAGCAAGAAGAGCTGCCGTGATGTCCAGTGCTTGGTCCCTAATCCATACTGGCAGGTGAATGGCTTCTTGCAGGACTGGCTGAAGCTCTGCTGGGTAATTAGTGAGTTGTACAACAGACACTGTGTTCAGTGCAGTAGCTCCATTAGAACTATGAAACATGTATCTGTTTAGGAAGTTTGGCACATTGTTGTGATTACCTAAATGAAATGAATTGCGGGATTTAAAGTCAAACCTGAACTTTGTCCTGTCTCCAGAAGCGCAAGAACAATCAAGTCACTGATTTGGAAAGAGGATGACTCACTCTGCCCATCTCTTTCTTTTTTATTTGGTTGATTCCATTGAAGCCAATATCAGCATCTGCATGAGTAAAACAACTATTTACCTTTGGTGACTGGCTTTTGGTAGGGAAAGTATGTGTGGAAAATCAGTTACTCAGGAGATTGAAAACAACATTTTTATTTTACAGGCATAAGTGAATTTCCCTCCTCCCAAAAAAAGGATTAAGGAAGAGATGTCCAAAACCTGAGGATGTAATCTGTTTTAAGAACTTCATTTGCAGCTTATCTCTGTGCCTGGCCCATCCTGTCCTTACTGACAGTGTCCAGCCATCACTAGCATGAGGGTACAATAATCCTTCACTGCAACCAGTGGTGATTTCAGTGACCGGGCTTTAATTTTCCCCTCTGCTTTGGGTAGAGCAAAAGGTGGGGAAATAAAGCAAGTTCCCCAGTAAGACCCACTAGAAAGTGGGAGGAGAGTCATACATATTTGTGCCTGCTCGCAGTCCACCCACTCTTTCCTTCTCTGGGCCCACCCTTCCGTCCTCTGTGCTGTCCCTAGGGGCACAGAGGCTCTACCCTAGCTGGATGTGGTGGCAGCAGTGGGAGGGTGGCAGAGAACCCTTCCTCCCTGCAGGGCCTGGGAGGGAAGGAGAAGATGCTGTGGGGAGAACAGTCCTGCAGTGGTCTTCCAGCTACAAGAAGTAGTCATCTGTGCATCTAAAAGTGCTAGAAGGAGCTTCCTTCCTGCCTATGCTAACTTGTGTGGTATGTTTGACAAGTCTAGGTAGATGCCTTGTTCCTGTGGCCCAGGTCTACCAGCTGGAGCTACCAATTATTATAACTCATGTTGCTGTGGTGTTATCAAGGCAAAATTACCTGTTTGATGAGTTGAGATTAGCACTTGAACTAGCATAGAGGTTAACATTCTCATTGAAACCTGCAGAGGTAGCATCAGCCTCTGGGACCACTGGAACAGCACCTTCTGTTTGCTGACAGGGCATGAAGGCAGATCTTCTGTGCTCAGCAGTGCCAGCCAGCAGAGGCCTCCAAGCTTGTGGGATCAGCACTTTATTCACATGAAAGACCTGACGCCTTTGACTCAGTACTTGTGTCTTTCCAGGATGATGACACCAAAGCAAAGGTCTCTGATCTCACTGTCTCAGCAGCTTTCACATGTGAGCTTGGTACACAGAGTATGTTCACTCTGGCATCTATTTACTTAGTGGTAAGGGAGCAAAGAGGCACAGACTTACCCAGGGTTGCACAACAGAGGAGTCGCCAACTCTTCATAGTGCACTGTTTATTGCACGGCGTTTTAGAGTTTCTTTTTAGCCTTGGTTCTTGCTGTTGCATGATAATCTGAGCTTTCATTAAAAACAAGTTCAAAGACCCTGTAACTGTGACATTGTCAAAGAAAAATTAGAAAATGTGCAGCTAAAGGATAAAAGAATCGGAATGCAAGTAAGGACCTATGTGATGTCGAGAACAAACATGCTTTTCTCAATTTTCTGACTTTTCTAAAACAGAGGAACTCAAAGTTTTTCATTGTTAACAGAGATGGTGAAGATCATGCTTTGAAGTTTTCTAACTTGGTGAAGATGCTCCTGTTCACAGGCAAAATTCTCAGGGTTGCCTTGGCCACAGCTTTAATGGGGCAATGGTGTGGGTGGAGGCACCCAAAACCCCATAAACCAAGCACAAGAAGAAATGTCCTAACTCATCAGATTTAGTCTTCTCACAGGCATCATAGTCTCCTTATATAGATCACTGGAGGAGATGGGAGGAACTGTGTTGAAGTCGCACAGCTTCTTTTTCCACCTGTTGTCCCCTTTCATTTCCCATACAACCCCTGCTGCTGCCTACTTGTTAGCTGATGGGTCAGCATGAGGGTTGCCCAGTGTACTATTTATGTAACTGCCATTTAGGTGGGGCTAGTACAGTACCAAAACCCAGACCTCTGAGTATGCACCCAACAGTGCAAAGCAGAAGCTGAAATACCCTGACAAGGAGGAGATGTTCAGAAGTATTTGACGTTGACCAAACCTCATCAAGCGTTTTGAAAGAAAATCCTTCCAGGCCTCAGTGGTGGATAAAGCCTTCCTGGCCTGCTCCTGAAGAAGTGACTGTTGGTGATGCCTCATCCTTCTTATTCCACAGCAAAATCTTCCAGTCAGAAAATCAAAGGAAGGGACATGCTTAGATTAAGATTTAGATTAAGTTTATGAATTTAGATTAAGGTTCTAATCTCAGGCATACTCAGAAAGAGTAAAGAAGCAGTTGTCAGGCTGTTTTACAGATTCAAATTTAAAAAACATTTCTGATTTGTTCAAACTTTAAAGCCAATCTGTTTAAAGCAGAAGACTTATTTTTATTTTGCATTTCTACCTAAACACCAAGAGACAGTGCTCCCCATGCACCTCAGTTTTGTAAATGCTTACTTTTTACCTAGGCAGCTGGAAAGACTGATAAAGAAGATTGGATTATGTTCTTGTCATGTTAGGCTGAAATAAATGAAATAAACCACACGCATTTGTTTTGTTACATGGTGAGATCTACTATGGTCCTCCTATATAGCATAAAGTATCTCAAAACTGTCGAGATTGAAATCTACAGGTTTAATTTCTGCTGTCTTTATTTTTTTAAATCTCAGATGATGGTAATTCAGACCTAGAATTAGGGTGAATAATTATACAAGGTTTGCAGAGTGATGGGAATTATGATCTTTGTACCTGAAATTTGTCGTGTCTGCTATAAGATGCCAAAGACTTCCCTTAACCTTCCCAGCCAGAAGACTTCCCTTAACCTTCTCAGCCAGAGCAGAAATAACTGTCCTACAAAAGTGAATAAATTAAGATGCATTTTAAAGACTACATGTATATATTTAAGTGCTGGTAAAGGACTGAGCGTGTTTTGTTTCTATTCAATGTGAGACTCAATCCTGTCTAAATGTGTTGGTAACTATGTTGAACACCGGCTTGGGAGGGGAAAATGCTGTGATTCTTAACCCATTATGTAATATCAGAACTGCTAGTTTTGTATTTATTTAAAATTAGAGAGGCATAATGATAATACTTGGCAATAATATGTGCAAGGTTACAACCATGTACCCTAGAAAATAGAATTGCTAAATTTACAGTGCAGGTGAACTATGAACATCTTCATGATCTAGCACAGAAAAAGGAAAAGCTAGGTTTAATAAAGTTACAAACACCGTGTTTTCTTAGAAATCATGGTCTGAATTCTGCCTCAGGAAATGACAAGCCTATTACTTACCTACCATGAAGAAAAATAAGAAACACCTGTTGTTTCTTTGATCTTATTTAGTTTACTTCCTCTGGCCCAGTTTCTTCCTTTGCTTTCCTTCTGGAGATCTGGGAGGAGCAGCAGGGAGGTAATTCTTACCTTTCAGCATTTCTGAGGCAAAAAATAGGTAAGTGTATGCAGTTGTAAGAGGCTGTTTCACCTTGCTTAGTTTTTATTCATTGTTTTGTTCTTGCTCTCGTCCTTAATTATCCAACACAGAAGATCAGTGCTGGAGGGTGGTTGTTTACTCGGACTTTTGGTCTGACCTGATATGGCCATTTTTGTGTTCCCAAGTTATTGCCATCTCTTACAAGAGTGTAAAGTATAATCTACTGAGGAAATGGAACAGGTTTGATTTTTTAAAATAATTTTGTTGTGACAGATATGTCTCAGGTGTTTCTTTTTATGCAAGAGTGAAGCAAAAGCATGTGGTTTCTTTATAATTTTGGGGGCAGGAGAATCAAAGCCCTGTGTCTTCAGTTCTGTGACTGAATGTGTTTTGGCTGATAACGCATTGTCTTCTCCTGAAAAATCTGTTCAAGGTTCATCTGTTCATGAAATAAAAAGGAAAGTTCTGTCCACTGCTCATCATATTTTTTTTGTAATGCAATTCAGCATCAATTCTAGAATGAGTAATGCTTCCTGTTATGATAAAACTGGCTTAAGAAAAATGGAGCTAACACATATCTGTTTGTCCTTTCTATCTGGAAAAAATCTGCCTGATTTGGCTGCTTTTCATTTTTCAAAGGGAGCATTCACACATCCTAGTAGTTTTTTTTAATGGGCATTTAAAAGTCACTATAATTGTGTAAAACTATATATCCTCCAGGCAACAAGAACAAAAGCTTCTATATGTGTTAAATATTGTTTCATTCAGGAAGTTATTCTTATGTGTATGTTTCCACAACTGTTATCAGTAGAATTGAAGGGTAGCAGCAATATCCACAAGTTGTCTAATTTCCTCCCTGCACTATCAAAGATTGAAACAACAAAGATGAAAATGTTGGGGGAAATGCCTGCAACTGACAAAAATTGCTTTCCAGAAAAGATTTAAGGAAGTTGCCTTTAATACGTTGTTTATGGTATGCAGGAGTCACTCCTGCCTGAAAGAATTTGGTTGTGTTGGATCTTCTAAGCATTTCCCAAGTCTGACCTTGGGATATTTTTCAGTGGGTTGTGTTCTGCTCTTGGTCATGGTAATGAAAGCGCAAAGCCCCTCCATTGTTTCTAGGTTGTTTATTTTGAATTTGTGCTAATGCATCTGAAGTAAAGCTGTAGCAAATATCTGTGAAAATTCTAGTTCAACTTGGGAATGTTCAGAGAATAAAATGACTTAGGAAATTACCACTCTTACGGTGTTTATTTTACATGTTGTTTTATAAGGGTACATTATTAATATAGTTTTTAAAAAATTACTATTATTGTGACTTTTCTGTGCTTGCTAATGCCTTTGCCTGGGGTATATGCAGTGGTAAGCTTAAAGTGAGCAGCTGCTAAACCCTGTGGCACTGATGAATTATTGGAACCTACATTTCCAGCTCCTGTTCCTGCCTGGGAAACACTCTCCCTACATGTGTCACTTCCAATGGAAATGCATGCCTAGTGAATGGTTTTGACATCGTTCAGCTGCCTTTAATGGCCTTATTTTGTCTAAATGCCATATTCTAGTTTTGTGCACGTTCTAGTATTGGAACTGAGAGGAAGCAGTTGGCATGGCAGCTGTTTGGGAAAGGCTGTCTGGCATTAAAATTGGACATCCAGGTGTTTCCTTCCTTAGTTAGGATCACTAAACTGGTGTTCCCATGGAGTCTGAGAAGTGATGAACAACTGAACTGTCTGCCCAGGCCACAGGTTAACGTTCTCAGAAAACCTTTTTTTCCCCACACTTGTCACCATTCCTGCTCCAGGCCTTCTGCTGAGGCAGAATGTGAATGACCATGGAAATGTGTGTCCACCACAAGCCTCTATGAATGATCTGAACACAGAGCCCCTGAAGCACTGCTTCACTGGATCCCCTCAGTCTGTCGTGCAGCAGTGTCCCTGTTCTCTGTGACTGCCACTGCTATGGTTCTTCAGTGTTGTCCTTGTAGCCAAAATAGCTGATTCTGATGAGTCTGTTGATTCATGAGTCTGTTGACTCTTGAAAATGGCTCTTCTATTACTTGTTAAAAATGCTCCTGAGGAGGACAAAAAGAAAACAAGCCTTTGCATAGATCTGCTAGGCAATTGGTGAGACCAGATACCTTAGATACGTTGAGGCAGGCAGTCACGTTCACATTGGAGAAGGCCTTTGTGCTCACATGCAGCAAAGGGTAAATGCCAGGGAAATGAAGTCTGCCCCCAGTGTTAGGGAAAGAAGCTGGGTTATGCTTCCTTTAGATGCTTCAGTTTTACCCAAGTCTTTCTTGTATATCACCAGTCTGGAGGAGTGAAACATATCTTATTTGGAGCTTGGTGATGAAAGAGTTTGGACTTTTTTTTTAGAATTAAGTGTATGTTATAAATAGCTGGGTTGCCCACTGGGAATTTTGGAGAGTTTACAACAGAATTTAGTATAATCTAGGTTAAGATGACTTCTATGAAAGAAAAAAAAACACATATAAGCACCATTATTAATACTTAAAACAGATGTCAGAAGTCAGTACACATCAAATCTTGGTGGACCCAGCTGCTTTGTGCTCACCTGCTTTGTACTGCTCAGCTCTTGGTATCTCTCTGATGCAGCCTCAAAGGCCCATCTAACTGCAGTCTACATGGTTCCAAGGGCAGAGGCGTCTTGTTCACTTGTGGTTTTGTAGCCTTCACCACAACAAGATAAAAATACTTAACAGCCAACTAGCAAATACCTTTGAACAGGTGAGATATGAATATCCATTACCCCACAATGTGTGCTGTCATTCATGTCAATACAAAGTGGTGTAAAAGGAAGTCAGAAGTGTAGGGTCAGAAACTATGCTAAATTGGGTGTTAATCTGATTTTTACTACTCTATACAGTGAAGTAAAACTTTGCTTCCTCTGTGAGGTTCAAGGGAATGTGGGAGGCTGCAATATATTTTTGCATTGCTTCATACAGGCACTGGAGTAATGACAAAGCTTTTTCTAGTCTTATACAATGTGTGTTTTTTTAAAATGGAATAAAATAAAATACCATGTCCTCCTTCAATAGCATTATAGTTGCTTTTTTTTCCTAGCTGGGAGTGGTATAACTTAACAGTGGGCTCATGGCGCTGTGCACACTCTTCCATGCCTTGCCAGGGATGACAAAAAATTGTCTGCCTCTTGTATCTCATCACCAAGAAGATCCTGTGCGAGGTGTAGAACATCATGGACAGGACAAGGTCAAGATCAGTCAACACCCTGCATGCTCAAGAACCTGTTAAAACCTGCGAGTTGTGTATCTATGTCTAATTCACACCTTGTGCCTTTCCTGAGTGCCTACCCTTCTTTGGTCTCACAGATTTACCAGATACCTCCTCTGGCAGAGGACACAGCCTTGGGGGTGCTGGTCCTGTGCACTCTGCTCTTCTCTGCCTGTGCAGCCAAGCAAGCTCTGGTGTGGCTATGCAGCTGCTCATTTGCCTAACTCACTAGCAAATACTCAGGGGGCATTTCTTAATTTTCTGCATGTTGGTCACAATTGATTTATTAATTAACATAGTGGTGGGAATCAAGGATCAGTGGTTTTGTTTTTCAGTCTGTCTTCTACTAACTTGCTTTTTTGCTTCAGGTAAACAATGCAAGCTCTGTCCACATCCTCATTCCTGTAAAACAGGAGTGATAATACCTACCGAGAAGCTGTTTGTGAGCTTTACTGAGCTCTTTAGCATCCTCAGCAGGAGGCAGCATAGAAACATATGGCCAATGTACTGTTTCAAAACAACTCAGTTTCAAATAATTGCAAAAACCTCTTGCTATCCCTGCTGTAGCTCATGGTGCCCTCCTGATGTTTCCACCATTGCTTTAAGAAGATGCAGCCAAAAGGGTTTTTCTGGCTCTTCTCTTCCCAGTCGCTGTTCCCACACGCTTTGTGTAAACTCATGATAACGAAAACGAACCACTTTATTTGTATTTTCTCAAGTTAATTTTCAGCAGAAGTTCCCTGATTTAATAGGCCACATAGTTTTATGACTGCTCATGCTCTGAGAAGAGACACAGTAAGATCGTGTATTTGAGTAGGGACAGTTGCAACACGCATTTAAATCGGCTTAAATTTTTGGGAAACCCAAGTTTCAGCAAAGCTTCTCCAGGCAGGTAATGGTAGGTAACCTCAACAAGCCCTTTGAGGCATGTAACCTCTCAGTGTTTCAGTTAACCATGCATCTTAACCATGCACAGATAAAAATTTGATGCTACAGGTTAACTGGAATCAGTGACTGTGTTCAGGAAACAATGATTTATCGGTATCATAGAGCTGACCTTTTCCTGGCTATCTGGCTAGAAGTAATGGACAGGAAGCATGTCTACTTTGTGCTCTAATAGAATCATCTTTGTGTCCCTACCTGAGCTGTGACATTCCAGGGGAAGAGTGGAGCTTGGTATCTCAGCCCCATGCTCTACGTAAGCTTGTTAAAAAGCTACAACTTAGCTGAGGTTTTCTGTAATCCCCAGGTGAACTGGAAGATAAATGGGATATATAAGTTTGTGAAAGCTGTGGAGTTAAGGAACTTTGTGAGATAGTGACAGACTTCACTTAACACCTCGGAGACATAGTAAAGTAAATCAAACAGAGTACCAAGAATGTCTCACATAGTTTTCTCTTGTTGAAGACCCCACTCAGAGATAACAGGGTAATATAAGCTAAGTACTCGAGTCAGCGTTCCTGGCTGCTAAAATAAAAGTCTAGTAATAGTGATACACAAATACACAAAGTGATATTTCAATCATAAAAAATGGGAAAATCATTAAATTGTCTTTTTTATTGCTGAAGTAACTTATGCTTTCAGATTTTTTTTGTTTGTTTATCTAAATATCATTTGCCCATTCCTGCTGGGATATATATAACAATCTGAATCATAAAGTAACATGCCATTAAATGTACATAAATTTGGAGAAACCTTTTTAATGCTAAGAGGTTTCTGAAAATGAAATTGATGTGATGGCTTTGATAAGTAAGTGTCCTAATCCAAATAAGACATCAATGAACATTCCCTAGTAAAGTAAGAGTATGCTAAGTGGTTTTTTGTTCCAAATGAATTGTGTATCCTTTAGGTGCCTGCTTGTGTGATGTTTGCTGTCTTTTGTTCAGCATAGATCTACCTGCAATAGTGGGAGATGGAAAGAAATTATTTTGCATCTGATTAAAAAACCTGAGATGCTGTTCCTCCTAAAATGGATCCTGGGTAGTAATGCTTTTTTTCGTAGTCAAGTGTATCCATTACTGTACATAAGGAACAGCCTAAAGACATTCAATTACATTGTTGAGGGGTTAACCTTCTGTGACAGGACTAATGTGGTGCTTGACTGAGAGTTGATTTACTTCAGGTTCTCTTCAGGCTTCAAAAAAAATAAGTAAGAGGTACTAGAAAATTTCTCTTGAAGCAACAGTTGGTAGTTTACACTGAACTTTAAAGAACTTGCACTCAACTGATTAACGTCCAGAGAATCTCAGAATTTTTTAAGTA
The DNA here is from genome assembly GCA_013389865.1 of Piaya cayana. Lineage (NCBI taxonomy): Eukaryota > Metazoa > Chordata > Aves > Cuculiformes > Coccyzidae > Piaya > Piaya cayana. The sequence continues at coordinate 90,720 of WAAB01023708.1, read as the reverse complement.
AGCATTTAAAACAAATCCCACCGCTGCTCTTGGCTTTGCCAAAAGTAATGTTATCAAAGTCGCTGCTTGGGGAGTGTAGACAAATACATCCATTTTAGAGTCTGTTTTTTCACTGTACTGAGTAGTTCTCTAAAACCACTGGAATTACATGGTCCTAAATGTGTAGCTTACTTTCAAGGAAAAAGTTCAAAAATCGTCTTTTACTTTGTAGTTTTCAGGAGATCCCACCATGTTTCCCAAGTATGTGAATCTTACTCAAACTCATTTTTTAATATTTCACTCCCTTTTTCTGTACATATCTGATAGGAAGAAAGCACATCCAAGTTAATCTTAAAATGACCTTTGGAAAAATGTAAGAAGCTCTTGTTTCTTAGTTATGATGTAATAAAGGTTGGGGTTTAGTCCTGAATGAAGATACTGGAGAACCAGATTGTATCAGTTGTTCATGTTAGTCTTCTACTTTCTTTATGGTTTACTTTCTCATTTAGGAAATAGTGTCTTCCCTGGGAGCTTCAAACGGAAAGTGCTCTGATGAAAAAAGTATATTGAATTCTATAGATGGTTATTTTTTGCACAGGTAAAACTTCATGGAGAGATGAATCAATTAACTGAAAATAATTTTTTCTTTAAAAAATTAACAACTCATACACAAGGCACAGGCTTTCTGGCTTTTTAAAAAGCTGCTTATTCAGCTAGAAGATTTGGGGCTGCCACTTAATTAGCTGTTCAGAATTGCACACTTTGCATAATCACTATTTGACTACACTCTGAAAAAAAGGAACTTCAGTCTATTCATTATTCAACTAAAACAATCTAAAAGGCGAATCATACTTTCCAATTTCTTTTCATTGCACTGAAGTTTTGAGCTATCTGACTCTTCAGGGAAAGACACTGGCTTCTGCCTGATCAGTTGCTATTTTAGTCTTGTGCATAGCCTTTTCTTTCAAGCAGAATTTCCTATAGGTGGAAGGCAATGGAAGGCAATATATTCTGAGGTACAGAGATGTGAATAGTTTATTTGACTTGGATATGATGAGAATAGTGACTGCTCTGTAGTGTTAAATATAAAAATCAAACCCCAAACTGACAAATCTTGGATATGAAAAGCTCAACCTTACTCATGTATGAGATTTTCCCATGTACACATGTGTTTATGTACATAAAAACATCTTTAAAATGTTTTGTACTTTTTGCACTGTAGTAGGATCTAAGTGTGCTTGTCAAATTTTTATTCTGTCATGTTACAACAGAAAACAATTTTTTTTCCAAAACTTAAAAAATGCATAATTAACTGATGGTACAACTGCATCCAGTAGCGGTATTTGGGCCCAATTGCCCACTGCTTTGCTTTTGCTAGTGTTTAGGGCACTGGCACTGGCTGAAGACTTGGGCTGAGGGGGGACTTGGGTGGTATTGGTGTGCAAGCACTTCCAGGTGCTCATAAAATCTGCAGCAATAGTCCTGAATTCCTGTTTTGACTGTTGTCTATAGATATTGATGAAAAGCTTCTTTCATGACAAAGGCAGGAAGCTTTTAACATGAAAACGGTCAAGCTGTTGTCACAATTCAAAAGCAAATATGAAGCCTGGATAAAAGCACAATATAAACATTCCCAGGAGAGCTTCTTGAGACTTGTTATGCAGAGCAAAGTTGGCACAGTGTCACATTTGCAGGACTAAAAATCAAACTTTTTTTGTTGTTTTTTACAGTATTTAAGTGACATCTTACTTGTTTTAAGAATCCATTGCTGACGCAAAAGGCTTCTCTGTCCACTAGTTCACATCAGATGAGCACTCTTTCTGCAGTCACGACTATCTGTTCAGCAGAGTTGTTTTGGCAATTGAAAAATCAATAATTCATTCATAGCCAAGATAAAGAGCTCAAACCTTTTATGAGATTACCACCACTGTGAAGACTTTCAATTGTATTCATACTGAAAGAGAAGGAGACTGAGAGTGTTTGCTACTTATAGCTTGGTCTACTACCTTTTTTTTGGTTTTTTCCTAAGGTGCCTATCACTAGCCTATCTAAGTAACAATAAACTAGTCACTCAAGTGTTATACTAAATATTGCTTTCAAGATAACTTAGTATAATGAAAACAAAACTTGTTTTGATGATGATAAAAATGTTTGTTCAATAATTTCTACCATTATTCCCAAGTGAACAAGCAGCTCATGAGTTCATGAAGAAAATGTTATTCAACAGCATCTCACACCTCAAAAATACAAATTGCTCTCTAACTGATTACACAAATATATCTGCAAGAGGAATCCCTCTAGGGGAGGAAATATACAAGAGTTCAGAATAAAATTAGCAAATATATAAGCTTAAAGGGCAAGTAATAAATTTTGAATTAGATTACAAATGAGCAAGTCTCTGTATTTGCAATATGATGGAAATAGGACAAAATTGACAAGCATTTGTGTATTTTATCACTTGTTTAAAAGCTTTTTACCCGTTACTGCCACTGTGACAGTTACTGTCTCTTAAATCATAAGAAGCATGTAATCATCCATGGCATTTGTTTCTTTGCTGGAGTATACAGCTAGGAGGCTATCAGAAAAATAATCACTGTTAGCTCCTGGAATGGTGAATCTATTGAGTCTATGAAGGAACACAGTTTTAGGCCTGGTATTTTTCTGCAGCCTGAAACTCTGACTACATAGTTGTCAGCAATCACTGGGCTGTGTTTCGATTTACAATTTCTTCAGAGTCAAATCTGGTTCTCCTTCCTGCCTGACACACAGATTACTGCTGCAGCTGCTCCGCCGTTGGTGTGGCTGTGCTCTAACTCATCCTCCTGAAATGATCCTATTGAAAATACTGTTGAGAAGTTTTTTGGCCAGATTTTGGTTGTGTGGGTCTGGTTTGTTTTTTTTTCCATTTAGTTTTTTTTATTTGTTTGTTTTGTTTAAAATACATTGCTATTTCATAGACAGAACACTCTGTATAGCTCTGGCTTGGTTTTCTTGGGCTCAGTACAGTTGTGCTAATGGTGCTTGAAATGCTCCTCTGATGGATTGAGGTAAGGTTTAGGTCCAGCCAGCTATGTGCAAGAGCTGGAAAGAACCAAAAGAAATGCCGACACAAGAGCTCTTTCTGTGTCAAGAAACACCGTACAGGGCAAATCTCTGGGAGTGTTACCACAGAGTCATCACATGAATTCAATCAGCCATTGTTTCCTCTATTACTTCATAAGCTTGCAACAGAAGCAGAAGTTTAAAACTCTTCAAGGATGGGTAGCATTTGATTCCTTATTAATATACTGTATTACGTCAGTAATTTACAGTATACACTGCAGTTATGTCTCTCCTGACTCCTTACAGAGGCTGAGCTTATCACCCTACTGGCCCCCAATGTATAAAAAGAAATGCAAAGTGCAGGCAAAAGTTAAGAGATCTTCTCTGTATCAGAACAGCTTTTAATGTCCTGAGGCTGGATCCCTTCTGGTGTCTCTAAAGGAGGATTCAGTGTTGAGGTTTATTCTTGGATATCACTCCATGAGGTTAGAGTAGATGTTTGTATAGTAGGTGAGCTGTCGTAGAAGTACCTGTAGAATCTCTTCCCAGCTTCAGTGATTTGCCTGTACATCTGACAATGACTACGTCTCTCTTGCAAGACTTACTCCCTGTCTCCCCAGCTGGTGGACAGTTTACCATGAGTTCTTGATATTTTCCTTTAGAAATTGCATTCTTTGGACCATGAAGTTCCATGGATTTTGATTTGCTGTTCTAGTCTGTTTGTATATGAAGAAACACTTCCATATTTCAAATATTTTCTAAATTGTAATCAAAAAGAAGAAATTATTGTTCATGTTAAGTACTCACGCTTGAAGCTCTATTCCCATGCTTCTTCCAGTGTGAGGGAAACTTGGCTGCACAAACATTCATGAAGTGAACTCAAAATAATTATTTTACATTTCTTGGAATCTGAGGTGATGTTAATGCAAAATCAAGGGGAAACTCCACGAGAAGGAATTAATCATGTTTCCTATAGTTTTTTTTCCCCCTCACTGGGGGGGGGGGGGGGGGAAAATCTGGCCTTAGTCTTTAAACAATCGCTCCTTATTCCTCCATTTGATTAGACTTTTTAGTTTTGCTTTCTTGAACTTTCTTTAAAGTGGAAGTAAAAATATTAGCTGGGAGGTTTCTGAGTTGCAGGGTTCTTGCTGCAGGACAGGAGCCTTTGGGAGAACACGGATCTGGAGAGCTAAGAATTAAGTGTAGTTCCTCAAAGACTCATTTCAGAAATGCATGAGTAGAACTGCTCCACAGTGCACTGAATCTTAGTCACTTGTGCTTAGGCTTTTGCAATTGCCACGTGAAAAAGAAAGGGTTATTTATTAAGAGCAGAACAGTTCCCTTTTAGTTCTGTAGCAATCATGTCTCTTTTTTTCCAGTCCATGGAAAGTGTTATCTCAGGCGGCTTTGTGCAGGAAGTTCTGTTTATCACTTCCTCACAGTTGCAGTTTGTCTAGGACTTAAATATATGATATCAGATTGCATCAAAATGTGCGCCTTTGTGTGCTTAACTCATCAAAGGAGTGGACCCTCAGGACTTGATATCACTTCACTGCATATGCAGTCATGTAGCAAAACAAAGTCTATCTAAACAGGACAGAACTATTTCTGTTGTTAGTGTAGCTCAGCTAGCAGAATTGGTGTAGTGTCAGGTATCTGCACTGTTTCACTTCTTGTTTTTAAATTTATCACTTTTTAAAAAAGTGACACAGTTTGACTGTTTTTACTATATAAACTACAATGACAACCAAAATATTACTTGTACAGTAAAAAAAAAACAAACAAAAACCCAAACCCCAAACAAAACACAAACCAAAAACAAAACACAACCCCCCAAACCCGGCTGGGATTCACTTGGTGTGCATTGCTGCATTAAAAAAGCACTCTAAAAGTTGAATCCATACATTTCCTGCTGATTGTCATTCCAGCAAATATGAAATGGTAGATGGTCATATAGGCAACTGTGTCAAATAAGCTTAACGAGACCATAACAAACAAGGACAGCCACTACTGTAAGAGGTTGGCTACAGCTTATGAACCTGCACTCACACCTTTGTGGTCACGTTTCTATTTTCTGTACCCTTGATAAAGGAGTTCCCTCCGCGGTATAGCAGGCTGCATTGCCAGATGTTAGTCTTTCTGGGCAGCCACAGGAAGCCTATTCAAACTGTGTAGCAATACTTCTCTAAGCAACAGCTTCTCTCCGCTGACTCTGGTTTTTAATATTACCCTCTCCCACACCCTTTGCCATATCTTACTTAACTGTATTGGCCCTTTTACTTAACACAAGTTGGTTTTGTGTTAGCTGATAAGTGTCCTGCCGTTGCAGTGTCTGATACCCGCCTGCCAGTTCACAAAGCTGCAGCTTTAGGGCCATTTCTGCTCCTTCCCACATGCTTCTGGTGTGTGTTTTAACCACATGATAGATAGAAAACTGAGAATATGAAATTAAGCTGCTATCTACCCTCAGATCCATGATGTAACATGCTCTTTGTTTACTAAAATATGCTAGTAGTATAAAAAGGGGGAAAAAGTTTAAATTACTCAGCAGTAAAAAGCAAAGTAAAAGTCCATTCTCTCTTGATGTCTCTTTTCTTGTGAAAAAAATTCTTGGTAATAGAACACGGACAGAAACTGGTTGAGGGTGGGTGCTGGGGTTTTTTTTCTCCGTTTTCCCATTATTTTAACTGCTATATGGGCTGATGAAAATGATTAGGAGATTACTCCAAATCTCATCAAACAATGGTTTGGGGAAGTGTGTGACTTTAGCAGACCCATCCTGCCTGAAGGAAGGGACCCCAGAGCCCAAACCTATAGAGACGACTTGAGGTGCTGGCAGACCTTTTCCTGCCAATCCTTGACAGGGAGCTGGGAAATAATCCAGTTTTCTAATTCCACTGTTTTCCACTCTGCCTTGCTATGCCAAGGAAACCATGAGAGGCATTTTATTGTGTTTTCCTGCCTTTGGTTGCTGCCTCCCATCACTTTTTCCACAGGAGGCGTGGTGTGGGTCTTAGCTCCACTCCATGGAGCTAAAGAAAACTTTAAAAAGTGTAGGACATGCTGCTCTGTGCTGCACTTTTGAGCATTGTTAGTCCTTTGTGGGGAACAAACTCTCGCTGCTGGCTGGAAAACAGGAAAGCGCTTAAAATCAAGGATTTTTTTAAAAACAACTGAGCTTTTCTCCCCTTCTCTCACCGTCTGATTATGCAGCAAAAGTGGAAGTCAAGATTCCACCTCGAAGAGTGTTGTGTTGCTTCAAAATAGTTTTAATTTGAAAATAGCAATTCTTTGCAGGAAGCAAATGCATGGAGTTACTTTGTGAAGAATTCTTCCATTTTCACTGTGAAGAAAAAACCTCTGCTTTTGTTAATCAATATGGATGATCAGTGCTGTGAATCAAGTTTGCAGGTCCTAAACAGCCATACAGCTTTTTGTGTATGTTCATTAGCACAGTGAAAACTGGAAGTTTTGTGTAGTTCTGCTTTGTGCAACCTCATACCACCCTAAAAATGCAGCCTACAACTTAACTGCCCCTTTCTGCAGGGGTGAAGAGATAATAAGGGTTTAGTAGTTACTACTTCCATTATGTTTATAGTTATAGGTGTTACTGTGGTCTATATTGATTAACACAATATATGTTATTGTTATTCATAGTCTTAAATATTCAAGTAGTTGATGGGACCCTTTGTGTCACTGGACATATCTAGATGGTCCACCTCTCCCGATGGTCTGTGGCTCGTGGACTCCAGTGGGCATGAAAGGTCTTACCAGTTGAATTACTAGGTTTGCTTTTCTAATTGAGTTTCTGCTTTTAAATAGAATTCCTTCTGGTTTGTATTTTGATTTTGTTATTTTGGTTTGTTTTCTCTTTGGTTCTAATTCAGGGTCCTTATGTCTCTGCTTGAGAAAGCACATAAGATGGCGTCAGCTTTAAAGTTCTGTTTAAATCCAGCCGAGGTCAACCAGGATGAAGAAGCACCAGCTAAATGACTTCTTGGTTTGGAGTTGCTGTAAGACTCCAGGGATGCTAATGTGTGTTAATTTAAACTTCTTATCACCACACTAGCAAAACTGTTCACACGTTTTCCAGATACACTACAGGATTTAGGCTGTTGTCCTAATTGCTATTGTTCAGGCTGCTAGCTATTATATTTACTACAAGCAGTTTTCATTTTGTTGGGAGCCTGGTGCTAAACTGAAAAACAATACCTACCTTAGCGATTTGTTGTCTTCTGGAAGCTGAAGCAATTACACTGTAGTGTGCAGACAAGCTTCTGTACACTGTGTGTAAATTTTTGGCTGTGGTTCTGATAGATAAAACTGGTTTTAGTGAACCATGTGCCTGGTCAGAAATGTGGGACTCTGTGACATAAAAGCATTGCACTCAGTCTTTCTGTAGTATTTTTGTTTAAATGATTAAATGTAACCGATTAACCAAGATGTAGGTGATCATGGTATTCATACCTGATCAGTTCTGAATTTATCCTACAATATAACATAATAGTGGAGCCACAACCTCAGTTTATGATTTTTCGTCAATTACTCTGTCAGAGATGGGTTTGCCTTTCCTGTAGAAGTTTTAGCTGCTCAGAAAACCACATTTGTGCAGTCATAGTGGTACCAGTCTGGAAAAATTCTCTAGGCAAGCAAGAGCAAAGGAGAGAGGCCCATCTTCCTCCCAGTCCAAAAGGAATAGCTTTTTAAATGTGGGACCAAATTTTCCTCATTTCATGTGGCTTGGTGGTGGGTTAGCTTTGCTGTGCCAGCAATCTGCTGCTGAAAAACAATCCCACTTCTTTCACTGTGCCATAGTTTTCTGCTCCTTTTCTTGCACCAGGAGCAGTGGTTGTCTGACCTGTCAGTCAGCAAGTTGAGAGTGCACCAAACCAGAAGAAAATTTGTTTTGTGCCATTCTCATTCCTTGATCCAGTCTGGGGGGGAGGTCAGGAAACTTGTATTGTGGGCAGCAGATTCAACTTTTTGGGCAATAATTCTCCATGAGATTATGTTCAGCAGTGAGTTAAGATTGAACTTTGAATGTCTGACTTTTAAACTGGTTTAATCTCATTTGTAGTTTTAGGTACAGTTATTGACATGCTTTAAAAAGGAAACTTAGGCCACAAGTCATAGAATTTTATTTAGAGATTGATTTGCTTTGAAAAAACATCCTAAGGTCTGTCTGCAACTTAAATCAAATTTGAGGTTGCAATAAAAACTTTGGTTACGCTTGTATTTGTTTCATTTTTCATTCTCTTCTCCACTTCCTTCTTTTGCTGGAATACTTCCAGCCCCATCAGAACCTGGAAGTACCAGAAATAAAACAGAGGCACCCATTTATGCAAAGCATGGGTCCTGGGCTGGGATTTAGGAAATCAAATTTTTTGCTTTGCCACTTATTTGCAGTTTATCATTGGGTAAGTTATTTAGTAAAATTAGTCTACCCTTCAGAGTCCCATCTGTGAAACATCTGATATCTCCTTACCTAAAAGCGCAGTGAGTTAATATGCGATTCTGTGATGCTCCTGTAATGTGATTTGCGAGCACAGAGAGGCTTTTTTAGAACAACAAAATGCTGTTGTGTTTAAGGAAACACAACATTTGTTTTGGTTTCTCAGAATATTAGTTTAGCTTGCTTTAACCTGCTAGAGAAAAAGTTGTTTGTTTGTTTATGGGGTTTTTTTGGGGGGTGGGAGATAACATGCATTATCCCAATCCTAAGCAGCTCTCTGTGTCTGTTGTGGCAGTGTTGCTACCAGTCAACTAATCTGGAGTGGGATGTGCTAGACAACCCATCTTCAGTGGGAGTCTTATAAGACGCTACTGAAGATGTACTGTTTTCAGTGAGATGTTCATAAAATGTTAAGACCTAAAGGTCAGTGAATCTTGAGCAACAAACTAGTCATGTTTTTTGCCAGCAGTGTGACTTACTGGGCAGTGCATGTAAGCACCCTAAGCTATGACCCTAAGCTCGGAGTTCCTGGCGCTATGGGTCAAATTAGCATCTCACATAATCTGCTTTTGATGACTCACACTGATTCTTCTGCACATGCAGAACTATTCCCAGATGTACCAGATGCATTTGAAAGATGGAACATAGATGACTTTATCTGAAGGGTAGCCACAGGTCTAATCAAGACTTGGCTCCAGCTAACGATCTGAAGACTATGCTTGCTAGGCTGGGGAATGGTGAATCAATTCACTTGCCAGTTTTAATGAAGGATTTTTGCCCTCTAGATACTTTATTTACAAAACTTAGTAGAAAAAAAGCGTAGAACAGCCAGGCATTGATGAGGATTCTTCAATGCTACACGAATCCTCAGCTATTACATTAAGACCACATCAAGTCCCATGCTCCTTCATCAGACAAAAGATACTAGGAGGCAATGATGTAGCTTTTCATATCATTATAGATAGTAGGTAAGAATAACAAACTATTAATGCATTACCTAATTTCTTGACATAGCATTTTGAATATGCTGTAAAATTTAATGAGTTAAATTTTTGAAGGGGCTAAGTAAGTACAAAAATTAAAGTATTTAATCCTGGATCTGGCATATGTGCCATTAGTTAGAAACACAAACCATAAAAATAAAACTATTTGCAGCAAGCCACTTGGCAAAATACATTGCAAAAGAAATTACAAGTAATTGGATTCCCAGGAAAACACTCATCACAGCTGCCTCAGCAGCTGTTAGGTGCCACTGCAAAAAAGACAAGTATTAAAGCATGCAAAAGCTGGAAACTGGAATTGTTGGTAGCTGCTTCAGAAGTACTAAGAAATCCAGAAGCTGAGAAAATTGGAATAAGTTAATGTAGCTTCCAGTACCTGGCATATTTCTTATTCTTGGATGTATGTTTGCCAAAGGCAGTTATGGTTATTGACTACTGTGATGATGTGACATGGTATATAATTGACACAAAACTTTCAAGAACATGTAAGCTGTTATTGGGCATGACTAGATATGTTATGTCATTTAGGCACACTTTTCTGAACAGTTGTGTTGGATTAACAAAGTAGTGGATGAGGTTCTAAGGTCAGATTCAGTATTGAATATAAATAGGCTTCAAGGAGTTCAAATTCAGTTGCAAGTTTTAAGAGCTTGACAGCAGTATTTATCAGAGTGAGTTCATGTCTTTTAAGTTCTTACCTGGTGACTTGTGTATTTGATTTAGATAGGCCAGTTCTGTTTTAAAGGACAGATAGAAAGGAGGATACCTATGTCTCTATGGTTCTGTAGAACCTGATTCATTAAAATGCGGGGGGTCATGCTAAATAAGAGTTTCTGTGGGTAACATACAGTTGTTCTTCACACCAATCATTGTTTCAAAATCTTCTTGTAAAGCTGTCTTGAGGGACTAGGAGTGGATGTTGGTTTATTTTTGAGGATTTTTCTCATGTTGGAGTAGATTTATCTATATTCAGCTTGTGAGCAGGGTGCTCCTGAGTCTGTAAAAGCCAGAACACTGCTAAACACTCCTTCCTTTAGAGCCTTTCTAGACTTCTGGAAATGGAGAGTGTCTAGTGATCTCTTGCTTCTGAGCACTTTAAGAACAAGTGGCTGAGTGTATGGGTATAGGCGTTGGTTAACCACAGAAATGCCATAGGGAGAGACAATTCATGATCTTCAGCTCTGAATTCTAGTCAATGAGTGATTGACTCTTAGATTAACCAGCAAGTGCAATGAGGAGTATCTGATCAGTTCTGCTGTACTGTGCCATTAGCAGAAGGTATATGTAAGTGCACCAGCAAGAACAATGTAATTGTCTTTTGCTATACTTCATTATACTATATACCTCAGCAAAAATATGTAATATACTTTTGCTATACTTTAGTGTAGGACTTATTAATTATTAATACAATCCAAATGTTTTATCTGAAAATTATTTCTGTATTTGAAGGAAGGGCAACAGTAATTCACTGATTTTCAGAAATGTTTCTACCTTGTTTTGGCAGAAAAATCACTGTTACAGTCTAATATAATCGGGGTTCTCACAAGGGGGCACAGAAGAAGAGGAGAGACATTTCTGCTTTCCTAACCCAGTATTTCTGAATTTGATAAAGTGCTTCTATATTGCCCTCCTAAGACATTTAAAAACTAACATTAACAAGAATTAACTAGAACAGACCAGTAGCCTAGAAATGTGAATTCCAATGTCTCAAAACCTGTAAATTAGAATAAGTGAAAACTAGGTGAGAACATATTCCAACAGGAGTGACAGAGGATGAAAATGTTTCTATGTATTTAGTACCCTAATAACACTGATGAATTTGCATGTTAACTTCTGGAAACATCAGATACGAGAAAGCACACTTATAAGGAACCAAGAAGTCATTTGGCAGCTTCCTGGCAGTCACATAAAATCAGAGGGTGTTACGTCATTGTTCCACATGATAGAAATCAGAAGTAACCAGAAGTTCATTTTTCATTTGGAAAACCAAGAATTTGTTCTTACATGCAAAATGTAAACTTCTAGGAAGAGACTCAGGAGGATCTCTCTGTTGCCGAGTCCTTCATCCTTGGAAAATCACACAATCCCCAATCCAGCCCAAAGGCACCCTCTGCTCTGTCCGTAGTGATGCGTCATGGGTATGACCTTGGAGGTTTGGCTTCTCCACCCAATGAGGAGAGGTCTGTCCTTTCACTGCTCCTTCCCTTTCCTACCCCTGCCTCACAGACACGCCTCACTAGTGAACGGGGTGGATTTGGGGGCAAACCTTGTCTTTTTACCACCCTCCCCCCCTACCCCCCCCGCTTGGCATGGCTGGGCTCTGCAATGCTTTTGAGAGAGGAAAGCTGGGATACTTTTTGCTGGGACCATGGGGAAGTTCTTGACCCAGTAGGATATTTAGGGCCAGGGTCTGTGAGGGTGCATCCTCAGGGAATCCTGCACACTTCACCCATCAGGAAATGATACCTATTGGTGGATTTCTGACTTTCTGACCCTTTGAATATTCGTACTTGTGGTCACACTGCTATTCTAGGTGCAAGGTGAATCACAGAGCCCATGGGCTCCCTGGCTGTGTTGATATGGATGAACATCAAGGCAGAGGTCTATGATGTCTGTTTTGTTTCAATAACAGTTGTCACCTCTACCAACCAGCTTCCCTCATTGAATTGCCTGGGCATGTCTCAGGGCATGGCAGAAGCCAGCACTTGGTTCCCAGCGGTCAGAAAGAGTGAGACCATACAGCAGGAGACGGTCTAGGTGTGTGGATGGGAGCTGTACTGTGCCATTTGCCCACAGGGCCACAAAAAAGGTCCCAACCCCCATCAATTTCCTAGAGCAGCCTCTGATGCCTTACAGCAATAGAAGTCAGCTGTACCCCAACAGTGAGGGAAGCCACAGATGCAAAAATAGGGTTCCATAATTCACTGTGTTAAACCATAATTCACACAACATGTGTATCTCCCCCTTACCTACCTAAATGGAAAGCTGAATGCCCAGGTATGCTATGTTCATCCTGCAAACAGTGCTGCAATGACCCCTGTAGCTAAGGAAGGAGAATTGAAAGGTTCTGTAAAAATCACTCCTGAGACAATCTCAAAGATGTTGACTCCCTATGGCACAGAGCTTTAAAAAATTCTAACAATAAGCAGCTCTGTGTTGTACTTAGCTATTTAAAGTGATCTTAAAATGCTTGCTATCTTGCAGACAGTAGGAATGACAAAGTAACAGGCAAGGAACCTGGGTCCCTTATTTTTCTGGAAGTTTTGCTATTGCTGGTCTCTGACAAAATAAATCCGTATGTGAATCATGAGGTTGCTTTAACTCTGCTTGAAAGGGCTCATCCTAAAACTGAGAGGAAATCCTCTTTCTAGCTCTCTGCTAAGGTTTACTGTGCATCAGTTCAGTTGCAAAGAAACCTATGGAGTTTATGAAACTTATTTTTTAGAAAACAATGTTTAAATGACTTTCTTAAATGCTAAACTGGCTGAATTTTAACTGTCTACTTAGTGTACTTAGTGGCCAAGTGACTTTTTAAAATAATTCCATTGATGCTGAACTATTTTAAACAGTATTGGTTAATGTCTTATTTATATGAGATCATTAAGCAGTAATTTCCCTTCCTCTACCACCTCTTCACCTCATGCTTTATATTTACTGAGAACAGTAGGTAACAAGGCGAGCCTGGCATATAACCAAAAAGGGTTTTTAGCTAGTGATTCATTAGTGTGTATAAAAATAGCTAACCTTGTTTAAAGGCACTTCTTACACAACCGAAAATGGGTTCAATTACCATATCTCGTTTAAAGTGAAGATTAAACATCCTTAGCAGGACAGTGCACTAATCCCATGAATCCTATTTATGTTGAAATGTAGTGCTATTGGCAATAAACAGCAATTTGAGAAGTCATAACCCAAGAAAATAATTGTCAAGTGAATTTAGAGCTCCCTATAAATTAGCTCTTCATGACTTCAGCAGTAGTGTTCAACAACAGAGTTAAATATTTGTATTAGGTGCTCCTGCCTTTAACAGACTAATTAAAAAGATGGAATTCTTTGATTCTATCTAAAATCATTTTAGTTCCCATCTCTCTCAGGCAAAGTCAGCTCTATAAATTGAGCTAAATGTATTTTTTCCTGAATAGAGACTTTACAGAGTAGCAATAAATTCAAGCACTGGCAAAGTAAATGCAGCTGAAGTACCCTTAATGATGCTATTGTGTAGTTGTTATGGTTATAATCCCGTTACACAGTCCTTACCTTGAAGGCTATAAATTCTTTGAGAAATTATTCTAATGGGAAAAGGCACTACTTAAAGCATTGTGTCTAAATATGACCAAAAAGGGGATGATTTAAGTTGGAAGTCACAAGTCACACAATCTAGAGTAATAATGGAGGGAAGACTAATTTTTTTTCCTGTCATGCAGACCTCCTGAATTTGTTTTTCCTAAGTAACCACACCATGAAACCATCCTTGGGGGTAATTCTTGTTATTTGCATCACAGATATGCCTGGAACTTGCCATTAATGATCAGGACCATATTCTGTTCTACACCTGCAAACTTAAAAGACAGCACCTGAATGAAGAACCGTCAGTTTAAAAACCTGACCCACAGCCCAGTGAAGTCAATGGGAGACTTTTCATTGATTTTAATGATTTGGTTTGGGAGCTAAGTAAGTATTTCTAAGACAAAAATCAATATTGTCCCACAGTGGTAATGTTTTCATGTGTTTCTATTGATCCTTTTGTCATAGATTACAGGATACCTTGGCATTGTCAACATGCGAGGTTTTAACAAATTGATTTGATTTATTAACACCATTTGCTTAACATCTGTAGTAGCAAGTATTTATCAAAAGTCAGCAAACAAAGGTTCAGCAGAAGGATCACCCAAAAAAATGCCTTGTTGCACAATGTGAGTTGAAGTTCAAAAGAAACAGGCTTTCCTTAAAACCAATTTATGTTAGAACCCTAGATGATGTGCTGTGTATAAGCTGGGTTTTCAGAAACCTTTTTAACCAACTATACCAACAGTTCCAAGAAAAACTCTTACATTTCCTGGAGCATCTTAACTTGCCTTCTTATGTGACAGAACATTGCCACGACAGATCGTAAAATTATGCTAAATTTCTCTAATTAAATTCTTTAATTAAATTAAAATTCTCCAAGTAAATTGAATTTACTTAGTCTGACTGTTACGCTTTATGATATAATTATCCATCTTCTTCACATGACAGCCCTGTCATTTTAGCTTTGCAACTTTATAAACCAGCTAAAACCCTTCAGTTGCTTCTTGAGAATGACTCTTTGGAGTCTAGGCCTCTAACTCGATTTTTTGTAGAGTTATTTGAAAAATAAATAGTTCATCAGTTAAACAATGATATAGTAGTAGTCTGGTGTACAGCTTTCCTACTACATGACCATAATCTACTATTTTAGTACACCAAGCTCCTTCACAAAATATTACTTCTTAGTTTAGTAACAACCACCAGAAAAATGCCAACTTTGAAATCTCCCTTTGAAAAGATCTTTTTTCCCTACAAGGATATTTGAAACCTTTCAGAATTTTCCCAAGCCAAAACCAAAACTACAAGTTATACCTGCACAGTTTAGGATGGGTTACATTCATTCATGCTTTCCAAAGTTTAATTTACTAATTGAATTAGTAATAATTTATCACATAACCTGTTACAGTATGAATATCTCTAACAGTTCAATCAATCATAAAAAAAAAGTGGATACCATGTAAATCTTATCAGGATCAGGAAAATAATGGGACTTTTGTTTACAAGGTGTCGATTGGTTTTAGAAGCTTTGATAATGACTCCAGACAGTCAATATATACAGAGACTTTTACATTGCCAGTAGGAGCCAAACTAAACTATCTAATCTTTTTAAAATGACAGACAACACAATGAACTCTGAACTTAATCCCCTCCAAACATTAAGGAGCAGTTTAGTGCTTAAAGTACTATTCAAACTCAACCCCTACATTAAAAAAAAAAAAAAAAAATCTCATTAGGCCTCAGATTTAAATACACAGGGAAATTCAGAATTAAGGCTGGTTTTTCTTCCTATTGTGCCTGGGCAGTGGTCTGTGATGGACTCCAGGTCTGGAACACAGTGCGTCTTGGGCAAGGAAAACACCTGTGTGCCTTTTGAAGGCAAGTCTGTAGTCAGAGCATCAAAAAACCAAACCAAACCAGAACAAAAACCCAAAAACTGAAGCCTTAATTTCTTCATGTCTCTGTTGAGCAAATTTTCCTCTAAGGTTTTACATTGCATTTCAGGTGAACACTGCTGTGTTCATAAGCTTTGACAATGACATGTAGCCTTTAAGAGGAAAAGGGAACTGTAAATGTAAAGCTTATATTAGACAGAGAGATAGGGGAGAAGGGTTGCCATGGCTAACATACAAGTTTCTTGTGGGACAGCATCTCCAGGTGTAAATGATCACTAGAGGCACCTTTTTCCTTTACTTGAGATCTATGAAGCAAGACAAGACTTGTTTTAGAAACTGACACCCACCACAGCTGAACATTTCTCTAATGCCTATTAATAGAAAGAACAGATATATATTTGTTTTTGTAACTACCCAAGGTATATAAATATAAAGATACATGAGTATATAAGATACATTAAATCACCTTTTATTTAACTTTGACAATTTTTTAAACAAATAAGAGGACATTCTGTCTGCAGGACTGTATCCTCCACTAGGAGGACAGAAAATAAAAATACCTGTAATTTATTGTTATCAGTTCTTCTGTGTGAAATAATTGATTTCTCACTTCTGTAGAATTTCTGTGCCGTGCAAATCTAAATCTTTCCAGTACTGGTGAAGGTTGAGAATGTCCCTGTTTTCCATGGATTGCACCTTTATTAGTCATTCTAATAGATTGCCTCCTAAATCTGCTCCCATCTAGTTACTATGCATTTAAGGAAAAGAACTGTTGAAATAATGGGAAGATCTGTGTCGGAGATCTGCACAGCTGGTATCCAAGTAGAGCAGAACCTACAAGTGCCTATAAAATATACTGCAGCATCTTTTACTCTTCTGGGCTTCTTGGTACATGCTCTCTCTTGCCTCCTCTTTTCTCCTCCACATGTTCCCAAATGCATTGTGCTTGGGCAATCCCATTGCAGATCAAGTTATAAGTAAGGGTAATTACAGGTGTTTGAAATTTTTTTGTATATTTGTACCAGTGATAGGAATGAAAGAGTTTAAGAAAGCCAAATGATCCCTGCTGGCATTGTGGGCAAAGCATACTTGACATGGACCAGTGGGCGTAGGACTTGTGGGCTCACTGCATTCACCTTTGTGGACTAGCTATAATGCAATGTATATAATGCAAACCCACCAGCCCCTCTTCACCCTGTCAGAACCATGAGGACCCTCTGGCTTGGCTCACTGTGCTGCTGTTGTAACTGTCTTGCTTCTAGTCCCAAGGTGCTATCACGGTACATGCCCTGCTGGGTTTGAGGCTGGCGTGGTAACATCTGTGTTCTGGGGTGCCAGATTTATCCTGTTATGTTGGGTCTTGTTTATGGTGATTCAGTTTCAATTTTTGAAGCATCATGCTCCCTTATCTACCATGCATGGCCCCAGAGAGGTTCAGCTTCAAGGTTGTGGGGACCCTGGTCTCCTGAATGGAAAGCGAGTACTGCTTTTGGGAGTAAATCTCAGCTATGCTATAGTGAGTGATCTTTGTAACAAGAGGGTAGATAAGGGCACAGAAAAGAATAGCAGTTACTATATCTTTAATTCCCAACTATGCAGCAATTTCACAAGGAGTACTTACAAGCTTTCCAACTTTTTAATTGATCAAACTCTTCCTGTACTTTGCCAGACTGCATGCATATTTATAGCCATGTAACACTAAACCAGGTCTGCCTTTGTTTTCGTGATTTATGGGTTTTTTTCTTAAACAGGAAAGCATTCATTATCAAACATTGTGAGAACAATGCACTAACTAGAGGTTATTTTATATGAAAATATTGTTGATTGTTCCTCCCCTAGAAATCTCCCTTGGCAGCTCGCTTCCTGCCAAATGAATCAGCAAAAGCTGCTCATGAAAGTTGTTAATATATAATACAATCATCTAGTACCGTACTTGCTCCTTATCTATGAAGTCCTTTTGTGATCAATGATTCACATCACCTTGTGATTACAGTCTCTGAGCACAAACAGTTTCTTAATATAAATTAATGGCCTTGGAATTTCTAAATAAACATTCCCTTTTGTTTAGCATCATTTCCTATTTTCTTAACAAAACAGAGTCTTATTGTAACTGTTCAGTTTTCAGTGGAAAAAGTGTTTGTGGATTGGAATGTTCTCAAAAAACAAGTGGAACCAGAGCTATTAGTGTTGATTTACAAGGTCTAACCTGCTAATTGAAGATAGCTAGGAACTATTACCAAAAAGCAGCCAGCATGGTGTGACACTGTAAGTAATAGTTCCTATATTCATTTACTGGAAAAAATATTTTTTCTTGAAGTATAGTACTACTTGGCAATGGGGTTTTTTGATCTTTCACAGTAATACAACCCATGTTATCTAAGCAGGAGATATTGTCAAGACACTTCCTTTAAATTTTCTTTTTGTTGTTAACACTACTAAATAGTTAGGCATGGGCTCTATAGCAAAATTAATTCTGAAGGTTTCCTCTGGCCATGTCTGACTAGTAGGATAATTAAAATAACAACCATCAGGCAGGGGTAAGCTAATTTTAATTATCCTGTCTTGTGAACTTCAGTGAAGCACGAGTGGAAAATGTAGCAGAGGCAGAAGCCTGACCTGCAGAGAACTGGTACAAAAAGCTGTCTGATGATATTCCTTTTTTAAGGCAGAGTTGTTATTTATTTCACTTAAGTCAATTAGGTGGAATTCTAACTAAACTAAATAAGAACCTGAGAGACTGAAAATATCTGTGGAGACATTCAGTTTAATTAATTGTGAGCTAAAATGATCCAAGCTTATATTCAGACAAGGGATATTTTTTCCCTCAAATCATAAAAAAAATATAGGCCATGATAAAAATGATCAACCTTTTGAGTGGGTTGTTCATGGCAGTTTCAATTAAAGTGGTTTAGTTTGTAGTGAGAGTGGGCTCAGAACAGGCATGGTGTCTGTCATTTGCTGTGATCCAGCTGGCAGCAACTTGCCAAGCTGGGGTCACTTGGTCATTGCCAGTCAACGTCCATCATGCATTCTTCCTAACCTCAAAAGCAGTTTTGATTTCTGCCTTGCTTATACCCCAAACTAGAACAGGGAGTGGATCTCTCAGGAATGTTCTTCTGGGTTTTGTAAGGAATTGAAACACTGTGATTGTATAAAACTAGATGTTCTTAATGTGGGGAGAAAAAAAGCCCTTCTGGTCCAGACAAAAAATATTCTCCAGGGAGGTGTCTGTAATACAGCCTGAGACAGCCTACAAGGAAGAAAACCCCTCAGACTCCTTGGGTACATCCTTAACTCAGGGGTTTAATCATTCCTTAAAAGCACTAGTAAGCAGAGAATTTTTTTTTTTTTACACATTAGTATTTTATTCCAGAGAATGATGAGGAAGCTACTTTATAAGATATTATTCAATGTTATTAAGCAGTGTCTCCTTCAAATCTGAAATTCAAATGCTGTGTTAAAATAAAGTAGGGGCACTTATTTAGTCTGATGTGTTAATTACTTTTTGCGTATGCCCAGAGCTGGGGCTGGGTACTGTTTAATGGTCTGGACGTTGCAATGAAAATGAAACAGTACTTGTTCCTTAATGGCACTGAACTTTATATAAACACATATGATGAGAGTGATTCCCCTCTTATTCTCGCTGCTGTCAGACAAAAGTGCCTCTGTTCAGCCAGAAGTCTCAATGGCTTTATTGACTTTTACAAAGATAACATCAGCACCAGCTGAGGATCTCTCCTGATATTTTTAGGCACTTGAAATAAGTCAATGAAATGTCAGAAGCAGTTAGTGATGCACTGCCCTCCTAATGGGAGAAATGTCTGTTGTTTTGAGCAATTTACTATAAAAATAATGGTTGTAAATGCACTCTAGAATGTTATATCCTCAGTCTTTAGGTCAAAATTGTTATAGGCACTGTCCAATTCTTAAATACAGTGTAATTAAAACAGAAAGCAATGTATTTACAGATTTTGACTAAAACTCAAGAAGTTAAACTCACTTAAACACTCCGAAAAAGACATTTCCCTGATGATATGCAATATCTTGGCAGTATGGAGTGATCAGGAAAGTCAGCAACCTTAAAAGAGTACATTTTATCAGATGCTTGCTAAAGAGATGTTTTAGTAGTAATGCACTGTAGAGAGACAGTAGAAATTCAATTCTAGAAAAGTAGTATTTTTAGTCACTGAAGTGCTCTGATTGCTAAAGCAATTCCTAACACATTCTAATTCCTAACACCTTCTCATTGTCTTGATGTGTGTATATAATAGCTGACAATAAATGTTACTTTTAAATAGAAATAACAGGTTTATATGCAATAGCCTAAAACATACCTTTATTGTAATGAAGTGCATTTGGGACAATTAAAAATCATATTCATTTGCAGAAAATGGCTGTGAATCATAAACAGGGGCCTTCTACCTGATCTGGGGATGTTATCTTATAGTTTCTAAAGGTTAGTATTAAATTTATTAATGAGTTGAAGATGTATTTAATCTAAAAAAACCCCCAGTAATTATGAAGATCAAAGCACAAGAAGTAGGTAACCGCCATACCTTTTATTAAGATTATTTAAAAATAACTCTGATTTCATGCACAATTTCATGGTTTCATCTCAAAAATGAAGAATTCCAGGAATNTATTCCTGAATAATTTTTTTCTTTTTTTGTATATTGAATGAAGAGGTTTACAAGGGTACCAGAGGCCACTTTTTATATAGAAAAGATTGCTGTCTTCTATGTGTTGCTGTCAGCTCATCCAAAACTCTACCTCATTCAGCCCAGCATATGTTGTACAGAGTTTATTACTGCATAGGTTACAATGAGTATTCTGTTCCTGCATAACTACTCTTGCTATATTTCCTTGGGTAAAGGTTCCCAATTCCTGCTGGCGTAGCCTTGAGCACTATATTAGTCTGAGCATCTCATTTCAAACTTACAAGGGTGTATTTGCGGTAAATCATTTTGTTATGATGAAATGGGCCAGGCTGGGCTTGGTCTATCTATACTGCTCATGGAGAGGTACAGGTATGTGTGTGTGCATGATTAGAGGTATTCAGGGTGCTAGAAAAAGGAGCAAGAAAAGAGTTAAGAGTTTCTGTCTTCCTCCTGGTAAATCTTCTATTCATCAAGGAGCTCAGGTGGCTGTTCAGGATAGAAATTAAATAAAACACTTTGAAATGCCTCTGCACCAAGGAAAAAGATGGCAGTGATAATTCTAGCAGCTACTTATCTGCCTGTCCTTCCAAGAACCGTTTGACAGGGTTGTTGCCACCATGTTTCATCCAAAAGGCAGGCACAAATGGGTCAGGCACAAGGTAATCAGGAGCAGCAAGTGCTCCCAGTTTCTAGGGAGAAAGAGCCAGTTTGAAAGGGTCCAGTCTGTGGATGAGCCCAGGAGAAAAGGTAGCATCAGAGGAGATGCCAGAGAAATGACTAATGCCATTGCTGTCCTTGTGGAGGATGTAAAGAGGAGACATCCAGGCAGTGACCAATGAAGTAATTTGTTATGGATGGCATTGCATGTGAAAATTATCTATAGTAATTCCATTTGAGGGTAGACATCCTCCCGCTTCCCTCTTTTCCATGAATCATTCAAAATGGTTTCCAGTCCAGCTGGGAAAGAAAATTCAACAAACCTCTGATGCTACTGCTGCTAATCTTGCACTGGTAATTTAAAATTAAAAAAACACTGGAATTACACACCCAGCAAAGATGACTCCACTGCAGCACATGCTACTCTTTTTGTAATTGTCATGTGAGTAAAACATATTTTTAAAGCCTTAACGCAGGCAGGCTAGATTCAAACCAGCAGTTCTTGGCCCTCTGGTAATCCATTGTGGTTGGGGAATAGTAGGAATTAGGGGAGGAAAAGGAGAAAGGAAGTAGCAAAAGTGGCTTTGCCCTGTGTCCTGCTTCACAATCTTGTTGATATTTGCCTTCATTTCACCTCATATTCTGTACAGAGTTGTGAACCACTTTTACATTTTTGGCAAGAAATAGGTTCTTTGGCATATTTTTTCAACAGACAATGTCAGGATGATTGGAAAGGTGTCAGCAGCTGTCTTTACATCCCACAGGCCCTGAGGTTTCTGCCTGTCCAGGCAATGGAATACCTCCTTCAGAGAAAAGGTGAGAATTTATGCACAGAAAATATCTTCCTTTTTTATTTCATGGACTTCTAGCAGATGAATACTTTCTCATGCTTCTTGACCTGGTTGAATTGCAACTAGTACAAGTAAGATACTTCATAAATGGTAATTCCAACTTTCCCTTTCAACATGGGGAATACCATGACATAAAACCAAATTAATTAAATATTTAGGACTGTCATTGCTGGTAGTCTGTTCAGCTGCAGCCTCTGAGCATGTTGTGAAGTAAAGACATACTTTTCTGCCAGAAGCTGATCAATGTATCAGCTTGTGTCATGTCATAGTACTGAATTTGTCCTTTTGTCTTCTTGCAGCACAACTTTATTTCCTTGGACAAGGCAGTAGGCTTCAGGCACATCTAACCATCACTGGGATTATTGAGGAGGTGTGGAAGAGCAGAAGACAGAAATGGAGAGGGGGAGCACAGGCTGGACAGACAGCATGGGGAAGAAACAGGACCTCCTGCACCGGAAAGGGCTTTTGGCAGCTATTAATGGACTCCTGCCCATAGATCTGAGTTCAGCTACAGATCCACTGCTATATATTAGATTCTTCTCCATGTTTAAGTTTTGCACAGGTTCAGCTCAGGTGTAAACCACTCCAGAAAGCCAAACACTGGGGCCTGGTGTGATTTGATCTAACCCTGTACTGAGAACCAAGGTACCTCAACACCCACTTCCACAACTGAACAGATCATAGAATCATAGAATCACCAGGTTGGAAAAGACCCGTTGAATCATCGAGTCCAACCATTCCTATCAAACACTAAACCACGTCCCTCAGTGCCTCATCCACCTGTCCCTTAAACCCCTCCAAGGAAGGTGATATTTGTCATTCATCTTTGTATTTATTTGTTTCTTTTTACATGGTTTTGCTTTGTTGTTAAACTTATTTCTTTCAAGGCAGCTGTGATACCTACAACATTTGTAAACAGATGCAGAGTACTTTTTTATTTTAGCTGGTTTATACCTGAAGTTCTGTGTGAGTTTTTGGGAAGAAAGGGAGAAAGAATTGTACCCAGAGTACCAAACCCTCTTAAAATTGCATAAAAGCATTCACAAAAGCACTCTCTATAAAGCTCCCATTGCTGTGTCCTACTTTTTTGCAAGCCATGGTGCAAAATCTACTACACCAAGTAGATGTCCAGAGTATCTCTGATTTAACTGCCACAGTGGCAGTAGATGTACTTTCTTATATTACTTGAATAAGGTTAAGCTTCAGCTTATGCAGTATAATAACTTTTGCAGTTTACTTTTATAGTATCACCTCATAACTGATAAATTAATCTGGTGCCTCTTTAGATAAGAATGAGTAGTTCTGCTATCCTTTCATCTGCATTTGTGTGACATCCAGTGGCTGGATGGGTCAATCACAAGCTCCTATTCCTTGCAAAAGGTGTAAAAATGGCTCACAACTCTGTTTACAAATCAAAAGTGGGAAATGAATTGGGTATTAATCCTAACCGACCAATTACTTAATTTTGGTTTAAAAATAAACAGTTGATTAAAGCAGCTTGTCCAAAGGAACTCGTTACAGATACGTACATGTATAACTCATGCAGCCTTCACAGCTCTTTCCCACTGCTACTGCAACTCATTGCCTTTTTCGTTCCCGCCGGGCACAGGGTAGTGAATAAATAGTGTATTGTTCTAGATAGAAATGAATAGCTTCTGTTTTCCTGCATTTAGCTGCTGACTCCACCACATTTGTAAAGGCTCTCATCAATTTTGTCAAGAGCAGTACTGAGATTTGAGTGAAGTTTTAATTAAAACATTTGAAATACCAAAAATATCCAAATACAGTAAGTCTGACTATGTTGCGTAACACTGAATTAGTCTTCTAAAAAGTTGTTAAAATGGGAAGACCTAGAGTCTTGTGTTTGAAATAACTGCCTGAAATCAAAATAATTGGTGGCAGTTGTGCAAAGTATTTTCTTTGCCATCATCATAATCACAATGACTTGACAGCAGTACTGCTCTCAGCATCTGTAGGAGTTTATCTATGTCCTCTCCTTCCAGTATTCCAGAGAGGTAATGAATTCGTAACCAGTTTATTTATTGTACATTCAAATAAAAATCACACTTCTCCTGGAACATTTTTTGTATTGTTATTATAAATAGCATTTATTAATGCTGAAAAGGAAAAACAGAAGAACATAAATGTTTCTATGCTTTTCCAGTCTGCTTTATGAGGTCCATAACCCTGCTTAATAAATACAGCTAATTTCTTATGTACATAGGCTTTTTACACAGCAAAATGAAAAAGACTTTTTTTTTAAATAATATTTTTAATCTCATACAACTTAACAGAGAAGTTGAGCATTGATGTCTCTTGTCTGAGATGATCTTAAAATTGTGTTTTCAAACTGACTAGATTTCAGGCTTAACATTTATTGGTGGTGAACTATTAAAAGGATGTAGAAGTTATTATTTTTGCCAGTAAATTTCCTGTTAAATAAATAGGATACACGCAAAAAGACTGTGCAGGCCTGGGTACTGCATACAAGGCAAATGTTACTAGCAGAGACAGGAAAACAGCAGCTGTGCACCATTCTTGGACACAAAGTCCTCAGGAGTCACGAGGTTAGCGCAGGATCTGTTTTTTCATGCCTGGTTTTGCTGACTACAGAGTCACTTAGTCAACGATAATAATCAGAATAAAAGTCCTCTCTTGAAGTTAGACTAGTTTCATGCTAATGTATGGCAAACAAAAGCAAGTCAAATCTGTCAGAATTGTATATAGAAGAAAACAAAGATCAGATATATGAAAATGCCCTTGCTGAGATCCAGTCCTTTCAGCTGCCTCTTGGAACCACCTTAAGGTATGCATTGTTTAGATAATATTATATTGTTCATGATGGATTCGCTCCATTCTATAGCTGCTCTTTGAGTCAGACCAATGTATTAGAAAATTTGCTTTCCTGACCCTGAAATCTACCAGAAGATTTAGTTTAATTTCTGTGTGTTTATCCCTAAATGAAAAAATACAAACCAAGGTCACCTACCCAGCTCTTTCACCAGGACAAAGCTATCTGTCACTGAAGGTTGGCTGCTGATTCTCTGTGAAGGAAGAAATTACTCTTAAACATGAAAACAAGCAGAAAAGTGCTTTTTTTGTGTAGCAGTGTTTTAGCTATATTTTTAAGAATTAACTGGTTATTCTTAGATTTTTATAAATGCAACCTCTGCTTTGATCAGAAAGAAATGAGTACATAAGGATTCACTCTTGATATTCCTAAATATCTGACTATTTTAATATTTTTTCATTTGCAGCTTATGGCACCTTTTAATGGTAAAAGTGCAACTGAAAGAATTTCCTCTGCATATTCATGCCTAGAAAAAAGTAATACATTAAAGATTCTAATGTTATGTGTCTAAGTATACTGTCAGTATCTGTAGGAGAGTTTTAAAAATAGCCTGCCTGGCACTGTAGGCATCAGATTGCAGTGACTATCAGGCTAAAGAAAGAAAATGTAATTTACCCTAAAAATGTATGTGTCAATCTACTACTTCAGTAATTTAGTGACGGAGGAAAAGAGGGAATGTGGGAGGATTGTTACTGCATTTGAGTGATTTCTTGACGGAAATACTACTGCAGCAGTAGCCTGTAGGATTTTTTCCTGTTTTCTTTCATGCACTTTGTAGGCATTTTATCCACATCTGGAACAGTCCTTGTTGATTGATATGAATCAACATTGAATGTGATAAACCCACAAGCATCAACAAGATATGCGGAGTGTTTGGTTCATTTGCTCATTAACCAGCATCCAGGTGCAGTTGCACAAGGGCAGGAGAGATGATGAGTTTGATTATAGTAACTGGAAGGATGTCAAACATAATTGTAACTGGCTGGTGTCTGGAACTGGTTGCATTTGCAGTTCTAAACTGCTATCAGTTCCCCACCGCAGAAGCATACATTGCCCTAGAGTTTCACACTCCGGGCCTATTTCTTTATGCTGGCTTCCCACTTTTGTGCAGTTAACTTTGCCCAGAAAGCAGGTGTATCCTGCCTCCCAAGCATGTAAAACCTGAGGAACAGCTTATCTTTGGCCACAAACCACCAAGTGAATAATTTAAATAGAAAATGGTCTATTCCTTCTTCATTGGAAAGGCAGTTTTGCTGGACCTGTGCTGGAGGGCACTAGCAAACAGCATGCCAGTTTCTAGAGAAGTACAGCCAAGCAATG
This sequence comes from Piaya cayana, assembly GCA_013389865.1. Taxonomy (NCBI): domain Eukaryota; kingdom Metazoa; phylum Chordata; class Aves; order Cuculiformes; family Coccyzidae; genus Piaya; species Piaya cayana. Next base: position 64,730 of record WAAB01023708.1, on the reverse strand, counting down.
CACAAAAAGGTACACTTTTTGGCTGCTCTGTTTTTACTCTGATACCCAAGTCCCTGTCACCTGAAGGAAGGAAGGAAACTTGTTGGTGACCTGACTTAATGCAGAAACCCCTGCACACTTTCTGTGTCAAGGGTTGGTGCTGCTGGCACTGACAGTTAAAAGCAAACTAAAACACATAAATTAATTAAAACGGACCACCTCAAGAAATTAAGCAGGACCGCACCAAAGGAAATGGCTGGGTTTGACCCTGTGAGCCCTCAGGGCATGCCCACAGTGCAGCTGTGAGAAGGGCATAGGTCAGAGCATCCTGGGGTGCCCAGGCTTGGAGGGGCTTTTGCTTGCAGGGCACCAGTGTGCTGCGCCAGGGATAGGCTGAGAGGGAATGGCCTCAAGCCGTGCCAGGGGATACTCTGACTGGATAGTAGGAAAAATTTCTTCACTGTAAGGGTTCATAGAGTCAGAGAACCACCAGGTTGGAAAAGAACTCTGAGATCACTGAGTCCAACCATACCTATCTGCCACTAATCCATATTCTTAAGCACCTCATCTACCTGCCTTTTAAATACCTCCAGGGATGGGGAACTCAACCACCTCCCTGGACAGCCTGTTCCAGTGCTTCATAACCTTTTTGGTGAAAATTTTTTTCCCAATGTCCGATCTGAACCTTCCCTGGTGCAGCTTGAGGCCATTCCCCCTTGTCGTAGAATCATAGAGTAGTTTGTTTTGGAAGGGACTTTAAAGTTCATCCAGTTCCAATCTCCCTGCTGTGGGCAGGGACACCTCCCATTAGATCAGGCTGCCTGTTGGATTGGTCTTCCCTGTTGGAAAAGTGCCCGCGCCTTCAGCTTGAGCAGGGCCTGGGGGCAGAGAACCATGGCTTGGGGAAGGTGTGGAGAGGAGGGAGCTGGCCTCTTCTCCCAAGTGACAGGGGACAGGACAAGGGGGAATGGCCTCAAGCTCCACCAGGGAAGGTTTAGGCTTGACACCAGGAAAAAATCTTTCACAGAAAGGGTCACTGGGCAGTGGAGCAGGCTGCCCAGGTAGGTGGTTGAGACACCTTCCCTGGAGGTGTTTAAAAGATGGGTTTATGAGGTGCTGAGGGGCATGGTTTACTGATTGATAGGAATGGTTGGACTCGATGATCCACTGGGTCCTTTCCAACCTAGTGATTCTATGAATCGTAGAATAGTTTGGGTTGGAAGGTACCTTAAAGATCATCTAGTTCAAACCCCCTTGCCACGGGCAGGGACACCTACCACTAGATCAGGCTGCCCAAGGCCCCATCCTACCTGGCCTTGAACACCTCCAGGGATGCGCCAGCCCCAACCTCCCTGGGCAACCTGTGCCCGTGTCTCACCACTCTCATGGTGAATAATTTCCTCCCTATGTCTAGTCTAAATCTGCCCCTCGTCCTGGGAGAAGAGACCAACCCCACCACTCCGCAAGCCCCTTTTGGGCGGTGGCAGCCCCGGTCTCCGCGGGGCGGTGCGGCCGCGGGCAGGTGGCGCGGGGCGGGGCGGTCCCGCTGCTCGGTCCCACCCGGCCATCGCCTCGCCCGCCGGGCGCCGCCCCCCAAGATGGCGGAGAGCCTGCCCGAGCACGACCGCATCCTGCAGGAGATCGAGAGCACCGACACGGCCTGCGTGGGGCCCACGCTGAGGTGAGCGGCCCCTCCGAGGGGCCGGGCCCGGCCGGGCGCTGTCGCGGGGTCCGGAATCGCCGCCCCCGCCCGCGGGGAGCGTGACAGCGCCCGGCACGGGCTGAGACGTCGCGAAATGACCTTCCCCGCCCGCCCCCCTTTCCTCCGGTTGGACACGCTGCCGGGTGGTGTAGCCTGCGCGTCCGAGGGAAGGGGAGGCTCGGTCGTTGCTGCTGGAAAAGCGTCGACGCCTTCCCTTTGAGCAGGGCCTGGCGGGGAGAACCGCGGGTGGGGAAGGTGCGGGAGGAAGCGGGTCCTTCATCTCGGGGCTGAGCTGGTGCTTCACTGGCCACGGGATCGCAGAGTCGCCTCGCCTGGCGTAGCCTGAGGCTGTTCCCCCTTGTCATGGAATCGTAGAATAGTTTGGGTTGGAAGGGTCCTTATAGCTCATCCGGTTCCAACCCCCCTGCCATGGGCAGGGTCACCTCCCACTAGCTCAGGCTGCTCAAGGCTCTATCCAGTCTGGCCCTGAACACCTCCAGAGATGGGGCAGGCACAGCTTCCCTGGCAACCTGTGCCAGTGCCTCATAGTGAAGAGAATCCTCCTTACATCTAGTCTCAATCTGCCCCTCTCCAGTTTATACCCATTTCAGATGTCTGAAAGAAGTGGAAAAAGCATGGGCACCTGCCAGACCAGAGAGAGAGGATTGTGAATTAGCACGTTATCTCTTTGGGAGGATCCAGAAAGCCTGTGTGCAGGGAACTGGAAAAGGCGGTTTGTGTGGCAGGCAGCCTCAGGGGGGTGAGCACAGCCCTGCTGGCTTCTGAAGAGGGAGTGATGCCTGCTGGAGAGCGTGGGCAAGGCTGGGAGAGGGCAAGGGCAGGGTATGCAGGTGGCGAACATGATGGGGGAGAACTGATGAAAGAAAAATGTACATCACATGTGAAATGGGTAATATTGCACTTTGCGTTGAATGATTTTGTGCTTGCTGTGTATGTCCGCAGTGGGTCCTGTGGCGCTGAGGGCTGTGTGGGAGGTGGCAGTCTGGGCATTTGTGCAAGGCTGGGGCTCATCAGTCCTCAAAGAGCCCAAATGGGGGGGTGGTCCAGACATCATGCAGCTTCTGCTTCAGGTTCAGCTTGGTCTTTGAGGCCAGTTTAGGGTGAACTGTGTTCTAATTTCACCTTGTGTTCTTTGAACACAACCAGTATTGTGAATACAGTGTGGTGGTGTTGAAGGTGAGCATCATGAAGAGCTTCACTTGCAAGAGTTTGTGAGCTCAGGTTGAGAGAAAGCAGCTGAGATGCTTTCACACTTGTGCTGTCTCTGGAGACAGCCTAACCATGTTTCAGCTAACAAGCCTGGGCAGGTTGGAGCTGATGTCTGCAAAAAACACACTAAACCAAAAAACTTAGCAACAAAACATTAAATATAATTGCGATTTTGCAACAATTTCCAGTATAGAGCTTGTATAAGAGGAACCTATGTAAGGGCATACAGAGAACCAGGCTGCATAGTGGAAGACATGTTTGGGAACTACAGGTGTGGATGGGGGAGGGGTGTAAAAGAAGGAGGGCACAATATGAATCTCTTATCCATATTATACATTTTTAAAGTGCCAAAGTTTTTATAAATATAAATATTTGATTTCTTCATTTATTTACATGTTCTTGCCCTTTTTCTATTTGTATCTTATCTGTCTTGCCTATTTTGTTGTCTTAGTGACTTTTCAGAGGGGCGTTTTGCATTGCTGACTTCAAGAAGTGCAGTGTTGGTCTGATTTAACCTATAGTGTTCATTTGCAAATCAAAGAAATTAGGCAAAGAAGGGTTACGCCCGTCTGAGTGTTTTGAAAGGACTCTAGCCAACATCACAGAAATATGGTGCTACTTTATAAGAACAGAAAAACTTCTGAATTGATGTGTAAAAGGGAAAAGCCTAAAATCTCACATCTAATTTTAAAATATATTCAACTGAACAAAAGTATGAACGTAAAATGGGACATGATTTTCTACACAAGATAAGGATTTTATTTGCTAAGCAATATAAATCAAAGAAATGAGTAATTCCATGTGCAGTTGCATGAGACTACAACATAAGGTGATCCATTGATTTTCAGTCATGGAAGCATTGATATCAATTCATGTAATGACTGAAATGACATTCATTTAATTTCATGTAATGGAACATTTTTGTAACTTATGGTCTGTGATAGTGGAAGACTGGGGCATTGTGAGATAAATGAAGTACCAATCTACGTACTTAAGTAGCATAACAGAGGAAGGGGCTTGAGGTTAGCAGCTCAGATAAGTAGTATGAGGTAATACTAAATACTGAAGATTGTAGGATATGCAAGATCTGACTTATCCTTAATTGTTCATAGAGAGATCTCAGTATTTTGCTAATGCATCCGTGCTTCACAAAGGAAGTATAATTTTTTTGTGGGCCCTACATAGATTCCATGGAAACACGTTTCTGCTCTTGTTTTTCTTCAGGGTTTTGTTTGCCAGTTTTGTGTAGCTGTCCCTGCCAGGGTGCTGCTTCTGAACCCACTAGAACAGCAGCAGGACTTATGCTTATGATATAAAAGTTAATAGCATATTAGATCTGTAATGGTTTTGTGTGTATTTACAGGTAAGGAGCAACATACAGAGTGATTCTGCAGGTGATTTTCTGGTGCTGAGATCCACCCATCTGTAGGAATGCTCAATGCCTTTTATAGGAGGAGTCAAGGTAGAGCTAATATGAGTGTTTAGGAGAGTAAGCTAGCTTGTAAAGATTGCTGTGCACCTCAAGAAATAGCAAATACTATCTCTTCATGTTATCAAATTAATTTTCTTTTCAAATTTTAATTGGATTAATTTACTGATTTAAAAAATGCTGGTATTTACCTTGCATCTCTAAATTTAGTGGCACTTGCTGAGTCATCGTAAGTGTTACTTAAATCAACTGTATAATGTGCCTTTCATTAAATAGGCAGGCTGTGTTTATGACATGCCAGGATTAATTTTTTTTTTCAGCAGACTGAAACTTTTATCAGCATCTTTCTAGCCTTGATGGCTAACTAAACAAGATTAATGACAACACCTGTTAAAGGCTTGTCACTCTCACCTTTTTATATAACGTGTTAATATTTTATAATTCATGTCATATACAGACTGTTGGGCTTTGCAAAACCAGAGAGAGTTGTCCGCACATTTGTCATCCTTATAAAGGAAAAAGAAAAAAGGCAACAGGAAAGATAGGCAATTCCCATGTCCCTCTCCAAACAAAAGACAAATATATTACAAAGTTAATAACGAAAAACATTCAGGCCCTGTCTGAACTCCATATAAATACATATTAACAAAATGTTGAGTCAGTTTTTAGGAGTTGTCAAACTTCTTGAATACTCTGCTGAATGCACCAATGTAACTAATAAGATAAAATCTATCCGGAATAAAATAATTGACTTTATCTGCTGGTTAGTTAGTTTTATGTTGGTTGAAGTAGCTCAAAGTGGAGCTCAAAAGAATAGAAGTGTGTTTCTAGCAGTGTCCTGATATGTTATACTCAGGAGTCTCTTTGAGCTTGTGGTAATATTTAAAAATCCTTTTTTAAAAATACATGAATTAAGTATTGAACTACAGCTTGATGTTGTGCTACATAAGCGTATGGTAGAATTTTCCTAAACACTTCATCTCATGAGATCTATGTCACTGAGTTTGCTGTGGTCTGTGACCCCCATTCACAGATGGTCAGCAGTACCTCCGTGCTGACAAACAGTTGGCTAAACAACTAATACAACAGTCAAATAAAATAAAAAACTTATGGAGGCATCAATGATGGCAGTTTTATAGCTAAGGTGCAGTTGATAAGGAGGTGCTGTGTCTGTGGATGTATCTTTAAGTGGAATGTGCTCTGTGGCGTTTACTCAATTGCAGCTCAGAAGTGCACCTCAAAAGTCAGTGTAAAAATGCTTTTAGCCAACTTCTCTGTTTCTCTGCTCCTGAAATCTGTCGTCACTGAGCTGTCAGCTGGTAGGTGTTAGAGCATCTTCTAGTTTTCTGTAAGTTGTGCTGGCTGTGAAATTTCTTTGCAGAGTTATTAGACGGCCTCCTGGGAAGACATCTCACTGGTATGTTATCTCTGGCTACAGGCATGACACAGACAAGAGCTGTTAGGTTGATGCATTTCTGTATGATGCTGCATTATGCTACAGTGACCTTGCACTGACCTAGGGCTGCATTGCACTGGTAAAGGCAGCTCTGAGCCACCCTGCTGCAAAGCAAAATAATTTCTGCATGATGCGGCTTTTTCCTCATTTAGGTTGAAGAGAGTTTAGAGGTGGGATGTAGGTTTGTTGTGAGCCTCATGAATTAGTATGGGTGAAGTGTTAGAAGCAGTTGATAACTGTTCAGTCCTAAACGTCTGTCCTTGTACTGCAGAAAAGCTGAAGGTGAAGGCACACTTCAGTAAGGCATCATTAGAAGAATAAGTTGAGGAAGTGAAGGTGGTCCAAGGAAGACTGTTCTGTCTTTCCTGATCAAGATTTCTAAGAAAAGTCAGAGGTAGAATTAAGGATTGAAAGTTGTGGTACACTTTGCAAGTGCAGGTGCTTTACACAGACGGAGCCATAATTTGTATTTTGGAGATATACCTGTATCCATTGAGGGAGTCTGTCCAAAAGCCAAGTGAACAAGATGCCTAAAATATCCTCTGGAGTATGACAGCATGTTCTGAAACCTCAATGTAACTTGTTTTACCAAAAGCATACGCTACAACTATTAGCAGACATGATTTAGTTACGTCATTCTGTATCTTTAACAGAATAGTTAGTAATCAGTAGCACAGGCAGTATGAATGACTTCTCTGGGTGTGGGAAGAGAGTACAGCACAGTCATATTTCAGCTGGGAAATATTTTTTCTGAGTACTTTCCAATGGGCTGTTGGGATTTGTGGTGTGGTTTCCAATGACAGTGTGGTTGCCTTTATTTTTGCCCTGTGGTCTTACTTGTCTGGTATGATTATCTAAAGGCATTTTTTATGTTTTCTCATTGTTTTGGTGTCTGAGCCAGCAGTTTGCTTTTTTGTCTATGGCTTAGTCTTGTTTTAAATACAGACCAAACATAAAAGGACTAGGAGATCATCAAACAATGTCTTGAATTAGAACCAAAATGGCTTGATTGTGTATTTCAATTACAAATTGAATGCTGTTTTACAATATTATAAGCCATTTTTAGGGTTTGAAACTCAGTAGTCTGTATCTTCATTGATGATATATCAGTTTACCTTTATTGTAGTAGCTAACTCCTGCTTTGCAAGTGGGTTGCTACAGAGTAAGGAGAATGACCTGCTCGCTGAGAGCAGTGTATCCTGAATCCTGAGCAGTGTGTTGGTGGCTGGCTTGTAGTGCCAGTTGCAGGGTTTGTCCCTTGGTGCGGGATTTGTTGATATCCTGAGTGTTTTAAGTTGTAAGGGAATGATTAGATAAAGCAACTGTCTCTGTGAGTAGGTCCTTCACCATGTGTATTGCTGTGAAGAAGAAATATTCTTCTATCACTAGTCTATTCCTCAGAGTCAAAACAGCGTAAGGAAAGCTTGTACTGTAGACTGATTATTCTGGTATTTATATGTTTAGCAGCAGATGTGCAGTTCTGATTTCTCTGTAAGCTACCCTGATATTTCAGGCAGATTTGCCATTGGTAGCAAAATGTATTTTAGAAGAAGCTGAGGATTAGCTTCCATTGCTGAAAGTTTCAATGTAATACTGTATCTACTTTTTATAAAGCCTGAAACTGTGTCCAGTTGTGGAATCCTCAACATCAGAAGGAAGTGGAGCTGTTGAACCAGAGAAGGGCTACAAAGATGATCCAGGGGCTGGAGCACCTCCCATATGAGGACAGGCTGAGAGATTTGGGGTTGGTCAGATTGGAGAAGGCTCTGAGCAGACCTTGTAGCGACCTTCCAGTCCCTGAAGGGGCTGCCAGAAATCTGTGGAGGGACTGTTTACAAATGCATGTAGCGATAGGACTAAGAACAATGGCCATAAACTGGAAAGGGACAGATTTAGACTGGGCATAAAGAAGAATTTCTTCACTATGGGAGTGGTGAGGCACTGGTACAGGTTGCCTAGGGAAGCTGTGGCTGCCCTGTCCCTGGAGGTGTTCAGGGCCAGGTCGGATGGGGCCATGGGCAGCCTGGTCTGGTGGGAGGTGTCCCTGCCCGTGGCAAGGGGGTTTGAACTAGATGATCTTTAATGTCCCTTCCAACCCAAACTATTCTATGATTCTATGTGAATATCCACATTTTTCTGTTGTGCAAAAAAATCTTTATGTTGAATTGTGATAGAATTTGTCATGAAATGTGTGTCTGAAATCAGGTTGTCTTGATCTTTTAAAATGTTTCTTCATCAGCTTCTGACTCAGTTCTTGCAGTGTTTTCCAAATGGGCACTTGCCAAATGAAGCTTTAACCTAACTTGTAACCTATATGAAGAATACTTCTGAAATAGCTCTCTCAGATTTCACAAGCATTACCAAAGAGCTTGAAATTGTTCCAGTGTTTAGAAAACATGTTTCAAAATACAGTAAAGCTTTTAAAATAGAGGGATGGTGTGCTGAGAGATCCAGAATAAGTCACTTTGATATGTGGTTCATGCAGTTTGTATCACTGTGTCTCATCGAGATTTATCCTTCTCATCATATGAACGGCTTATTCACTGTTACATCAGTGAAATTCAGGAAAGCCAATTGTTATTCATGTAATTTCTTCATTGACTTATTCCTCTAGCTGATTTTATTTAGTGTCTGCTGACCCAGATTTTGGACCGGCCATATGCATAGCAAATGCATAATTTTACATCCTTCACAAATACCAGTCACATGAGTACTTACATTCTTGCAGGTTTTTGAGGAAAGCCAAGAGTATACACTGTACTCCAGCTTTCTGCGCTGCTGAATCATTGCCTGAGACTTTGCAGTTTCCTCAGTACGGATATCTACCTGATGAGCATAATTAGCATAATTAAATTAAATATTAGCCTGTTTGTGACCTGTAAGTGCTGGAGCATTTGCACCTACAAGGCTGAAATTACAGCAGCTGCAGTTAAGCAAGTTTTATCATGTGGCATCTTATGGATTATACTTCTAAAATGAGCTCATGAAAGTCTATGAGGATTTGTATTTGTTAAATAATGCTTCTAAGAGAATGCCAGGAATGAGTTCGCAAATAGGAAACTATTTCTGTGGGTTGTAGTAAACTATTAAGTACTAACTCGTTCAAAAACATCATCCTAGCTTTGCATCAGCATCAAGTAATCATGTTAGATTTTATCTTACTGAAGGACTTGCTGTGGCTAGTTATAAAATTTAGCTGTTGCCAGTCTTTCTGGCTATTATCTGATGGTGGATGAAATGCCCAAACCTAAACCCTGTCACCACAGACTTTGGTAAAACAATAACGTCATGTTCAATTTGATGTTCGGCTTAAGGTATGCCCAACAACGTGTCTCTTCCTCATCTTGTCTATGCCTGCTAAGGAATTATTTGTATGCCTGACAACCTGTGTCCTGTGCAGGAAGGAGTTAACAGTCTCTACTGGAGCCTGGCTGAAGCCCTTCCTGTACCTCAGCCTTTGCCAGTAATACCAAACTAGTCGGGAACTTAATCACTGACAGAGGAATTAAGAAGGAAAGAAGCAGGTTTTAGTGTGTGTCAGCCCTGATGGAAAAACTTGAGGTCTGATGGGACCTAAAAGCTGTCTTTGAATAGTTCTGCGCCAGGGACCTGCAGACAGAGCTGGAACTTCATGTATATAGTTTTTTTGTTTTTTTTTTTAATATGAGTGGGATTTTCACTATGTCTCAGAGAAAGTAATTTGCTTGCAAAACTTGCAATTCTTCATGAATCAGAGTAATACAAAATGAATAGTGCATGTAAGTAGTGTGTGTGCCTAGGGGGATATTTTTGAGAGATTTCAATGTAAAAATGAATTGTTTAAACTTTCAAATATCACATACTTCAATTTTAATACACTGTACTCTCCTTTCTGTCACAGGCACTTGGGTGTTTCTGTTGGTAGTGGCTCTTACTGCACCTTTCACAGTTCGCACAAGGATCTCTGCTCCATTGATTACAGGAAGGCAGCCTTTTCTTCTGAGTTTTGTTTTTAGTTCATTTCAGTGTAGAATTAACATAGTTGATACACTGTATGTTCGTTCTGTTTTGTTTCATAAACTTAGGAAACTGTAGCCAGGTAGCCAATGTAGAGTTTCTGGGGCATCACCTTTCCCTAAAGCAGGAACAGATTTTCTGCCACTTAGTTTATCCAGGAGGCAGAGGACTGGAGTGAGGTAACAAAGTAGTAGAAGCAAGTTGCTTCAACACTGTTAGTTGCTTCCTAGCAGAGAGAAACACTATGAGTTACTTTTAGTTGGGCTTTTGTATTAAAACCAGACTTTATTTCAAGTCATCTTTCATTTTCTAAAGTGATCCTGGGAAATGTGCAGGCACGGAAGATAGGTAGTACAGGCTGTTAATTTTCATGAGAAAAATACACAATGATTTTCTACATACAGGCTATATGAGCTCACAGACTTAACAAAACTTAATAATAATAAATTATTGGAAAATATAAACTTTGATTTTATGTTTGCAGAAGAACATGACATGTCTAAGAATTACCTCGTTTGAATAGAATACATTCTTAATCCAACTACTTTTGAAGTTTTAGTTACTGGATATTTTATTTAATCTGGAACTTCTTGATTTCTAAAATATTTACATCTGTTTAGTGGTGGTATTCAAAGCCTTTTGAAGTAACTAACTTAGGTATTTGTGACATTAAATGTTCTATTTTGATGTCTTGTGGAGGTTCCACAGAAAACCATTGGTATGTACTTATCTTGAAGATTATGTCCGAAGTGCCCCAGATAAAGAAGACAAATTAACTGTAGGTTGTAATAGATTGCCAGTTATTTCTGGGACATGTATAACAGAAATCTGATCAAATCTTTAAAAACTTTAAAGCTCATGTTTTCATTGAGAAGAACTCATTGTTCCTAAAAATGGAACAATTTATATTACACTCTTTGGAAACAGTAAGGGAAGATATGAATATTCCTATATGGACTTCAGCTTCTTGTTCTGTTTTCTATGCAATGACATAGGTTCCAACTATGTCCACTGTATCCATTTGGGTGTATGAAACAGATGACCAAACTCGCATTTAGTCATGTGGTGATAGCTCGCATAGAAGTGAGTGAAGCTGGAATTTTCTTTGTCTGTTTTATGTACTATTACAGCACAAAATCAGAAAAAAAAGAGTAGTAGTGCAGCCGTTGTTTTTTGGTTTCTTGCTTCATGCATCGGTAAGTCACACAAAGGCTTAGCAGGAAGAGGCATCTCCTTGGTCAGCAGTGTAAAAACAGGAAGGAGGAAGTCTATTGCAAATCTGGGTTTACTGATTATCAGTTCATGTTTCGCTGCAGAGGATGTCCATTAACAGCCATCAGCATGATCCATTGCTTATCCAGCATGAACAATGACTGCTGTAGTGCTGCCACTACAGAATATGGACCGTGCTTATAGGAAGTAATGTTAACTAACAAACTGTACTCGGCCCTTTCCTGCTCATAGAAACAGGATATTATTAGTGAGAACAATTCACAGAAATTGCACATCCAGGAAAACCAAGCAAGTAACGCATAACAGCTAAGCTAAGATTAATAAAATCTTTTCTCTGATTAGGCCATAGCTTGAGTTCTGCATTGTTCTGGCGTGTAATATAATCTTTTAAATAGAGCAGTGAGATGTAATTATGAACAAGGATGGCAGAGCTGGACCCTACGTAGTGCCTGGTGTAGAAAGACTGCTTAGATTTTAAGAATTGTGCTTATTACCATAACTTCAGTTGAATCACAGGAAACACCTGGACATTATTTTATAAAGCTTTTTAGGGTGTATGCATCAACCTATATAAAATTACTCCATGGAAAAGTCCCTACGAAGTTTGCAGTTTGTGTAAACAGAAAATATCTTTGTGTATTGTAGGACAAAGGAAGTTTCTGCAATGCTTCCTGTGAAATTGCAGCTTAAGTGGAGTGTGTGATGCAGTATTGAGGGCAAGGATGCTATGGTCATAGTCACAATGACAGGTCTGGTTGAAGGGCAGAATCTTAATTTGCCTGGCCAGTGTTTTGTGCAACTTTATTTAATGTTTGGGTTTTTGTTGTTTGTTTTGGTTTTGTTTGTTTGTTTTTATCAAGTGGGAAATGGAGGGAGGGGACAAACATCTCCTGGGCCACTTCTTGCTATTGCAGTGTGTATATGGGAGCTAGAGGAGAGCACCTGTAGCCTCAGTATAAAGTTGGGTGTGGTAACAAGATATATTTTCTAAAACCATGATTTTTCATAAGCAGAGTTTCTTCATTTGGGAGTTGGTTTAATTCCATGTGTGTTTTGTTTTAATTATTACTCTGAAAAATAGAGTATAGATTTTATGTCTGAGTTTCTTCTTTTTTTTTTGTAACTTGGTTTAACTGATCAGAATAATAAGTTAAAAAATTATTTTTTCCCCATAATGCTAAATCTGAAGTTCTACAAAAGAATCTTTTCTCTTGCATCCCTTGCGGTTCAGAAGTTGTGTGGTCAGGCTTGTGTTCCATGCCAGACCTGAACAACTATTGTGCATATAGGTGTAATTCCCATCATCGTCACAGCATTCATGGAGATGTAACTGATTGGCACTTACTAAGTGGTTATCAGTACCATGTAAGGAATGTGTGTGCAGTGTTTAATTGCTACATATGTCTTGTGTAATCAGAAAATAAAAAAAACATTGTGGCAATGTAGGCAGGGGTGGGGAACCTGCAATTCCTCCTAGAAATGGGAGAGAACAGGATGAGTTGGGAGTGTGTGAAAATGGTGGAAAATGATAAGTCATTACTGAGGAGGTATGTTGTCCTGTAAAAAGATGGTTGTTTTTCTTTTTTTCTGACATCTATCTTTTAAAATAGATGATCTGTTTTAAGAGTCTTTACTGCTGTTAGAACCTTCTATGATCCATGATTACTAGGAAGATAATTGTTCACTCTCACGATGCTTCGTAAGTTCAGGGATGTTTCTCCTGAACATGGATTGCAATTAAAAATTGAATCATTGTCCATGAAAAAAACCCCAACAAAACTTAAACACAAAAACAGTTCCCAAACCCTTCCAGGAATAGTAGATCTTATGAAACCCAAAACGGATTTGTTAAATAATTTTTTTTCTTTACCTGATAGACCATTTTAATGATGATTTGTAATTGACAGGTTTATTTATCACCACCAGGAATTCATGTTCTCCTGCAACATTATTTTCTTATGAGAGTATGGAGCTTAATATTTAGTAAAATAAACTCTTTGTGTTAATTTTTATCTGAAGCTTAGGTACCACAGCAATTCTGCTTACCATAAAAAAGTTACAGGTATTGCCATAAATATAGGAGACATAATTAGTTTAGTTCTCATTCTGATTCCTCTTGCAATTCACTTTTCCATGCTAAATTCTTATGAAGTAGATTACAGTGGAAGTGGTGTTCAAGTTTCTGATTATTCTCATTTTCTAGATGGAAGATGACATACATATGGTGGTGGGGATGAGGAAGGAAAAAGCAAATTTAGGATATTTGCTGAACTGTCAAAAAAATTTTTTTGGCTCCTCTCTTTTGACACTAGTCTGTATACATGTCCTTTGCCTTTCCAGTAGTCTGGTCAATGTATTACATTAATTTCTGGGCTCATGATTTTTTTTTTTTTTGCCTGTAAGTTTGTATTTCCACCCCCCTTAGTGAAATGCTGATCCTCTATTAATCCCATTAGCTCTCAGGCATTTATGGTGTGTATCTTGGCTGCATGCAGAGAAATGATAGCAGAAATGTACTATTGAAGCTGTAGTGTTACCATCTGTGAAGAAATAGATCTATGCTAATGACTTGTGGTAATGCATGTGTATGGAGTTGTCATTATATAATGTATCATATGATTTGAGGATAATTGATTTGAAAATTATTATTTTGTACAGGGTCAGGTGGAGTTTATGGCAGGTTAAGCTTTATGGTTGGCTGAATTTTAGCTTTCTGGAGATTAGCATCAATGTCTGGTATTTTTGTACATAGAATGGTGCCCTCTGGTGCTTCAGAAGATTTTTGCATGTAATCATAAAAAATTGTCAATAAGACCTACTAAGTACATATTTTTCATGTGCTTTAGTTTTGAAAATAAAGTGGTTTTGTTTGGGTGGGTTTTTTTTTTATAAAGTAACATTGTTTGATTTTCTCCATTAGAAAATGGTTGCATGTCTGAAAATTCTCCTTCACTTTGCATTGAGACCTGAAATAAAATTGGTTTATGCTTGTCTTTCTCCCTGTAGCCCAGCAGTAAGAATAGATTGAGGTAAAAATATTCTTATTTCAGTAACATTGAACCAGTGATCAAGACATCTTTCTCCTAAAGTAGTTTAAGCAGTCTCTGACTATTCCCAGTTAATTTTTCTTTCTTCCGAGTACTTTCTGCAGTCTTACATTTACCTTGTATTATGGTATTAATGTGACTCATTGCCTAGTTGTTGGGATGAGTCAGGAATTAAAAGTCTGTCTATATACAGAGCTCTGGAAAATATGGACAAATAACCTGGTACACATCCCCAGAAAAATCCTTCAGCTCTGCTGATGGGTGCCCTGCCTGTCCCATCGGTTAGGGTAATTTGTAGTACTGATGTCTAATTAGTCACTAAAGTTAATGTTCTCTCATTCCAGATTGAAAATTAAGATGGTATATTGTGGGAGGTTGGGTTGGGTTTTTTTTTTTTTGGTGCCAAAATAAAATACAGACTTCTGTCTCCAACATCAGCGATTTTTCTCCTTCTCTTCCCCCCACCCCTGCCCCCATTTGGAAGACTCATGCTGAGGAAAAGCTTACTCTTCAGAGTTTTGTAGTGTGAATCAACCGCTAGCAGTTTGTAAGTTCCTACAGCTGTATAGATTACAGGTTGAAAGCAGCTGTAATACAAACTGATCATGTCTTTCAGTTTTGTTCAGTTCAAATTTGTGCTTTGTTACAGACTACTGGCATCCACTTCAGGGGCCTCTAAAGCTGAAAAGGTTCCTTGAGGTTCTTCATTCAGAAGTGTATAAATGTAAATAAAATTTCAAACAACTATGTTTTATTTATGTAAAAATTCTCTTGGTAACCTGTGCATGTTTGACCTTGGTTTGCTGGGGTATGTGAAGCAACTTAAAGTGAGAGAGGTTTTTAGGGTAGACATAGTTGCTTGTAATGGTCATCTGAGGAAATGCATCTGGAAGGGTTACTACTTCCTCACTCTTTTCCTAACAGAACTAGGAGCATGTTTTGTAAATACTGTTAATTTTGTCTTGTAATTTAAAAGAATTAGCTGTAGGATGCTTTCAGAATTCCATGTCTCTCTCCAAGATACTGCAGTATTGTGATTGTCTACCTGATAATCTGCACTTTTCAAAGTTAAACTTGCTGTCAGGAGTTTTTGCAGTGCTATAATCTGTCGAAATATACACCTTTAGGTAGTTTTCAAAGGCAGTGATTACATTTTTTAGCTAAGTGCAGGTAGATTTTGAAATGCATGCACAGAAAATAAGCTTTGGTATTGGAAATAAACAATTCTGTACTCTGTGTGATGTCACATAATGAGTAAATCAGGCATGCAAAGCCTCGGTTGTGTTTGAAGTTCTGACAAAAAGCCTAATTTCTGTCTGTGGCCAGAGATGGTGTGATTTTCTTGGGTACATTTATACTTTAAAGAAGACCTGTGCTTTAGTTCAGACTGACTTCAGACTTACTCTGTAAGTAGCATGTATGTGGTGTCCTAAAAGTAAAGCGTCTTTAGAAAGTTAGTAAATATGTTTAATCAGTCTTCTTACTTATCACCTAGATCAGGAAGTTATGGTACCAAGTGTGGATTTGTTTTATATACTGTGATGATTTATTTCTTTAAAGGCGAGTAGCTGTGTCTCAGTAATTTTGCCACCAGTGTCCTGAAGAGGGTTGATTTATTACTGTTCCCACAAGATGGAGCTGTCTACATATATAACTAATATGGAAGTTATACTACTAGTGAATCTTGAGGAGGCCTATCAAAATGCTGTCATAGATAAGAGATCATCATGTTATTAGTATTTCTTCAGAAAACAGTATAATGTAGAACATAAAATAATAACTCTTATTTTAATAAGGTAGATTAAAGCAGTGTATGGGACATACACAGTATTGATTCCCCCCACCCCAATTTTAAACACTTATTCCGTGTGTTTTGATTTTGAATTAAATACCTTGATAACACCCCTGAGAATTATCAATCAGTACTTTGTTATCATAAAACTAAAATATAAGTAATTTTAATACTGAAAAAAAACCCCTGATTTTTATAACAATGAATACAGTATCACCTATGCTACATTTTATGTATTTTCAGAATTTCTGACTATGTTATCTGGAATTGTTTGATAACATTTTAAAGAGAGATCTCCTGATTGTAAGTCATTTCCATTTCTCAGCATTTTAACAGCAATAAAAATCAATAAAAAGATATCAGGACAGCCATGCTCAAGTGCAGCTACTGGATACCCCAAAGTCATCACACAATAAAAGTCGCAAAAGACATTGCATTGTTACCACTAAAGAAAGTTTGGTAGTGCAAACTCAAGTATGGAGTTCCTCCATATTACCATCTTGTATCTCATTTTAGGTATATTTGGTCTATTGTGTTCTGCTACTGTTTTCACTTACAGTTATATTACACAGCTTGCAGTTATGAGTACACAGTGATTGACACAAGTCTTGTATCTTTGTGATAATGATGCTTCTTTCTTCCTTCCCTTTGAAAACACTGGAAGGAGACCTAAACTCAGAGACTCTTTCCACCCTGAAATGAAAGGCTCAAGGAAGCAGTAATACATTGAATGTTTTTCTTTTTTTTTTTCTGCTTTAGCATTCACTGTGCTGTAGGTGGTGAGTCCAGCCTGTTCAGAGGAAGGTCATGCATGCCCGGTGTCTGTGAAAGCCCTATCTCATGCCTCTGGTCCTCCTATTCTTTTTGTTTCTTCTCCAGGAATGGTACCTCGGAAACAAATTGATGTCCCTCCAGCATCTCTGACACTTCTTTTACAGGACAGAGCAGCTCTCCTGTAGCCTGTACTGTCTGTTTTGGAGCACTACAACATTAGTTGTGGAACCTTTTTTCTCATCCCTTTCCTACTTCTTTAGACCTAACAATGATATGGTCTATGCACTTCCCCCCATGTCTTCAGGTGCAGAACATTTGGTTGCCTGATGGGAGCTCACTCAATGCTGACTGTGTGTTTTGCACCTTTCTTTCCTCTCAGACCAGGTTGCTCCAAACAGCATCAGGCTCTGTGTGCAGGTGTTTCCCATGGGCAGGTTTGGGTCACTCATGATCTTTCACCACAAACCTTTAAACATCAGTTGTCCTGGGCAGCCTTGAGGGGCACCTTTCTGTCACTCTGATGGGAACCTCTGGCAGTCTTGACCGTCACACCTTTGCAGCTTCCAGCAGTTATTTCAAACTGCAGTGGTGGAAAGGATGAGGGTTGTGTTTTTCCCTTTGTGAACTAGTATGTGGGTCAACAACCATGGCTTTTACCCTGGTGAGCTTTGGAGGAAAAAGCTTGCCGTTTAGTACCTTAGTTATATTTTCCTATAAATCATAAGCAAATGGGGAACATTCAAGGAATATTTTATTGAATAGATTTTTTCCTGAGAAAATACCTATAACGAGCAGGCTATTTGGAGCTGGCTTTCTTCCTTTGGTGTGTAGGACAGTTTACTGCTTCTCTCATTTCTCTGATTTCAGTTGCTTCTCTGAGTATATTGTCCAAGGTCAAAAGGAACTCAGAAAGGATGAAGAATCTAGTTACAAGAGTCTTTTCAATCTCTTCTGTATTCTTTTCTTCCTTGAAGGATCATGTTTTTGTCAGATAGTCATCTAGAAGTTTGAATGAATGATGATAATGACAAATCTTGGCAGAGCACAGCTGTCTGGTTAGCAAGATGATCTTGAACTATATGGGAAGTCAGACTTCTCTGAGACGAGTGGGAGGGATGTACTTTTTCTGCTCAGGAGTTTTAGAGGCTTTGACTCAGTGTTGCCTGGGTCTTGACCTTAAGACTGTACTTCTGGAACATCATACTTCCCCCCTCCCATCTTAAGATTTTTTGTTTTTAATTTTTAAAGCAAAAAATTCTTTGCAATTATGAAAGGAAATTTGAGGCTAAAAAAAAAAAGCAATTTAAAGACGTTCAGTCTCCTGATATTTCTAAGTGCTTGTAGTTTGTCATACAAACGTATTTGTATATGTGTGATTGTATCATCCTTACATTGCTATTCTCATTCTATCTGAAAAGCTACTTCAGAAATTATCTGTCTTTGCTTTTTTTGCTATTTGAAGTTATTGGTTAAATTTTGGGACTGCCTTTGCCTTACGTTTCCTGGAAGACCTCTTAACTTTGATTTCCAGCACAGTTCTCTGTAATACCTCTTCCTCTGCTAAGTCTAAAGCTTTAAATTGCCTCCGTCTCCTTTGCTCACTGTCACACTTGGGAGTTTTTTCCAAGCTATTTCTGACAGAGCTCAACAAGCTACACCAGTAATTTCTCCTAGAGTCATGTTTCCTGCTTGAGGTTTTCAGCGTATGATTCAAACAATTAGTAAAGTGAAACAAAAGACTGATTTAGCCTTTCCTGAAAGTTAGATCCCATTGAGGTAGCAGCCTTAGGCATATGCGTGTCATGGGGATTGCTGTCCGCCAGGGGTCCGGCTGCTGCTATACAGCGCTCCTGTCTTTCTGGCTGGAAGCATCCAGCCTTGATTTAGTTGGATAACTCTGATGTTAGGAATACCAGAAAAGCAAATTTGTATGTTTGCACTTCTTTATATTTAGTGAAGAGTGGAATTTGAAGGAGAAAAGCAATCCGTGCTATTTGAGGTGTCCAGAGAAACTGATTCTTTTGTACCCGTATTTGAGCATTAAGGCATAAATAACAGACCAGTGAGGCTCAGGTCAACCATGATGTAACTGGTTAAGCACCTGGATTAATGCCATAAGGGCTGGGTTCAGTTCTCAGTTTTGTGCCATCTCTCTTTTAATGCTGATTTTGGTGGAGTGGCTCACAAATGGTGCCATCATAACATCATGTTTACGTGCTTTTCTTTCTGAGAGAGAGATTTCAATAAAGATACTTGCATGCTTTTTTTAACTGGGAGGGAAAGTGAACTTTCATTTTCTTGTTTGTATTTAACAGGTCTGTATATGATGACCAACCAAATGCACATCAGAGGTTTATGGAAAAACTAGATGCCTGCATACGTAACCATGACAGGGAGATAGAAAAGATGTGCAATTTTCACCATCAGGGCTTTGTGGATGCTATTACAGAACTCCTTAAAGTTAGGGCTGATGCAGAGAAATTAAAGGTAAGGAACTAGATTTTTCAGAGTTTCATATATCATTGTGTTTGAATTTAAAAGAAGGAACTTGACTCTTTTACTGAAGAATAAGAATTTAGAGATTATCACATACACTCTGTTAACTGAATATTTTAGAAGTGGATTATTTAGGATTTGTGATTATAGCTGTGTTGCCCGATCCAGTAATTTACATTTACAAAGCTGAATAGTTCATTAGCTCTAATTCTGATTTTTTTAAAATCTATGTTTTCAGAAAATGTTACCAAAACTATCTTGCCCTTTTTAAAGGCTTTCTCAGAAGCTAAACAGTGAAAATGGTAAAACCATTATTTCTTTTGTAGATCTTTCTCTAATCATGCATTTATAAGTCTGAACTTAGAAAAAATAAAATATTGATTAGAAAAATGAAAGTATTCCAATTATGCATGAAAAATAAGTTTTGTTTAGTCTGTGATGAGTAGGAGAGTAGGTGGAGTTAGTAGTTTTCATTAGAAATGAGAATGAAGATTTACTCCCAAATCGGAGTGCAGAATAGTGAATTATGAGATCCGTCCCTTTTAGCTCTCTTTACACTTTTGAGAGCAAAATAATGCACGCCAGACAGAATGAGCATAGTTCATCAGAGGTTATGATTAGAAGAGCATTATATAAAGGATATTCAGATAACAAGAGACCAAATACAGCGTCAATGAGGTCATTGAGCATCTTTGTTCAGAAATTAATGAGATTTTTAATAAACTAGAATGTGCTTCCTTATTATGATGACCTAATGAGTCACTTACTATGTGGGAAAATCTGAAGTCGAGCTTTGCCTGCACCTGCAGCATTAAAATGTTGCTGTGGTTTGGAGATTTCCACGTTTGATGTTAATCAACCACCCAGTGTTTGCATTCAGCAAAGTATGAATGTTTAATTACCATAAAATGCAATCACCATTTCTTACAGACAATGAATGGCCCATAGAGCTCATTGAGGTTATCAAAAAGGGACCAGTGGTCAATTGGGTCAATGATTTGAATTGTTTGACAGACCTACAGAAACAAGGAAAGTTCAAAAATCCCAAGTAAATTTGAGAAGTTTGCCACAGAATCTGTTAGAAAGAACTGTCATAAGTAATTGAAGTTAACAAAAGCCCTTTGCGATCAAAAGTTCAAGTTCAAGCTGTAGAGTTAATTTGAATTTGCATTTCTTTGTTCTAAGTTTCTCATGAAGCATGATCTGATTACAAGGGTGAGCAGTCACATCAGGGCAATATATGCATATTTGTCTAACAAAGGTGAAATTATTTTTAAGGTCCAAGTTACTGATACCAACCGAAGGCTTCAGGATGCTGGGAAAGAGGTGAGAAAATGGTGCTCCCTATAGGGGCATAATGAATATGAATATTTGTAGCAAATTAACTTATTTGCATAATTTGTGATTTTTATTTTTTAAAAATCTCTAAGGTGATAGCCCAAACAGAGGAAATAATCCGATGTAGAGTTCAGCAACGGAATATTACAACAGTTGTGGAAAAACTGCAGTTGTGTCTTCCAGGTTAGTCACTTACAGCTCAATATGATGGTGAAGAGCCAAAATACAAAATAATTTTATTTTTTAAGTTGGGATCCTGTAACATCAAGTTTAACAGCAGAATTAGTGGGTTTTAAACAGATGTCCACATGTAGATTCCATGTCTTTTACATTTGACATAGTACAATTATGCCACTTGGTGAAAAGACAGTGAGCTAGATGTAAACAATGCAAACAATGTACCTACATGCAGCTTTGAATGATGTCATATTTTTAATATGATAAATAATGCGTTTGTTGCTTAAGGGAGTGGTTTTTTACTCTTTGAATTCTATGCAAAATACTAATGATTCTGTTTCAGCGTTGTACTTTTAGCTCTATGTCAATACGGGCTTTTTTTTTTTTTAAGGAAATATAAGAGCTCTAAATTACCTCAGAAAGGTAATATTGTAGGATTGCACACAACTCTTTAAGGATTTTTTCCTGTTCGTGACATTGCCATAAAACAGATTTGAGAAACTTTCTTTGTAAAGGTTTGTTGTTGACTTGTTATTAGTACAGTAGGTGGTACTGTTGCCATGTAATGGAGACAGGTCATAGACTGGTAATAGAGATGAAGTTATGTTATAAGTGGATGAATATACTTGAGAGATATATATATACTTGTCTAGTGCTTTGTTTAGTCATAATTCTTCATTTAAAAGTTGTTTTAAGAGTTCCGTTCTTTAGCTGCATTCTAGGGGGTTTTTTTTGCTATTTTTATCATGTTTATTCTGCAGTAGGAATTCAATAATGTAAATTTAGAAGAACCTTTTCTATGGTTTATTTTGTTCTTTACAATATATATTTTCCTCTTTTATTAACTAAAGCTACAATAAGACCAATGGGTTAATCTGCTTGGTTTTTTTTACAGTACTGGAAATGTACAGCAAACTAAAAGAGCAGATGAATGTAAAAAGGTGAGTGAACGTATTAATATGTGTAAAATACAGCTTTTGTCAATAGAATGTCAAACACTAATGTAGACAATTAAATAGTCTCTAAACTGCAAGTTCTGCTGCTTGGTATGTAGAGTTTTCTTAATACCTTGTCTGTATTTCAGGCATGGCACTACAAGTGAATAAATGTATTAAATATAAAAGCTTCTAGGAGCTTAGTGATTGCCAGAAAAATAATGTTTACTTAAATAAGCATGACATGCAGTGAAATTCTGATGGCAAAATATGAAGTAGAATGTATTTTTTTTAATACTTAAAACAGCTTACGAAGCAAGATCCATAGGGAGTAACAATCTTTGCAGAGTCTATTAACAGCTGATTAATATATCACGATATATTTAAATCAAATTCATAATTCAAGAAAAAAGGTTATTTAACTCCATATACCTTTCTTCAGACCTATTTAGTATCTCTGCTAATTATTTGTGTACATGGGACTATGAGAATGAAATGTAGAAAATGTATTGGGTTTCTTTTCCCACTATGTGACAAACTGAAAAAAAATTAAAACAGTAACTAAAAATAAACTTCTAGAATAGTGATTTCTAGCTAGTACCTGATTAATTGTTCCTTCCTGTGCTGTCTTCACTTTCCATCTTCTGAGAGCGCCACTCACTGCTGCTGTAACTCCGGTATTCCCAGTTCTCTCTCTGTGGCAGCTTGGATGCCCCTGCCCTCCTGTAGCTGTCACCCTGTCCCTTTGGGGTGACTGCTGCTGCCTTGCACCTCATGCACATCAACCCCAGGAATTCCACTGCTGATATTTTCTTCTTCCTGGTTTCTACAGCATCATTTCCACCATCCTGTCTGCCTGCTTTTCATACAACCTCATTTATGCTGGTTGATCTGTCTTCCCTTGCTGGATTCACAGTCATTGTCATTACCTCTTTGTGTGCTTGGCATA
The DNA here is from genome assembly GCA_013389865.1 of Piaya cayana. NCBI lineage: Eukaryota > Metazoa > Chordata > Aves > Cuculiformes > Coccyzidae > Piaya > Piaya cayana. Next base: position 42,197 of record WAAB01023708.1, on the reverse strand, counting down.
ACTGTAGCGAGCTCCTGTGAACAAGTCTGTCTGGATCTGACTTTCCATTTGGGACTAGCCATGTGTAGTCAAATGTCTACAGGTCTACTCTGTGATCTAGATTTACTTTTGGACTGTTTGGATTTCTGGATAGTAAAACACCTCTTGCCATACTGCTGGACATCTGAAAATCCTCAACAGCAGCCACTGTGTCTGAGCAAATTGGCTCTAAAACCTCTGTGCAGACATGTGCAAAATATGTCAGATCTACTGTACACATCAAATCAATCAGCACTGCAGCAAATCTGGTGGTTCTTCAACAGCGGTGTACGAGCTACATGATACTTGTGCTGCCTGGGAGGTCTGCAGAAATATAAGAACTAGGAGAATAATCTAGTAGTTATGGCACTATGCTATCTCTTATTACAATCAAAACTTGCTAGATGTGAACTAGTGTGGTAGATCTTGTCAGCTTGACTGCTGTACAGTTTCCTCTGAACAGAACACTGTTTAGACATCTGCTTAAGAGTCTGTAGCCACGTGTTGTTGCAGTGCTCTTGGAGCAGCTCAACAAAAGATGCCCTTGCTGCTCTAGTCAGAGAACAGACTGCAGGTTGTGCGGTCTGAATGGTACTGCTTCTACAAGGTAGTCTGTAGAGTGTGCTGTGCTTTGTGTGTTGCAAAAATGGAAACAGTGGGGTCAAGGTCTGCATTCTGCCATTCTCTTGCTCCGTCACACAAGACAAGCAGCATCCCAATTTTAGAATTGCGAGGGAAGTTATAATTCCTAATGTCGTCTCACTTAGGTGAGATAAAATAGCAGATGGCTTTTAGCATTTTGACTACATTTTTGTGAATAGTTTTGTAGAGTCCACTATGTGCTTTCTGATAAATTATCAGTGCTCTTCAAATCTAAACGTAAATTTCTATATATTTAAGAGATTCAGGTCTGATAGTTTTTCTGTGGAAGGAGTTGCCAGACAGGAAGCCTTAAGTCAAGGGACAATATACTGAATTAAGGGGTTTGGACATGTCATTGTCGTACCATAAAAAGATCTAAGGGAGAGGAGAGGTGCCATAGCTTTGATCTACCATGCCTTGAAATCACATGGAGTGCAGAAGGTTTAGACTCTGCTGCAGGCTACGTCTCCAACTCATATCTCTTTCATTAGCCACGCTACAGTTACGGCTTTGCCTGTGACTGACAATTCCCTGTAATACAGCCTAGAGGTGGCTCTCCCCGGAACCTGCAGGTAATTCAGATGGTAATTTCCTTGTCCCTCACAAGGCAACAGGATCCAAAGATTGAGTCTATCCTGACCTTTATAACTAAGTGATTAAGCAATAGCAAGACATCCATAGCATCAATGCAAAGACCTGATAGCTGATGTATGCAGGTAAAAGGAATTTCTAAACTGACCTTCCTGAGTTGTACTGTGAAGCTCTGCTGGAAGGGTCAGATAGAGGAGCATTCACGATCCCTGTCTTAGCTAGACAATGAGGAATGTTTATTTTTGGCAAAGTAATTTTTCTCATAAACCTTCACTGAGGTTTGTTAGTGCAGCAAAGCTTTTGTTGTTCTTTTTAAAAAAGACTTATTTTCTTTTAACTTAATCTGTTTGCAACCTTTTAGAATATTTTCATTATTACACTGTCTTACTGTCTTCCACTATGAATTTCTAATGTTTAAAGGAAGGGAAGAAGAAAGCGTGGATATTCTATATTTTTGGGGAACAGTTGTTTTAGGATAAAGGTTGGAATTCCATTTCCTCATCTTCACGGCAGACACTTTTTTAGGTAATGCAGGATTTTGGGTCTGGAATATGTAATGGTTTATGCAGATGGAATGGAGGTTTGCTGGGTAACCCAAAAAGCCATCTGTTGATAGCAACTTTTGATCCCTATGAACATGCGCTACATTTGAACCGATGACCTAGGGGTGAAAGGCTCTGTATCCTATTTATCTGTCTCCTGAGCCATACATAACACAAATTGACAAGAACTGTAGTTGGGAGAGGAAGTAACTGCGGAATCTACTCCAAACAGACAGGATTGGCTGGAAAGAGTTATGGAGGTTTTAAAGTCTTTGCTGAGGAAGCACTGGGAAGAGGTGTGGTTTCTCCACTGCTCTCTGAAATATTTGGTGGGGGCTGTGCATTTAGACTGAACTACCTAGGTCTTTAATTTTAAGTCAGAGATAAGATCACCACACATTGTATACAGCTATGTTATTATGGTCTGTGTGTTTGGTTTTCGATGTGTCTCTGGAGAAGGTTCCAAAATACTTCAAGAGATTGTGGTCTAATTGGGAATTGTTAGAACTGATGGTTTTGCAAGTCTTCCACAAAGAGTATTACAAGAAAAACCCCAAACCCACCATATAATGAAAAGGAAATAATCTGTTAAGTTTGTTGCCAAATCTTCTTGAATCTACTGTGAGAAGGACTAAAGAAAGAGTATGATGTTTCAGGATGAGCTTTTTGACCTGGAAGACTTGGATTTGCTTTCTGACCCCTCTATAAGCTTTCTTCTGAACTGTGGGAAAGACAGAGTTGATTAGTTATTTAGGTTACTAAGTCTTACTGAGGCAGTCACGCAGCCTTTCTCTGTATAAACCCTCCAAGCTTTCAAGTAAGCTTTAAGACATAAAGGATGCAAATGGGAAAACTTCAACATTTATATAATTTGGTTCTGCCCATGTTTGTATGGAAAGATACCGAAACAGTTAAAACTGATGATGATTTGATTTTGGTTTTCTGCATTGTTTTGGAACCATGTCAAAACGAAGCACTAGATTTTACTAACTGTGAATCAGTGCTTCCTAGAGGTACCATGTAGCTGGATAAATCCACCCCATCAAAATATGTTTGATACTGAACTGTCAGGTGCTTACTTTCTCACTGTTCTCATAACCCTATTTGTTTGATAATTTCTATTTTAAAAAAATTTCCTACCACATCATTAGCAATGACAGAGATATTCCACAGATCTTGGTCTTTTCACGCAGCAATTCTTTAATCTGATTTTCAAAGACATTGAGCTCTTGACTCACTTTACAGAGGTTTCAGAGCTAGTACTGCCTTGGTATTGGTTTGTGCTCCTTTCAGGCAACTGACAAAATTGATATGCTGGGTGAGTTTAAATATTAGGTTTAGAATAGTTAAGACAACTAGATGTAAAACCAAATGAATAAATAAATTGTTCCTGTGGTGAAAAGTTTTTCCATTGCAATTTCAACAGGTAATCTTCAAGATCTCTGTGAATGTGACTTTTCCACAGTTTTACTGAAAAATTCCAATGAACTCCCATAAATTTGTTTGGTAGAGTACAAGAAGTTTTTCATAATTACTCAGTGAAAACGTAGTAAGCAGGAATATAGAATATTCTATAGAATATAGAATTTGAGGGAAGCACAGAGGTCGGAGAACTTTGTAAATTAAATTTGTTTCCTTAATTAATTTGAAAGAAGAATTTTAGGCTTATCTCTCCTCTTGTTTTTTTTCAGCAGCAAGTTTTGGGACATAGTTATGTGTTTCTTTATGCAAAAGGCTTTTGGAAAAATGTGTTGTTCTCCATAAAATTCACAGCCTTCAAGTTTATCTTGCTCCTTTTCGGTGTAGCTTCTTGACTGCTCTAGTTTAACTTGATGTGGCTTTTTTAGTAAGTTATGGTATTTTTTGTAATTGCCTCCAAGTGATGCTCAGCTGGGAAAAATCTTAAAAGTTCTGACTGTCACTTAAAACATAAGTTAATACTTTGTGTACACTATAGTAATGATCACTTTGTTTTCATTTTGGATTTTTTGTGTGTTGAAGTTTAAAATTCTGATACAGACCCAATTACTCTGTGGCTGTGACTTGGATGTTTTGTAAAATGCCAGCTCAATTATAGAATAAGATGATACAAAACACTAATACCAATCTTCTGTGTGTGTGTATTTGTTTGGTTTGTTTTTTTCTAGTCATGCTTCTTGCTGATTTTAGAAGTTTCCGTTTTTATAGTTTGGTGATGTTAGTAAAATCCATCTTATGGTTTTCTGGTTCTAATGACAAGATGGTTCAGTTTGGGACAGTTTTATTATGTGACTTCTATTTGTGTTTCAAACTTCTGTCTTACATTATAAATTTTGCATTGGGGAACATATTTTTACAGGATGAGCTCAGAAGAATTGACAGAGGACTGCTATATTTATATGAAAAAAATAACATTGAAGATCCTTCTTTAACTCATTTGTAGTCAAATGGGCGTGTTCACCTTATATGGTTGACAGCATGATGGGAACTAATAATATTGTTAAAATCTTCAGCATTGAGCTAAATCTGTGGAATTTTTAAAACAGAATATACAAATATAAAATTCTGTGAAATTGTATTCAAAACTCTTTAGTTTAAATCCTGACCTGCAGATGACCTTCAAATTAATAAAGACTTCAGTGCTTTATCAGAACAGATGTTAAAAGGGCAAGGTATTGAGCTCCATATATATATAATTAGTAAAGGACTCTAGAATGGATTTAAAGTGGATTATGTAAATTCTGATCTTGGAGACAGCAGTCAAAAACCTTCCAGATGAACTAACAGTGTTCTGATAAGCTGATCTGTATAATTTAAATAAAAACCTTTTATACTATTTGGTTGCTATTATGGTTTTGTTCCCCAGAAGTCTCACCATGTGGCACTCTTGGTCATTTACTATTTAAAAAAAAACAAAACCCACACACATAAACCCCCCAGACCCCTTGTTATCTGCAACATTCCCATCGCCTTATGTATATTTTATATAAACCAAGTATATAATAAACAAAAGCTCCTAATTTACACTTGAAACCTCTTTATTTGCAGTCTCCTGAAAGCGGTTGTGTTCTGGAATAAAAGAGAAGACTTTTCCCATCCTTCAACTATGCTGAATTGTTGGCTTAGAAATGTCTTGATTGAGAAAATTCAAAACAATGTGCTTATTTTAGAATGGAACAAGAAGTTATTACTGACGTATTAATAATTTATTATTACTTTTGTACAGAAGGGGAGCCAGCAGATTTAGCTGCATTTCATTTTGAACTATATCTACTCTATCCAGAAGCAAAAGAACTAGAAAGGACACCTTTTCAGGTTTTCTTGAACATTTGAAGGGACTTAGCTTATATTCAGCTTTTCCCTTTCAAAATGATGTGGCAGTTTTCCAGTTCTGATTGTGTTGGACTTTCAGGAAGAAAAAGGAGCTAAAGTTAAAGTACGGAAAGCTAAAAACGGGCTAAGGCTGTATTTGTGGAAAGAAAGGATTGGAACTAACAGCAAGTGAAATCAAGTCTGACTTTAGTTTTTTTACTTTTCCTACTCAAGACCAAGCTAGAAGGCATCAGTTTACTTTTTCTGTTCTAATAGGCCAAACTAAATGCATTTTTAACAACACTGTCTGGGCTGAGTGGCTGGTAAGAATACTGCTTAAAGGAAAATTATTGTCGCATCTACAACTAATTGCTGTCCTATTCATGTTTAACCTGTTTCCTGTAACTCTCTTTAAAATGTTATTGACATAACAGTTTTGTTGATTATGGAGTTTCTGTTTATTGCCTTATTATTTTTGCTGTCTATCTCAGTATTGGCCCACTTCTGTTTTGCTTCATCTTTTCAATAAAGTAAAAATTTTCACAAATATTCTGCCTTAGGAGCCTGTGTGACATTTGAAAACTAAATAGGGGAGAGTATTGACTTTAGGAACAGGCATATAAGAGCCTGACTCAGCTCTGATTTGCCTCCTTATGGTATTCATCTCTCTACTAAGAGCATGAAAATCAATTTCCCTAAATTAAAATTTCCTCCTTTAAATGTTTTGCTAAGTCAGCTGAAAGTATCAACATTTTACTTATATGCTACAGGCTTGAAGTTGATAAATGGTTTTAGGAAGTAAAAGATGACCCCACAGCCCCTATAATCTATGAAAGAACTGAGACTGAAGACAGGTAAATAATTGTAGTAATAGATAGATTTGATGTCTTAGCATTTGGTAGCTTTCCATTGTCAAAATTGTTTAAATCCTTCTTGAATGTTTTTATTTAGTTTGTAGTTGAGTATTTCTTTAAACTCATCAGGCACACTTTTCCAAGTTTTTTTTCATTATTTGGTGCATATACTGCCATGTTGTGTTATTGGCAATTTGTGCTTTCAGAAAGAACTACTAATGAAAAACCCTAATAAATTTAATCTAGAAGGAGAGATAATTGTTATGACTTCAATTCCTCCCTTTTGCAGACTGCTCCGTGTGGCATAGGACTGTTGATCAGAATAGCTACTACCATAGGAGCCTACTTAAAATTTTGACTTGACTGAGTTGCTTTGACAGTTCACTGTTTTTCCAAAATGAAGCCTTATGTGGATGACCTTTCATTTCTTACTTTTTCTAAAAACAGAGTGATTTCATTAGATGGAGATTGTTTGCATTGTGATATTGCTAGATTTGATCAAAGTATTTTATTAAATTTTTTAAAGAAGCTACATAATTTGATTTTAATCTCTTTGTAGATACTATTCTGCTTTAAAAACAATGGAACAACTGGAGAATCTATATCTTCCTAGAGTAAGTCAATACCGGTTTTGCCAGATAATGATAGAAAATCTTCCAAAACTGCGTGAAGAAATAAAAGAAATATCCATGTCAGATCTCAAGGATTTCTTAGAGAGTATTCGAAAGCATTCTGACAGAATTGGGGAAACTGCCATGAAGCAGGTAAGCCGACCTAACAGGATGTCTTCTGTCTGGTTGACTACTGAAAATGTCAATGTTGAGTCTTCAGTTAGCGGAAAAGTTTTGTCTAAGGATTACAGCCAGCACATAGACCTTAGAGTAAAGATGGAGAGCTGCGAAGTGCTTGCTTACACCTTGGCTAATTTCTTCTCCTGGACATGAAGCTGTCAGTTCTAATGGTCCCTTGGCTAACATAGGTAGCAGCAGTGTTACACCTCAGTGGCATCAAACTTCCTCTTACAGATTTTTATCTATGTCCTAGAGAAGTAGGTTTCCTTCCTGGGAAGGGAAGGAGAAATGCCGTGTATGTCAAGTTGCACAAAATTCTGAAATACTAGTCAACTGCTAGACAGTCTGCAATTTAGCAGCTACTACAGAAAGACAGAAAGCAGCCTATCTGGCCAGACAGCAAGGGTAAGACTATAAAATGTTGAGGTAACAGCCTGGTTCTTAGGTGGAAGCCAGAAGGAGACTGGGACAGCTGAAGCCCTCACCTGTTCCAACACAAAATAATCTGCCGTTTCAAAGCACTGGTACTGGGCAAGCTTTAAAGCAGTTCATGCTTTTAAAATTTATTTGGAGAACAAGTGAATTTGTCATTTAACTTTTTGTTGGGTTGGTATTTTGTCATTTAAGGTTCTTGTAAGAGGTAGCATTGATGATTATAAATGAAACTTAATTGCAAGATTATTCTGTACTACCTTGTTGCATTTCTTCCAGTAGTAAGAACGATATAGTGCATTTGGCATCTACAGGTGATTGCTCACTAAGGCTGAACTGAAGACAGCAGACAAACAGCTGGAAGCTCTGATATAACTGCTCTTCATTTGCATATTGATTCTCTGTTTTCAGTTTGATCAGGAGAATTACAGGTTATTTTTTTTTCTGCCTCTTAAATAGCATTCTGGAAATTAGGAAAAAATTATGCTGAAATTATCTTTTGAATTCATTTATCATCTGAGAACTATTTGGGACAAAATCATCTCAGTAGGCTGAGAGCACACATCTTGCAATTATACTGATGTGTTTTCAATAGCACCAGATGGTTTTCATGTCATAGTGTATACTCATCAGTGATGAAATTTGCATTACATCCCTCTTTACTTGTACTACTTTTAAAACAGGCACAGCAGCAGAAAACCTTTAGTACCGCTCTTCAGAAGCAAAATAATGTAAACTATGGTTGGAATATGCATTTAGGTAGAAGCAGAATTTTGGAAACCAAGAATGAAATTACATTGAAGCGAACGTTTGAAGATGATGATGAACATGAAGAAGAGGTAGCGTTATACTAAATCAGTATGTTGTATTTAAAGTGAGTTTTGTAGGTTTATTGAACAAAACTTGCAATACACTGTTTCTAGATGGCTAGTGTTAGTTAGGAAGAACTAGGGAAGACTTTTGAGGGACACCATTCCAGATCAGCATTTTAGGAGGGAAAAATAGTGCCAAAATATTAATTGTATTAATGCTAGCTTTAGCATCGTGTTTGGGGACATTCAGTTGAATAGAACTTGTAGTTATTTTGTGTTGAGGACTTCAGCTTGTATTAGAACTGTTTCAACTGTTAAATACTCAGTATTCATAAATTTAATAAAATAGCAAGTATTGAGACCTTTGTATGTGATGCTCCGAAAACACAGTGACAGGAATTTGGTCTTGTAATGCAAATAAAATCTAATACTGTAGTACAAATGGAGGGGAGAGTTGAGCAAGTAATTTATTCTCTTATGATAGTACCCATCCATTTTTGGGTCCTTATGAAGAGGATGAGTTCTGTTGGTGATGTATCACACTTTCTAGATTATATGCTTTTTATGCTTTATATACTTCCCTTTTTCCTTTCCTTCTTCAGGTTTTAACTGCACAAGATCTTGTAGATTTTTCTCCAGTCTATAGGTGTTTGCACATCTACTCAGTTTTGGTATGTATTAAGGTAACATCATAAAGGTATTTTACTTTTTGAGGCCAAGTCAATGTAGTACAGATGCCCAATGGACTGATGATTTATACTGTATGGTCATTATAATAAGGTGGGTAGGATGTCACTTGAATTCCTCACAGTTTAATCATTAGGCACAGAAGGTATTGTGTTTTTGAGGGCTGTGATTGGACAAACATTGAAACCCACAGTCATTGTATTTTCCAATTCCAAAGAGAATAACCAAATATTAAATAAATATCTTGGGGACAGGGGAGTGGAGATGGGAGGTGGTAGGCAGGGTTTGGGCAAAAGTAATGCATGTGGTGTTCAGATGTATAATATATTCACAGAAACTTTTTTGTAGCTTAACTTTACAATGCATTTATTTTCTTGAATAACCTAGAGAAAAAAATTAGGAGACACTGCATTTCAGTTATGGAGTGGTAGGTAATATGCCCTGTCTATAAATATTAATATAACCTGAAAGTTGAAGTTTAAAAATATAAATATTGCTTAAAATGTGTAATATTGTTTGACAAAATGTAGGCACATGAGCAAAATCCTTATTTATAGTACATTCTGTAGACTCTATGAAAAAGAGAAGATAATTTCTGCATATTTCATGCATGCAAAACTTTCCTGGGGTCATCTGGAGATTTGCATGTGGGATAAATGCAAAATATATGCCCTTGTTTAAGAGTAGTCTACTCTTAATTTAAGAAGCATTTTTTTCTTACTGAGACAATGTTGAACTACTTTTGTCACATTTTAGGGTGATGGAGAAATATTTGAAAATTATTACAGGAAACAAAGAAGAAAACAAGCAAGATTAGTTCTGCAGCCACAGTCAAGCATGGTAACCAATACATTTGTTTTTTGCATTGATTTGAGTTGTACCTAGTGCTTTGTGGCATTTTTATTAATAAACTTGTTTTCTTTTTCACTGAAAGCATGAAACAGTAGAAGGCTATAGAAGATACTTCAGTCAAATTGTAGGGTAAGTTTTCTAAACAGACATTTATTTCAGTTTTACTATACTGATCGTTAATTCACTCTCTGTTCTCCTATTGTCTGAATACTTTCTTCTGCAAGATTCAGTTTCTGTACATATCATGCGAGTGGTTGTTGCTGGATCTGAGTGGGGAAGAGCATCCAGTTCCTACCAGTATGGTGCCCTACAAGGACCCTGCAGCAGCCTGGACTGCAGCTGGCATGAAACAAACTTCTCGCATTTTGACTTCATGCTGGGCAAAGCAAAACACTAAACCTACCAAAGTGTCACTGCTTGACTGGGGAAGAGTTTGACTATGCCTGTGTGTGAAAGGATAGATTTTGCTGTAGTATTACAAAACAACTTAATAATTTAGCGCTATTTTGTTTTAGTTTCTTTGTAGTTGAAGACCACATTTTGCATGTAACCCAAGGATTGGTAACTAGAACATATACCGATGAACTATGGAACATGGCCCTTTCCAAGATAATTGCTGTTCTTAGAACGCATTCAGTAAGTGAGAAGTCTTATCAGTTTAAATCCTCTTGTTTCAGAGCTCTGTATATTTAAGCTGGGATATGAACAAAGTGAAAAATTACACCTCTCGTGTTTTCTTTTCCTTGTGATTAAAAATTGCTCAGATTTGGGAGAGAGCCTGCCAGGCTTTTGTTTTTCCAACAGTATCAGGCTGTGATCCACAGCCATGGGCTATTTGCATAATCCTTCACTGATTTACAACTCACTGGGTCTTCCAAACCTTCTCTTAGTCCAGCAGTTTAGAATATGCAGAGTTAATCTGCTGTTATTATTGCAATCCTTCCTCATTAGTCTCAACTGACCTCTTCATTAGATCAGATTGAATAGTTCAGCACTGAAAGCACCACCAGGAAATAGTTCCTAATTATCATTCCAAATGCTATGTTTCCAAAATAAACTCCACCAGCAAAACCCTTGGAGCTATCTTTTCAATGCTATAGTAGTAATATGTTTGTGTTGAAGTAGAGGTAGCAGAAAAATCTTCACAGATGTTGGATTGTAATTCTGTATCGGCTGAGTATTTTATTACTTTCAAAGTGTGTCTCCTAAAGTTATGTTTGTACTTTAGCTCCTATGATGCAGAATAGCTGCATGCTATTTCTTATTCCTTTGTGCAAACCAATGGAATACCATTGTTCACTCAGACTGACTCGTAGTTAATTGCTTCAGTCTTTAGTATTGGTGTAACTTTTGCTGTTGGAATGCATAAGAGTTTTATCTTTATCTTTTTAAGGTTTATGAGTAGCAGTTCCTTTATGCAATATTATTTTAGTTTTTATTACAATTGGTCTTTAATTTGGGAAGTATATTACATTTCCTATAAGCTGAGGAAAAATGGGGAAAAGTTCAGATTGCCATTATAGTTTCAGCATAGGCCCCTTACTGATCAGTTGTAAATGAGATGTTCTAATATTTTAAATTCATGTAGAGAATTGGAATAAATTGAGATATATTCAAGCATTTTTTTTAAGCTAAATACTTTGCAAGTTAATCGGCTGGTTATAGATTTAGACACCTATATAAGAATATGTTAATTAAGGAGTGAAAGTACTGCAATCTCTAGAGAACTCTTGAGTGCTTGTCATGAAGTTAATCGCTATTTCTTCTCAAAACGCATAACTCCCATAAAAATCAATTTTATCACAATCTCTAATAACATCCTACCACAGACTAATCTTTAAATAAGTGTAGGTTGTCTTAGGAGGTATTGTAAACCAAACTCTTACTTTATTAAAATATGCTAAGAGCAAAAATTAGAGAAAGGTGAAAAAGGTGTAAATAGTCTCTAACCAATACTATGTTCTCATACAGCTTTAAATAATTTTAATGTAAATATTTTTTATTTTATCCAGTATTGCAAATAATGAAGCTAATGTGAGCATTTTAGTTGTATGATACCACACCTCTGAAAATAAAACTTCAGTCATTTGGTAAATAATTAATGTCTTGTCTTCTTACCATCAAACCTGTAATATGAACTTTATAGCATATTCCTCACACAGCTGGGAAACCGCCTGAGGTGGCACTGTTAGCACTAGTTAGACCCAGGCATTGTGTTAAAAACCAAGTCCTGTGGAAACCTTTCTGAAGTTGATTTAGCAGAGCATTTTAATGTGTGCTTGCATTCCACAGGAATAGTTTGCTAATTTTGATTCTCAGTACAATATACTGAACCTTGTACTACTGATAGTTCATATAAAAATTTAGCAGATACTTTTATGTAGCTGGACTAAATGAAGAGAAGTGCGTCTAAGTTGCTTTTACTAAGGCAGTCAGTCAGGTGAGGGGATGAGGCTGGGGAATTTAACCTTCTGTTCTAATATTCTTTGAAAACATGTCCTATATTTTAAATACTTTTAACAAAACCAGAATTTCTCACTTTCAGTCATACTGCAGTGATCCTGACCTTGTTCTGGAACTGAAGAATCTCATTGTAGTATTTGCTGATACTTTGCAGGTACGTATTATATTAGTAATTTAACTGAAATTCTTACTGTCACATTCTTCCTCTGAGTGATTAAATGCAATACTGTAGATTTCCCTGATGTTATGTATACAAATCAAGAGCAAAGTTACACAATAATATTTTAAAGATATAAGAATTTCTTGCTTGGTCCTCTTTTCCATGCTTAATGTATGCATCCTGGGCTATCCAAGTAGCATCCAGTTGTTTGTATCTATGCAAAACTAATGGTAACGTTATAGTTCGTGTACATTTTTGCCTTTTGTAAATGCTTTACTTCTGATCTTAAGCAAGAATAGCATTGCAGTTATCATTGGCTCTCCAGTCATTGGGAAGTATTCAACCAATGTTTAACAGACTGATGAAGATGATTAGTTCTATGCATAAATAGCAAGTTAAAATGTTATAGAGAAATAAGACAAATTTCTGCTTGAAAACTGAAAGCACAGCGTGAAGTATTTATTAAGGATTTTATACAAAATCTTTTAATTGTTGTGGTGTGTTAAAGTAGTGTAATTTGTTTTATAGAAGTGAAAATACTGAATAATAAGTCTCATCTCAGAATCCTGAAGTGTTGTGATTGGAATTGAGTGTGTTCTGGAATTATTGATTCTTTTCATTTTTATACCTTAGGGTTATGGTTTTCCTGTGAATCGACTATTTGATCTTTTATTTGAGATTAGAGACCAGTACAATGAAACACTTCTTAAAAAGTGGTCTGGATTGTTCAGGTTAGTATTTAAAAATAATTGTATTTGTATTGTATCTGTTGGGGTTTTTTCTTACTTAAAGTTTTACTTTGCTAGAGTTGTAATTCTGAAAGAATTTATTAGCTCAGAATTGTATATTAATTGGGTATGCACTAAGACATTCGTCACATGTCACTATTTATTCAGGAGAAGAGTTATTGAGTATTTATGCAGTTAATGGAGACAAAGAAAGTCTCCAAAGAGACATTATTTGAGAGATACACAGGAGGGAGACAGCTGTTTTTCTTCATAAGGAACCTAATCACTCTAGGCTGTTGCAGTGGGGCATTAGGTTCCTAATTTAACTTGTCTTAATGTTTACAGTTAGCTGATAGGTGTATCTCCCTGGCAGGCAATTACACTGCCAATATATCGTCGTGGTTTTTTAATGCAGGTTTAATGCACTTGTTCCTTGGAATCATTTGATTGAGTCAATTGTAAACCCAGGAACAGGGCAACTTGGGACAGTACTCCCAGGGCTGTTTGCATATAGAGTGTGATATCTAAGTGTTGTTTACCACAATAAGAGTTACATTGTATTGCAGAAAACCTTAAAATTAAATTGACCAGTTAAGTCTAGTGTCTAAGGTTCTTATACTTTCTAGATTCCTAGTATAGATGGTTGGATAGTAGAAAAGTCCAGAGGGTACGTAAGCAAAGCTGTGGTTACGTCCGCAGTTGAAGTAACCTGAATAATCTCCACTGACTATAACTGTGGTACCTAAGTGTGACTTTATCGTAGATAAAGTGTAGGCTACCATAATTAGCAAATATCTTATTACAGTTTATTCTGCAGTTGACTGGTTGATCTAAAGTTCCTTTGCTGTATTCTGCTTTGAGTCATACCTATTAAAATGCTTTTAGCTATTTTTTGTCTGTGGTGAGACATGGTGAGAAGAGTTAGCATATACAATTTGCTTTTAAATTTGACTGAAAATAATATGGTTGTCTGAAATTATAATGGTTGCAGTTCATAATTTTTTGAAGCTGCACACCTTAGTGTGTGGTAGTAAAATTCATATTCTTTTACATGTTTCAACACTGGAAAATAATTAAATTACACGTCCTAAATTTTTTTTACCTTACTAATTCACCAGGGATATTTTTGAAGTGGACAACTACAGCCCTATTCCTGTAGCAAATGAGGAGGAATACAAAATAGTTATAAGCAAATTTCCTTTTCAGGATCCAGAACTTGATAAGGTAAGGAATAGTTTGTTATTAAAATTTTCCAAAATACAATTAAGGATATTTGGGCCAGTGATGATTTTTATAATTAGAAAGTAATTTAAATTTTAAAAACTAGGTAGATTAAGAGGCTAAATCACCTTCTTTGTGTGTAATTACCCAGTCATAAATAAATATGAAAATTAAAGCTTTAGTAATTTGCTCTGATGTTTGAAGGATTAATTAAACCCATTGTTTTGTAAACAAGTTAATAAAACACTTTAATTGATACAGTCTTTTATGTAATTATAATACAATCTGTCTTTAATTAGTTAACTTAAATTTTGTTGCAACTCATTGTGTTTAGTAACACAGTATACTGTCTGCTTTAGTATGCAAAAATATGTGTGAACCAAGGATCTGTTAGCAACAGCAACTTTTGATTTCGCTTTTAAAATTGACTATTTGTGTTTAAACATATGCAGCAAAATAAACATGAAGGGACTGTAAATAATTCTGCTGTACTAGCATTCCAGTAGGATAAGCTTTCACAGCCTCAACCATTCTTTCACTACAATTCCTTTTGTGGAACGGTGATTACTATGTTCTGCTATTCAAATATGGTTTTGGTAGTACCTATGAAGAAATAACAGGCCTTCGATGGAATCTATAGAGAGGAGCTAAATCTAAGAACCAAATGACAGTGGGAGTAATATTGTGGAGGGAAGCTCCTTTAAACATGATCCATCGGTACAGGTACCTGAAAAAGTGAAAAAAAATTCTAATTCTATGATTCAGGAGGGATTTATTGGGGAAATGTAACAGCTGCATGTCATTAATACATCGTTACAGTAAAGATGAAAAACTAAAATGGGTTTTGTGCTCATTTTTAATAAGACTCCATAGTGCTTGCTGAATGCTTTCCTCCATCAACTTTGTTTACTTAGCCATTATAATACTAAAATAAAATAAACAGAATGGAAGTCCCTTACAGTGTTAGAAGTATACCACACCTGGATAATATTTAGCATGACCAATTTTGCTAATAAATTGCAGAGATTTTTAACTTGCACTAAATTTTATTGCTAACCTCTCTCACTCCATCTGATGTATCAGCATATGTGTGTGGACGTTAATTGTGTAGGTATGTGTACTTACATAGATGTATGATTAATACAAAGCTTTGGCTCTTATTTCACCAGAAGGGAAATATATGCTTTCTGCTGAAAAATTTTCATTGTGGCTTATGACAAGAGAGGGATTTCTATAATATTTCATAGGGAGCAGCACTTTACATTTGTGGATGTTCTATGGGCAGAATATCACTGATGCCTAGTGTTTAGGGTGATGAGCTTGAGAGTAAAGCTAGGAATCCAGTTGGACTCTACTCCCACTGTCATTGACAGGCTGTGTGGTGCTGGTAAGTCACTTCACATCTCTCTGTCCCTGTTAATTCATCTATAAAGGAAGAATAATGTTTTCTACACATCTCTTGAAAATAGCTTGGAAACCTGTATGTAAAGCGGAAGGACATTGGTAGAAATAGGGCAGTCTAGAGGTTTATTTTCTTGTGTCCTAGCAATTTTTGAAGCTGTTTGGTTGACTTCAACCAAATTTAGCAAAGAGGCAGAAGTCTTAAAGATCACTAAGTTCATATAAGTTTTGTCAATGAGGCAGTGGGATAGAGGAGAAAGAATCCTTAAATATCATTGCAGAAGGAAAGACCGCAATGTTGCGTTATGTGTTACCAGGCAGCAGGGTATCTACACGGAGAGGAAATTTCATAAATGCTCCAACATCACTTTTACTGGTGTCTGTTTATAATCTCATCCGCTTCACCTCTGTGTTGTTGCCTTAGGTTAAAAGGCAGTGGGAGGTCCTATTAGTTGGGTTATTTTAGTCTACATTTTGATGTTTAAAGAAAAAAACCCAAAAACCAACAACTGAAAATAGATGTTTAAGTTCAGGCTAGTTGCTGAAGGAGGCTGTGTAGTTGATAGAGAGGAACAGACACCCTAGAGGGCTAATTCCATTTGATGCATCTCTGATGCCTTTTACAGATTAAGGGGGATTTCACCTTTGAAAATGTCCATTTGTCTTAATTTAAAGGGAGACAAACGTGAGTGAGTGTTTCACTTTTAACTGTAGATTAGGATGAATCACCCTCACATTTTACAGGTAAGTTTATCATAGGAGTTGTTTACAGTACACCAGGGAGAATTATGACCATAACCTATGAGGTATTTAACAGCAAATTCAGTCTGACTGGCCAAAGGAGCCTTGTCTGCACTCTGCTGTTTAGATTGAATCTGCCAAACTATCATTGATTATATCATCTCATTTTACTCCCTTTCTGTATTCAGAAGTGAATCAATTAGCTCATGTATCATTTTGGGGATTTTTTTTCTGCCTACACTAATAATTAGACTGAAAAATTTCTGTCCTCCTATATTGGCATGTATTGGATAAAGAGTGGCTTCTGATAATCTGAAATAGTTGTATGTAACAGGACTTTATATATCTGTAAAAAATGAATTGCTTAAATGTGATGAACCCATATTTAAAGTAAATTCTGATGTTTTTTATTGCTGTTGAACGAGACAAAAACTTGGTATTTACTCCATATGTTTTTCACACCACCTAATCTTTAATAAAGAGGCACAGTTAGGGAAATCTCAAGTTAATCTGTTTTGTCTTGTTTTTCTAATACACAAATGTCGAGCTGCCGTTGATTATTTGTTTAAGAGAAATTAAATTCTCCAAGGATTATATCAGTAGCTAATTATTTTTCTCATTCATTTTTCATAAACAAAAAAATCAAGTGTTTTGCAGATTTTAAAAATTACGTATTCAGTGCAGAAATATCTATTTGGTACATGTAGATTTTATTCAAATGTATTTATTTTTGTCCTCCCAAATACAATATCAGCTTTAAAACTGAAGTGAGAAGCATGATTTTATTCTTACAGACTACTAGTGTTTCCCATGTTAATCCAGATTGTTGAAAATGATTCAAACTACTTTGTTTTTTGTGAGCCACTGAGAGAAAGTAAATACATGATAGTAAATATACATGCTTAACCATTCTGAAGATAGTTTGAAAACCCCAGATATACTGAAATTCTCAAACCTTTTTTTTCTTTTTCACTGCTTTTTTTTTGGCAAAAAAAAGGATTGCATTTTTGAACCTCTCATCCAATTTACAACTATATTGTTCATTCAGATTAAAAATGGTTTGAGACTTTGTTTCTATTGTGTGCTTGCAAATTTATTTTTTTCAGAGGGATCTTAAATTCAAGTCTCCAAACTTTATGGTTCTATTATTTTGCTTCTAAGCTATTTTGACAAAAGTGGAAGTCAGCCCAACACGGACTGCTGTTTGCATTTGGTGTGAAACGGAAAAGTTTAAGTTAGATTAAAATATTGTTAGTGTTAAGTGGCTTTCTAATTGTTCCATTTAATACCAATCTCTCCTTAGAATCAGATTCAAGTGTAAGATAGTGTTATCTTTTTTTTGACAGCAGTCTTTTCCAAAGAAGCTTCCAATGTCTCAGTCAGTGCCTCAGATTTATATCCAGGTTAAGGAATTTATTTATGCAAGCCTTAAGTTTTCAGAGTCACTTCACCGCAGGTAAGTTTAAAGTATCTGCAATGTGACTGTAAGGTAACTTATAACTTCCAGGTCACCTAAAAATGTATATTGAATTGAAAATATATTTTCTTGTGTACTTGCTGGCTTTGTTTTTTTCATAGTTTACATGTAATTTACACATTTCTATTTTCATTCTATTTAGTTGATGATTCCAAATATATACATGTATTTTGTATATTTTATACGTTATGTGTGAGGGCAGCTAGGTATTGTAAGCAGTCTAAAACTGGGGTTTTTAAACAGTATTACTGGTTTGAGTAATCTAGAGATTTTGTTTATTTAAGAAAGCATATAAGATTGGAAAAAAATGTATTTTAACACTGACCATTTCAGAAATAATTGGGTGATGTCCCTCATTACTTCAAAATTTTTTTCCCTTCTCTGTGCTTTGACAAAATGTGCTATCTGGAAAGCTGATTCCCTCCTCCATCCCACCTTTTTTGAATGGAAAACATCACAGTTTTCGTATTTCCTTTCCTCCTATAGCTTTCAAAAGCTTAGTTTTAATCACATAAATTAACATTCATAGATCTTAAATCTGGAAGTTATTTGCAGCCAGTCACCCACTTCTCCACTGTTAAAGATATAAATAGCTCGCTTTCACACATTCTTAACTGTTACTGTTTATAATTTACACGTACTAATGAGCGTGTGTTGACCTCCTTAGTAACTCATTAAAACCCACAAATTACTCTTTCCAAACTGCTGTGTCAATAAACATGTCCAAAATCTAAAAATAACAGGTTTTGCTGCAGTGTTGAAATTCAGTTAATGGATAATTTGGTAAGTGTAAGATGTTCAGTGTGCTAGATCACAGAAACTTGGAGCAACTAGAAATTAAATGCACATAGGGTTTTGTTATCGTGACAAGTTCCCTTTGCAGAGAAAATTAAAAAGCATTATTACTGCCAAAGTATTGTCATGTACAGCATAATTGAAAAAAAAAAACCATTTTTTTTCAGCTCAACAGAAATAGATGACATGCTCAGAAAATCTACAAATTTACTGCTTACAAGAACTCTAAGTAGTTGTTTACAGAACCTAATTAAAAAACCTCATATAGGTTTAACAGAGGTAAGTTTTAAAACACATACTCAAAACTGTGTTTTTAAGACAATTAGCACTAAAATTATTGTAAATGTAGATATATACGTGGTATTAAGATTTGTTTAAGAAAAAGCAAGTGGTATGTGCTTTAAAATAGAAAATTGAAAGAGGTGAAAGATGATGAATAGAAAAGAATTAATATCTGTTACATAAGTAATACAATACATTGTTGGGTCTAGTTGGAAAAATATTTACACAGGGATGCCTTTTAAGAGGGAGATGGCAGTGAAAGAGTTCTGTCTCCGGTGTGATAAAGAGAGTTTTGCAAGAAATGGGCCAAAGACTCTGGCTTCTTTGGTTGCATATGGAGCATGGTTCATGTGTTTGCTCCTTTGTAGCAATTAGTAGCAAATTGATGAATTCCTTTTTCTTCTTTTTTTTTAAGAAATGAGGTGAAGGAAGAAAGTCTGAAGTTTCAGGTTAAACCTACCAGATTAAGTAATCTAAAATCTGAAGTTCACTCTAACACTTTAAACTTTTCTATAGTAATTGCAGTTATTTTAGTGTTTTTGTGCATGTTGTTTCTTCGCTGAGGCTCTTGGTTTAATTTGTTTATTGGACCAGATAAGACAGGGCAAGACCGTGAATCAGTCTGAACATTCACTGCAGGTACATGCATTGTCAGGAGACAGCAGGTACCTGCTCAAATGTGCTGAGAGGACTTATCCGTGCTCTAACAACAGTTTATGTCACATTGGACATTGTGTTGAAGCTGCAAGAACCTCTTGTATACATTAAATCAAGATGATGAGGAAAAGGAAGGAGATTAATAAATTATATATAGCCATGGTAGCAAGATAAGCCATAACTGTTTTCTGAGATACAGTTTTCTGTGTTCTTGAAGTTGGTGCAGGAATATTTTCAAGGATCTGAAAATAAACTCACTAGTATTTTTAATCAATTTTTTATCAATACATTTTATGAGAAAAATGTTACGAAGAGAAAGCATTTTATGAAGTATTACATCAGTGTACACTACAGAAGGCAATCTGTAGAATTAAAATGTAATGTACTGATATTTCTGTTACTACGCGTTATTTACATTGTCCAGTTTGTGAACTGAATGGGAATGCAGGCCTTGCCTATGAGAACATCTGTATCATGTATAAGCAGGTCGTTACCATTATTGAATGAAGGAAGGAGTTGACCACTTTTTATTTTTTTTAAATTCCCTAACTTCAGATTGCATCATTCAGCAGACAGTTTTGTGGGGAAAAAAATCCAAACGTTATAGCAGTAATTTTAAAGAAATTATTTCTGTGTTACAAATTAATTATTTGCTTCTGGCAATACATTTTCCTTTATTTCCCCTTTTAAATTTCAAAATACCAGTTGGATTTATGTCACTGAGTGTGTGTCTGCATTCCTTCTTTTTAAAATAGCATAATTTGCATGTAAGCTGTAGTATTTCTCCTTAGTGGTATTTGAAAGCAAACTTGCAAAGTACGGTTAATGGAGAGTAACCTGAAGTCCCATAGTTAATTTCTAGTAACATTGTTGTTGAGATAAGTAACTGTTTACAAACTGAAGTGACCTGATACAAAAGACTTCTACAATAATTTTTTTTCTCTTTTAGCTTGTTCAAATCATCATAAACACAACACACCTGGAGCAAGCCTGCAAATACCTTGAGGATTTTATATCTAACATTACAAATATTTCACAAGTGACTGTTCACACTGCAAGACTTTATGGACTTTCTACATTTAAGGTATGGGATATGTCATCCGTTATACGACTATGTCTGAAAAATTCCATTAAAATTACTATAAATGAAACATTTTAAACCAAGAGAGGGTGAGGGCAAAGCTGCACACTTGCTCATTTTTTACTCTAAAACAATTCTGAACTGTTAATTCAATCCATTGTGCAGATAAACACTGATTTTATGTTATTGATATGATCTGAAATATGTCAGTACGTGAGAAGCATCAATATTCTCTTTCAAATCCATCTTCTAGTAAGTTATGAAATTACGAGCTCAGCTTAACTGCACCAGAATTTTCAACAGATTAAGTGCCTGTTTGTGTAATATTTCCCCTTTCTGAATGTAATTCAGCAAAACAACTCGTTTAATCTAAAATGTTTGTAATATTTATTTGTTTTAAATCTACAATATAAATATTTTGTGGTATATTTTCAAATTGCCTATTTTAGTAATATAAAAGCACTATTAATGTGCTACAAAGCATAAATTATTCAGTTACCTTTTCAGAATTCATATTTTATTTAGATGTCCTTTAAATTTGTATACACAGTAATAATTGTTAAAATGATTACTCATAACTTGCCCGTTTCTAATGTACGGCATCTTCTTATCTGCACAAACCATTTTCTCTGACATTTTTTAGAAATGGCAGAGGTATTTAAGCTTATATCTCAAGAAATTGAAATATATCTTCAGTGATGTATACTCTGCATAGATGGCTGTAATTTCAACAGCTAGCGTGGCAATGTTTGTAAGCCAGATATAAAGTAATCCTAAAATAAAAAGATGTTGCAGTTTTCTTTCTGTCTATGGCTCCTCCTCTCATTAACCAATGAAGCTCTCCTAGTTTTTCTTGCGTTTGTCTATACAAAAGAGGTGAAGAATTTTGAAAAGGGGAAACTAAAGCAAAAATACTGAGTGACTTGTATATGATGTCCTTGGCAGCGCAAAAACTGTGCACTCATCCGTGTATTCATATTGCTCAAAAGGCCTTGGTCCTTTTCCAGATGTAAGGCAGATGTGGTACTAAGGAGAAATCTGCGCATATGAATGAAATTGCTGAAGACAATTTACACACATAATGTTGAGTAACTCAAGATGATGGAGATTTATCCCTAAAATAAATTAGTGAAAATTTTCATCCTTGCTCAGGCTGTTTTATGTCATAATGACCCTAGTAAGCTCTAAGACATGATCCCAGCAGCTGGACTAGTTTTACTGAGTGCAAAGGTGGTTTGGTCTCAGGCCAGTGAATGGCCCTTCACTGGAAACCCTCTTGCATGGTGGCCCAGGGGACAGGTGTAGACATGCTTAGAGATCCTTCATGCTCTAGTGGTGATTGAGCACCAGGTACTTCTCTCAAGCACTATATAGTTGTGTATGTCAAAGAACCATATTTTGGTATTCATATGCATGGCATTCATGTACGTAGAATATGGTAGAAACAGTTTTCATCAGTCGAGTCTGGCCTAGTAGCTTTGCTTTTATTTGTTTGTAATAGAAGCAAATATATGTATTTGGAGGTGGTTTGGAGTTCTCTTTCTAATGAAAACATACTGATGGAAGAATAATCTTGTGTAGGTTACCATGGTCCATTAAACCAGCCAGTACGTTGCATTCTTAGTCACTTGGGGCTTCTATATTTTTGAAAGAGCAACAGAACCATACAAAAAGTCATCAGGGCTGCCAAAGCAGCTGCAACTTGAACTGTAGGTATTTGGGGTTTTTTAGCATACAGTGAAACAAAGGAGGGTGATTTCTTGTATTTATGGGATAAAGAGGACTAATCCTATTGAGAGTAGTTCTGTTTTCTCTACTTGATTTTTTTTCTCTTGATGCATTATGTAGTCTATCCTATTATAATATCCCCTCTGGCATAGATGTTAAAAGATGGGTGAAATGGAATAAGGCATCATCGTTGCAAGACACTTCATATTTCCAGTTGATTGCCAGCAATTTTCCTGTTAGCTGTTGTTTGTTTTGCTAAGGATTTAATGAATAGGGCAGGACAGAAAGGTTCTAGCTTAGCAGTTGTAGTTAGGTTACCATTGTCCTATCAGCATTTTACCGATTTCGCCCTGTCCTTGGGATCTAGGCTGTCTAGTTTGCATGTTGTGTACATATAATGCATATGTGCCTTTAAATTTGCATATCTATAGATATTTTCATGTAAGGTCACTCAATAATCTTTTTATCATTCAAATGAAACAATGCGTGATTTCACTAAGAAGTAAGATGGCTTTAATAAACGTGGTTGAAAGTTTGCATAATACTTTGTGCAGATTGTTTATGCTGTAAGTTATGTTTAACTATCATATAAACCACCTAGGTTCTATAGGAGAAAATCACAGAATATTGTAACTGTGTTTAGTCAGGTTAGTATCTATGCACCTTGGAAAAACCCAGAATGAATACTGGCAAACACTTCAAAATTTTTTTAATGGTTTCTCTCCTGTCTTTTTCCCTGGAGAACTTGTTAGTGCAATGTTCTCCACTTAGAGCAGAAAATTCTTTTCTTGTTAATCCCTCCTCCCCCCCCCCCCAGTTTTTATGAAAAACTGCTTGCAGTTCCCCAACTGGGCCCTCCCAGAGTTTGGTATGTTCTCCTGTTATTAAATTCATCTCCTGGTGACAAATCATGTCACCCCCATTCTTTCTGAGGCATCAGAAATCTCCTTTGATTAGCAGCATTGATCACATTTGCATTCCATGAGATTGATCACATTTGCATTCCATGAGATGATCTTATAAGTATATCTAGATTGTATTTTTTTAATAGAAGTCTTCAGATCTATTGAATGGCTACTATTTTAGAGGGCTGTTTTTCTTATTTTTGTATGTAAGATCTCATATTAAGATGTCCTTCAAAGTCTCCAAGCATTGTTTAACCTGGCTTTTTTAAAAAGATGCACTACTACTTGTTTCTTTTTATCATATTGAAAAATTGTGTCACTTTCGATATTTATAGCCATGTTTTTCAGCTTTGAATGACCATTCCTTTTCTTTGTTTAAATCAGAAGTCACACTAAGCACAAATAGATATATTTGCAGATCTAGTTGATAGGGGGTTTTGAGCCCAGAGTCTCAGCATAAAACAGTGAAATGTTGGAGAGCCAGATATGCAGCATCCCATCCTTTGCAGGACTTCAGGACATCTTCTGGAAGAAAAGACCTTTAACAAACGCCCATCATTTGCCCTTTTCCCTTTATAACAGGGGAAAATCTAGTAAGCAATTCTGTCACTGCATCAAAAGAAGAGATGGAGTTAATTTATCTGCCTCTAGGAGTCATCCCAAATCTTAGTATTCCAAACTTGCTTTTTCTAGGCTTGTTCATGAGATTCACTGTGCTTCTGAGAAGTAACTTCTGGATTTGAAATCCAGTTATTTGGGTGTTCACAGTTTTCTCAAGGAACAGAGCAACATTCTTTTCTTAAAGTACTGGCAGTGCACCTCTCCGATTTTAAACCAAAAACCAAACCAAAATAAAAGGTAGACAAAAACCAGCTTCCAAAACAAAAACTGAAGAACTAATCTTGCCACTGCCAGTAAATTGTCTTAACTGGTAAAGATGACACGACCACTCCATAAATGTCTTAGATTTTAAACAAAAAAAAACCAAACAAATCCCCACCCAAACAAAAGATCCAAGCAATTACTGTAAACCTAATCAGATATATTTTCAAGTTGTGTCATTACAGATTGTTGAAACTGAGGTCTCATTATTAGTTAGAAACTTTAAATATAGACTCAACTTTAATTGAAGCTTTTATAATCATAACCATCTCAAAATTGTGGTTGTCAGCATATTCCTTTATTTGACATGTTAACAGATTGCCAGATTCTTGTGTGTTGTATTGGGAGAGCTGTTCAGTGGAGGCTTTTACAAGTTGGTTTGGCAGGAAAAATGCTATTTTTAAGGAAACATGCTTTGATATTTATACATGGCAGGACCACAAGCTTTCTTCCTACTGAATTGCCTCATGGCCTGAGGCCTAACTGAAAACTGACTTTTACACATTCAATGCAATGCCACCCTTAATCTCAGATAATAATTTCCCCCCCCTTTTTTCTTTTTCCTTTCTTATTTACAGCTTTCAGTCTCCCAGAGGAAGCTAGCAGTGGGAATTTCACCCGCTTTTATGTTGCTTCAGTATATCCAGCCTATTTTTACTCTCTAAAACCCTTCAGCAGCTGACGAGTTCACTTCAAATGTCTTACTTGATTTATTTCTCAAGATCAATGAAGAAAGCTTCATGTTGAGCCAGAATTAGAACATAGAATTTATTGAGCATCTTTAAACTCCAAACTGGCAAAAGCGCATCTTTCTAGCAAAATACGCCTTATCAGGCATCTGGACATAGATGCCATTGTGTCTGTGAGGATGTCCCCTAAACAAATAAGACAGTTAGCATTGTAAATGCACTTCACATTAAATGCTAGAGTTTACCGCTGTATTGTTCTGGAAAGCAGAATCCAGGTGATAGCAGAACGAAAATTTGGAGGGGGAGGAAGTAGCGGAATGCTCTGCATCATGGTGTGCAGTGATTAGGGTATTTAAAGGAGGATGAAAAATGGTATTCTTCAAATGCGCAGCTTTAAGACATTAATTACATAAAAATCATGTGATTGCTGGACCTCTAGCCATAACAGATAAAATAATTAGGTTGTTTTATTATTTTATTTTATTTTATTATCTTTGTAGAAGTGGGCAAATAAACTTTGTGCTGGGGTTAATAAATTTGCAAGGCTGAATTAAAGCTGACTTTTGTGAAGAGGGTAAAGTGATTTGATTTGTCTCCAAGAACTTGGTTTACTCTGTAGGCATATTCTGTTATAAACATTCTTATGTTACATTATGATAGTAGTTTAAAAACCACAGCCTCCAACTTACCTCTAAGAGTTAAAATGTTGATTTGAATAAAATAATTTTTGAATCTAAGAAAAAGAGAAAACTTCCATTTTGCTGAGTACACTTTCATCTACATTCTAATAATATTTTTGAATTATAACAATTGAACATGATTTTTTTTCAGGATGCAAGGCATGCTGCGGAAGGAGAAATATACACAAAACTTAACCAAAAAATAGATGAATTTATTCAGATTGCTGATTATGATTGGACAATGTCTGAATCAGATGGAAGAGCAAGTGGATATTTAATGGACCTTATTAATTTCTTAAGAAGCACGTTTCAAGTTTTTACTCATTTACCTGTAAGTGTTCAAAATTAAGTTTAATTTTGAACTATTGAAGCATTATCTTATTTTAAAATACTAGGATTTTGAATATAGTATGTATTTTTTGTATGTATTTTAAATTTTTTTTCATTACAGATATATTTTCAAATGTGTTTTAGTATGTTGATGATGATTACTCATAGTAATATAATACTTTCAGAAAGTACTTTAGTATTATGGTTAGCAGTTAATTTATAAATACTGTAAGAATTCATGCAGTTTTCTATAGCATTAGATGGCCTTTTTAATTAACCATATTTGTTCTGTGTACATGTCCATTAGTTCAGACAGCAGTGCAGTATTGGTGCAAATCTTGCATTTGTGCATAAGATTATGGAGGTCTTGGATTCTCCAAGTTTTTTTTTTAATTAAATTATTTTGATCATAACAAGACATTTGATTCTGGTTAACTGAGCTTCATCAAAATGAATGCTTGTTCCTATTGAAATATATCCTGTGTTATGAGCCTCGATGAAGGCATTGAGTGCACCTTTAGCAAGTTTGCGGACGACACTAAGCTGGGTGGAAGTGTTGATCTGCTGGAGGGTAGGGAGGCTCTGCAGAGGGATCTGAACGGGCTGGACCGCGGGGCATAGTCCAATGGCATGAGGTTTAACAAAGCCAAATGCCGGGTCCTGCTCTTGGGGCACAACAACCCTATGCAGAGCTACAGACTGGGAGAAGCCTGTCTAGAATGCTGCCAGGAAGAGAGGCACCTGGGGGTGTTGGTTGACAGCCGACTGAACATGAGCCAGCAGTGTGCCCAGGTGGCCAAGAAGGCCAATGGCATCCTGGCTTGTGTCAGAAATGGTGTGACCAGTAGGTCCAGGGAGGTTATTCTCCCTCTATACTCAGCACTGGTGAGACTGCTCCTTGAATACAGTGTTCAGTTCTGGGCTCCTCACCACAAGAAGGATGTCGAGGCTCTGGAGCGAGTCCAGAGAAGAGCAACGAAGCTGGTGAAGGGTCTGGAGAGCAAGTCTTACGAGGAGTGACTGAGAGAGCTGGGGTTGTTTAGCCTGGAGAAGAGGAGGCTGAGGGGAGACCTCCTTGCTCTCTGTAACTACCTGAAAGGAGGTTGTGGAGAGGAGGGTGCTGGTCTCTTCTCCCAAGTGACAGGGGCATGGCCTCAAGCTGTGCCAGGGGAGGTTCAGGCTGGACATTAAAAAAAAAATTTTCACAGAAAGGGTCATTGGTCACTGGAATGGGCTACCCAGGGAGGTGGTTGACTTGTCTTCCCTGGAGGTGTTCAAGGCATGAGTGGACGAGGTGCTGAGGGGCATGGTTTAGCGTCTGATAGGAATGGTTGGACTTGATGATCCAGTGGGTCTCTTCCAACCTGGTTATTCTATGATTCTATGATTTTGTCCCAGCTAAAAGGGTACTATTAACCCATTGTATGTACTAATTGTTACATTCTGTTGTCTGATTTTCCCTTGCTTTAAGACAAAAAGACTTTCTAGTTTTCTTTATCATAATATTTTATAGCTTTATAGATCTTGAGTAGCTTTAATAAATCTTTCAAGCTACATCTGCTTTTCGTCAGCTTGTCCTTGGTTCTAACTGTCATGCTGATGTCCGAGTGCTTTACCCACATGCAGTGCCTCTAAACACTGAGTCCTCTATGTGTATGAATGTTCTGAGACTCCAGACTGGAAATAAAATATAATTTCTTTACTTACACAGCAGGGTGTTGAAGTTGCTGGCATAGTGGGCTTACCTGGTCTTCCAAATCACATGTGAAGAGGTTGTGATTTTTCAGTCTCCTTTTTTATTATTAACTCAAAGATAGAACCCACTGAAAATGTATTGTGCAATATTGATGTGATGTGTGAGGCATTTGCTTCTGTGCCAAGTCAATTGAGCTTTTTTTGATAAAGAATAGCAAGTGTGTTAGGTTGTTAAGTGCATTGTAACTTCCTATATAAAGTGATATGAACAAATGACACTGCTCCTCATTGGTCATATGCGTATGGCAGTGAAGGGATGTGCAGCTTCTAGAGGAGGATGTACAGCAGTCTGTCATGAATATATGTTGTGATATAACTGTTCGGAAGTGAGCCACAGACAGACAGTAATGTGTTAAGAGGGATGGAAAGAAGCAACTGTGACATTAGGACTTGAAAAGTGTGAACGGAATAGAAATGTTTGCCTAGACACACAAGTCAGCTAGTTCCTACAAAGAGGTTATTCTGTAATTTCAAACTCTGGTCAGCTAACGGGCAGGATGTAGAACTGTATAGACCACTAGTCTGGTCTGGCAAGAGGGTTCTTGTGACTTTTGACTTATCCTGTGTATCAGGCCTTATTATGGCCAGTTGTAGAAACAGTCCCATGAATGTTGTGCACGAGATATGGAGGTTACATGAAAATGTATAGTTTGTCACATTAAGTTATTTTTATTAAGAGAAAACTTACAGTAAAAGAATTTTCAAAGATAAGGCCAGATTCTAAAACTCAATAAAATAGCTTAGTAGTCCAAAGCATTTACTGAGATAGATTCTCATATACCATAATTAGGATCTGGGATATAGTTTTAGTGTTTATTTTCATTGATGTCCTTGTGTAATTTTCCTAATAATTTTTGTGTGGCTAATCTTTGGCTGGCAGAAACTGCTCAAAATAATTTCTCAGAACCTTTTGTGTAATTAGAAATCAAAGAACAAAAGTTCTAGCTGCTGCCTATAATTTTAGTATGGAAAAGTGCAGACAAGTAGAGGAGTCTCTTTTCTTCCCCTCTTAGGGTATCCGATCATGTTAGAGGGCGTTGAGCCAGGGCTAGGGGCACCGGCTGGCCACATTGGTTCTCCATAGTCTCATTCAATGGTGACTGACTTTCTCTTTGATTGTTTCAAACTCTGGTCTTCTTGTCATAGTGCTGTAATATGTTCTTTAACAATTTTTCATTGAATTTGTTAGGTTCCTGTCGTTCTAGTCCTGTTTTATTTTAGCAGTACGTATAAGCTGTGTAAACACACAGAGATGTGTCTTTCTTTGTGCTTCCATGTGGGACTGTACTCAAGTATTTCTTTACCAGTGTGGACATGGCTTGTGAAAAATACAACTTAGGTTTCTTGTCTGTTTTATGCAATTTGTATTATTTTTTATTGGAACATTAGAGCTCTGAATCAGGTAGACCATGATCTCAGTTTTACCGAACCTGCACACTTCATGGCACAACTTACTTGGAGTCCAATACCTCTGTTGAATCGCTGGAAATGCCTTGTGTCTGTGAAGCTTTGATTTTTATCTTAAGTTTTATATCTTGGTTTTCTCATCTGTGTTTATTTACTGTATTTAATAAGCAGTTTTGGAAAAGAAAATAGTTTTATTCTACCCACTAGCTATATTATCATTAGGTTTACTTTAAAATTTATCAATGGGTTGTGTTACATTTAGATTCCTACTGTCCTGAGCCATTCTAAGTCTTCCTTGAAAAAAGTACGTTTATGATGTACGTTAATTCCTCTGTAAGCCAAGATGGTAAACATGGCATTTATTTTTTAACCTAAGTACTTTGGAATATATTCTTTCTTAAAATAAAAACTTTTTGGAAAGGCATATCAACAGACACTTTGTCATTTTAAGTTTGCTACTTTAATGTTTTGACGTACAGTTCCTTATAACAGGAAAACATTTTATTGCCAAATTAGTGTTGTTGTATAATATATAAGTTCCAGGTTTAAAAAAAATAATTTAAGGACTTTATTATCTGTGATTGTTCTTTTTGGAAGCTTTTCTTTACCTTTTATTGCTACCAATTCTTTATCCTTTTTTTTTTTTTTTTTTTTTTTTTTTTTTTTTTTTTTTTTTTTTTTTTTTTTTTTTTTGATGTTGACAGTACATCTTAATTTTTTTGTTTTGATTGCCTTACTGGTTTCCTTCTCAGAATAACAACAATGACCATGCAGCTATGTCGGTAAGTAGATGCAAGATGAAGAAAAAGCATGTGAACTGAAAAACTATGAACTGCCTGCAGGCTTATTGCTTCAATTTTTAATCACTTAATAAAAAGACCCTTCTGTTTTGCTGATGACTTGCTGCGTACCTTGTGTGGTTGCATGCAGGAATCAGGTTAATGACTAACACTGGGCTTTCATACACTGGGACAGCCGGAGTCCTATAAACCTTGCAGAAGTTTGGTGGGGTGTGCCTTGCATCCCAAATGAGATAGAGGCAACTACAAGACCTTTTGGAAGAGAGGTCAGGTATCAAAATGCAGCTGTGAAACATGCATTCAGAATTAGGGTAGAGTGATAAAGCAGAATGAAGAGGCAGTGAAAGTTCCAGCAGATCTCTGCTACATCTGCCTGGGGTCAAGGGAATGTCTGCTCAATTTTTATCTCTTTTTTTTTCCTTTTTCTTTTTTGTAAAAAGGTGATGGATTTCATTTAAGAATTCTTCCAAGCACTGATTATTTTCAGGTCATGGATTTTTGTAGAATAAATTCCATTGTAATGACAGTGTCAAAATTAATACTATTGTGTTAAGAGTGGTTTCTGAGTACTGAATTCCTGAACTTTTACTAATTTGTTTCTAATAATATGGTTGAATCTTGTTCAGTTAAGCAGTGTACAGTAGCAAATGTATACATTGCTGTTCACTGTTTTAAGTGAATGAATATGTAAGGCACTTAGACTACACGGTGTGAGAATAACCCCAGCTGTTGCTGCAATCAAAGCAGCTGACTTGAGTAGTAGCTCTGTGGATCTGAAGAAAGGACCTAAGAAGCAGGTGTCAGTTAATCAGAGTGGCTGTTGAATTCCCATTCTTGATTATCTTGAAGGCTTAGTCAGAAAAAAGGATGACAAGCCTGAACTGATGTTAACAATAGTCCTACTCCAAGTAGGAGGTTGGACTAGATGTGACGCTGGTGGTTTGTTCCAGTGAACGTTTCTATGATTTCAGTACTTAGCCTTAATGTTGGACTGTCAAGCTAGTAGGTGTCATGAACACTACAAATATTGAATATTTTGTGTAGAAGTACTTCCTGTTAATGTAGAATAGGAGTCCGTGTGCTGATTATGTCAGTACCAAGCGTTTGCAGAATTTCAGAGACTGTGTTGCTTTTGGAAGATTATAATATGAGTCATGAAGTTTTTAATGGTTCTGTTTTCTGAAGGCACGAGAATTTATTCTTTTGAGATTATCTTTGTATTCAGGTTATTTACATCCTGTTTTAAGTTCATACTGCAGTTTATAGTGTGGTTAGGTGCTTTGAATCAAAAAGCAATTAATAATTTCATTATACAGCTGTAAATCTCATTAAATCATCTGCACAATCAAAATGTTATTAAGGACCTGCATTTTTTAGTTTACATTTTAAATAGTTAAAGAAAAAAAACACTTCTATTTTCAGGTCAGGTATTTTGAAACAATAGAGAGTGTATACGTAAATGTTCTGAAATGTAGAATTAGCTGAAGTTTTGTTCTAGGTGTGTGCTTTGTTGGTCCAAAATTAGTATTGGGCAACTCTTTGGAAAAGAGTGGCTATTAAGAAGTAACAGTTACAAATTACTTTCAGGTAGATAATTTTTATTATTTCAATAAACTTTGGGGCAGAGACTGGGAAAAAAATTTGATTCTTAAAAATTCCATTACTCTTTTTTAGTAAACTTGTTTTTTATCAATAGTTCAAAAGTTGGATTTTAGTCCTGATGCTAAATGATATCATGCTTTAGTTATAATGACTGACAAAATCTGTATATTTTGTTTCTTTGCATTTTCAGAAAGTTTTTCATTATGTCATTTCAAATTGTTAAATTAAATCTTCAGCTTAACTGCTTAGATTCAACAGATAAGTTTTGTCATTTCCTTTTATGCTGAGGATGGCAGTTTGTGTTATTTTATTGTTTCCGTGATTGGCAGCAAAAGCCTAATTTCACAGCTTGCAGTGAGGGTGAAGGGGTGGTGGATTTCTGCAGCTATATTCAAAACCTGTCAATCAACAGCCTCCACAGGCTGCTTAGAGAATGGGTAAATTCTTACTGATTTCTCCAAATGCTACTTCATGCTGTCTTTGATTGGCACAGCCTGGCAGGGAGGATGGATGAATCTGTTGCTGGCTGTTTAATTGTGTTGCTGGTCTCAGCCTGACATCAGGTCTTTGACTCCTAAGCGACTCAATACAAAACAAATTAGCAGATTGTAGTCATATTTCTCATTCTATATGCTTTGACTTTGTTGAATGCAGTCCATAAATCATATTGACTGACACCATAGTGAATGATGAAAGCTGCTTTTGAGACAGCTAGCATGGGTCTTAGAAAGCCATACTGCGAAGGTGCTGTGGAAAGATGCATGCGGCTGACCCTCTGGGAATTTCCTAGGAGCCAAATGTCTCTTTACTGCAATTGTTCTTAGGAGAAAAGCTTTGGGTCCTATAAAAAGGATTTAATATGTCAGCAGATTCTCTTTACAAGCTCCTTTGAAATATAAGAAGTTTGTCTAAGGGTTTTCTCTTTTTACAAACTTGTATTTCAGCAAAATGTGAAGGCTGGGTGAAAAAACAGTTGCCTTTAATACTATTAGCAGGTGTTTTTGGTTACAGAATAGGATCCTTGTCTCCTAAACTTTACATTGGTTGAGTGAAAGAATAGGCTTTGCAGATAGCAACAATTAGCATAAGCAGAGCAGAGATAATAGTACTGTCTGCAAATGAGAGGCAGCCAAAGCCAGTGTGAGAAACCTGCTGAATCTCTGCATGCTATTGAATATAGGTATTTAATTTCTACATACAGTAACCGCGGCCAACCCCCTTAAAAATAACAGTAGTAATTAAAAAACCCCAAACAGACAAATAATAAACACTAAGAATGTTTTAAAACTAGCTGAGATTTGTTTAATACTGAGAGAGAAATATGTTATTGCTATGTTCACAAGTGCTTAAATTTCCTCTTCAAAAGCACTATGAAAAAATGGCAAGGAATTCATTAATTGGTGGATGGTGGAAATCTGGAGATAAATTTTTAACTAGATCTTGTTTGTCAAACAGAAGTTTTAATTTCATTCTTTTCTGAATATCTTGCATCCAATATAGTTTTATCTGGGAAGCACTGAATTTTGAAGAGGATAAAAGTAATGTTTACATTTCTCTTGGTTAAAATTCAGCATTTTGATTTATATACATAGCTTCATTTTTTCTCTAGATTTAAGAAAGTCAAGTGATTACATTGAGTAAGTATAAACTGTGTATAGTTAACTGCTATTTGTTAATGTGTCACGTGAACAATAAGCCTGTAGTTCAAGTTACATAGTTGGAAATAGTATCAATGTTAGGATGTTTCCATTTTATGAAATCTTAAAATAAGCATTACACATTTAAAATCCAAGTGGCTTTTACCATGTCATTTCTGTATCATAACCATTATCTTGTGCTCCAGTACTATTTGCCAGATTACAACTAGCTACAGGTGTTTCTTAGAAATATGAAATTCTGTCTTTCACTTAGAATAATAGAGGAGTACACATTGTTTGCACATTAAATAAATTGAATGTTAATTTTTTTCTTGACAGCCTATTAATCTGGTTGAATTTTTATTACATTTTAGTGGCAGTGTAAATAGGACATGGAGCTGATTTGATGGAGCAGTACGTTAAACAGAGATGCACTAGTTGTTCCATTAAATCAAAATGACATTCCCATTAAGTATTTAAAGCCTACTATACTGTAATTAGATGAACTATGGCCCACTGATTCCACTTCTCACCTCATTTTTTCCTTCTTTTTTCCCCCTTCTTTTCCTCTTTTTTTTTCCCATTCATATTCATATTGCTCTGCTTGGGGAATATAGCTGCTTGTCTCCCAGTGTAATTACCATTGGGTTTGGGAGACTTTTAAGCATGCTGTTCTTGCAGTGTCTCTTACATTCCTCATTGTCAGTTCATCTGTTTTGGTCAAAAATGTTATTTGATTTTCTGAGATTTTCAATTAAGAAATTGACATCTCATTTTAGATATAAAGCTTCTAACAGTTCAAGGTGTCCTAATGCTAAAGAAGTATTATTAAAAGCCATTTAGTGTTTCGATGTGACATGTGTGGAGAGTGAACACTTTTCATTCTATTGTCTATATTTTAATTACATGTTAATAAATAATACATTTTTAAAATACAAAATATTTAGGGCTAAATTTGCTTCCTGTTACATGTATGTGTGAAACTTCAATTATATGAGCAAGTTATCTTATTAAGAACAAGATCTAGTTTTTCCAGTGTTGAAGCAGGACTTGCCAAACATTTTGGAACACTGGTCTGCTGTCTTTCCTACCAATTTTCGCTGCTTATATGAGTTTCCATGGGCCAGCAGTGAATTGATCAACCTGAATTTCCAGAAGACAACTGGGAAACCATTGCTTCAGAGAATTCAGTTTACAGATGGATATAAGTAAAATGATAGTGGTGTGTGCTCCAGTAGGTGTATTATGTAGCTATGATTTCTGTGAGCATGTTACTAGCTACCTTTGTTTAAATATGTATCATAGCATAGACATCAGTTGAGAAGTGTGGTTTAAGTATGTTAAACTACAGAGGTTCATATTTGAAAGCCAAGATCACTCTGCTCTAAAAGATTGCAGTAATATGAACAGAATGGTACCCTCTGATCAACTATCTGATCTTAATTGGTTTTCATAATTCTAAGACAGAATTTCCATATCTTTCAATTTTTCTGTAGTAGATTTTTAATAGTTTATCAAATTAATGTCTGATTTTGTGCTTTAGTCTCGTGTGGAAGATTGTCTCAATTACACATACATCATAAAGAGAAATGTTACTAGACTGTGATTGGGGAAATTATTTCCGTTTTGTACAGTAGAGGGCTACATTTCATTGTCTAGGTTGTTGATTATTGACAGCACTGCTTTATTAAGCACCTGAAAAGATAATGGATAAGCATGAATATTTTATATAATTTAGTTTTGAGGTGGAGTTCAAGCAATTGACGAACCAGTAATTAGCACAAGCTGTTATGAGAAATGCTCCAACTGAAAGCAGTGGGTTTGCTTTATGTAAAGATTGGGAGTTTTTTTACTATGGTTAAAAATATGCAGCATGTTGATTTTCATTCCATTCTTACTTTTATTCTGCTTGGGTGAAAAAAACCTGAGATAAATAAATCCACAGAGCTGTTCATATGCTTCAGCAACTTATGATTTTGGAAATGTCCTTGTATTCAAGACTGTTGGATTTCTGGAAGAAATATCAATAATTGCTTTAACATACATTTAATTTGGTTCTTCGATTGATTTAATAGAAACAAAGCTAACTGGTCAAAGTAGTAACATTAAGTGTGATCTTTCTTCTAATCTAAATCATACATCGTTAAGACTTTGAGAGTATGTTAAAATCAATTCTGATAATAGTGGCATATAATTAGTTTCTGTCTTAAGACCTGTTGCTCTTTCTACTAGGGAAAAGTGGCCCAGACAGCTTGCATGTCAGCCTGCCAGCATCTTTCAACATCCCTAATGCAGATGCTACTGGACAGTGAATTAAAACAAATAAGCATGGGAGCAATTCAGCAGTTTAATTTAGATGTGATACAATGTGAATGTAAGTAGATGTTCCAGTATTATTATATATATCTGTCTTAACATTGAAAAAGTCTTCTTTAACATAAGCCATATAATGATATTTTTTTCAAAGTCTACCGAGGCTTTCTCTTTTTAAAAAAAATACAGTACAGCTTTTGTAAAAGTATTTATGGGAATATTAACATTTATGGGAATATTTTTATGAAACCTTTTTTTAAACTCAAGTATTTAATTGAAAAGTGCATCTGCTGTTACTCTTAAAAGAATTGTAGTTGCTCTACCCAGTAAAAAGACTTGTGATCTAGTACAAAATTTCCCAAAACCACTACATAAATATTGTGCTTTTATAGTTGAGAGAAAAAAGATCAAAAAAGATGTCTGTGAAATTTTAATTTTCCCTCTTGAGTTTAGTTATTATGATACAAATTTAAAATGTGCTGTTACATGGGGTCTCCTCCTTGCTGGAATTACTACGCATTACTCGCTATGCAGAGTAGCAGTACTCATTCAGTAAACATCAGGTATTGTTTTATTCTCACTGTTTAAAATATGGATCAGACTTGTTTTATAAAATTGATTCAGTCCAGCACTGGAGACAGCATAAATTTCCTCCTGTTTTGCATGGACCTCACCACTGAAGGTAAGATGTAAGGGAAATTCCTTCTCTAACATTACACTATCAGTAGATTTTAGGCCTGGTTTTATAGCTGATGACTGTACACAATGAAAATGCTCACTAGGATTTTTTTTTAACACATATTTTTAGATTCTTATGCTCTTTTTCTCCGTAGTATCTTTCCTTTTATATGTTTGAAGCACAGATCTCAGTGATTTTGGTGACAGCTGTAAAACGGGGCAGTTCTGGAAGGTGTATCCTGAGGTTTTTTATTTGGACATGTAAAAAAAATTGATGACTTCTCGATTAGCAGCTACCTATGGGAATCTGGAAATTCTGATTTCAAGCAATTTGGTTTCAACCCTTTTGGCAAACTGTTCTTGTGAGACTCCGGGGGCAGAGTTAAGGGGCACTTCTGGCATTTTAACCATAGGTTTGTGTTACTCCTTCCTTATTTGTTACATTCCAGCTGAACTCTGTAACACTCAGAGCAGGCTCTTTCTGACAGTCTTTCATTACATGGCCTTAAGGCCTTTCAGCGCATGGAGTGAACTGATGGGATTATCGGGGTCCAATTGAAGAAAAACTACTTGTGATCATGACATTAAAATTTGTGTCATGATTGCACAAGTTGGCCAGGTGATGGTTTGACCCATTTTTTACTTTTAGTATGCTTCATGTTGCAAACTTTAAGTGTCCTTTACAGGCAGGTGGGCAGGGGTGTCTGTACATTTTCAGTTTCCTAGATGTAAAAAAAGATCTTGGATGAGAAAACCAGAAATTCCGTAGTGTTCATAACATTGTCATAATCATTCATCTAGACAGGCTGAATTAGTGCATCCTGTATACAGTCATCTGGCTATGAACCAGTAATCTGACAGCAAAGAAAGCTTGCCCACTACCATATTACTGTTTCTAATATTCAAAATATCATCTGTGAACAGCGCAGTACTTCACTACTCTGTAGATTAACGAATTCACTGTATCACTCAGGGATTTCTAGCAGTAGAGAGGATATAATGCATGCCTTGCAGGTGACTTTCACAATATGAACAGTATACTTAGAGCAAAGTAATGAGAAGTCTCAATTAGTTTGGCTGTCATGTGGTGTCTTGGGTTGTTTTCAGACCTTTTTCATCTCAGCATTTGCACTGTTATGTACTGTGTAATTTATGTTATTGCTCTTTCTACCATCTTTGGTTGCTGCACAGTCCAAATCAGTGATGAGATCTTAGTAGAATTTTATTTAATCTAACAGGATATATTTTCCTTATTTTAAAATATAACCTTAAGACAACATGTTTTCTTGTATGTATCTGTTGTACTAGCCATATGGTGTGGACAGGACATGGGAAACTTTGGGCCAGAATGGGAAAGTTTAAGAAAACTGCTAACCTGAGGACTGAATGTAGCATGATGTAACTTCTAGCATGAGCTGTATGGACGTAAATAGAATAAACTTTAATTCTTCTTTTCTGCAAAGCTGTTCAAGTATGTTAACAAAAAATCCTTTGAGTGGTTTAAATATAATTATGGAGGCTTGTCAAAATAGTATGTTGCAACAAATGGCATCTTACAATCTTGGAACAAGGGACTGGCACAACATTCTGCTCAAAGACTGCTTTGCTTTTCTAGTTTCATTAATAATGTCCATCACAGTTACATTCCAGGCCCATGATTTATGTTCCTCCTCATCACCGTCCCCCAGCTTTATTTTTGGGCACTTTGGGTTAATGGATACAACAGTGACATTCCAGTTTGTGGTTAAAGTGTGCAAAAAATTCACAGTCATTGGGTAGATTTCTACTATATTGTATACATGTTTTTGACATTTTACTTATAGACGCAGTGGAATATACTTGGGTGTATTTTGAACTGAGCAGATATATGAGATGTAGAATGTTATGAATGTCTGAAGGCGTATTTGTAAAAATTCTTGGCAATATTGTAGATATTTATTCTGATCTTTAACATTACATTTTTATTATTTCTCAAATGGACTGGAGGAGAGCTAAATAAAAGGAAGAAAATGTGATTACTTGTCAGATTTTTTTTTTCCATTAAAAAGCAATCAGCAGTCCAGCAAACAACCCATCAGTCTCTTAGTGTGCAATAATCTATTGAAGTTAGTAAATACTGCAGTTCTTAGTTGCAGAAGATAGGTGGAATGGTAAGTGGTCTTCCAAGAAATAAAGGAGGGCAGGAATGAGGTCATTTTGTGGTGAAGTACCTAACTTTAAGACGCAGAGCAGAAAATTTGGAAGCATTTGAAGCAGGTAGTCTTCTCTGATGCTTTCTAAAAAGCATTCCAAAACCCTTCAGTTTTCTTTCAGTGTGTCCTGTTCTAATTTAAGTCTTTCTCTACTCTCTCTACGTATTTCTAGCTTAGAGTAGTGTTTTATTTCTGGTTTTTACCCCATTCTCTCTCAATGGTGATCCTCCACTGGGATGATTAAGATTCTTACAACAATATTCAGAAAAATAAAATGTTTTAGGTCCCATTGAATGAAACCCAACTAAGAATCCGTAGCTAGCATGTTACATTTAAGTGTCCCAAGAAGGGAAGAAGGTTAGGGAAGGGTAGCATTTGCCATTTCTTGAAGAGGAAAATCAAATGTGGGTTACTCTATCTCACTTTATGGGAAACAAGGTGTATATAATGAAAATTAGGTTTAGAGATGCTACTCAGATCTAGATACCTCACATCAGCATTTTATTAAGGAATTAGAATGTATCAGAAGTTCTATTTGCTGGAAGACTTACCAGTAATTTTTATGACTTACGTATTCTAACATAGCTGAATTGTGAGATGGGGTTAATTGGCAGAATGAGGCATGATTGAATACTTTTTCACCCATACATGAATCCCTGTAAAGATGAAAAGGTTTTGGGTCCTGCCTATAAATTAGCACGTGTTAGCAGAGAATTAGCACAAAGCACCTTCCCAACTGGCCCTACACAGGAATTCCTGTCAGTCCCTCCTTTTTCACCTACTGTGTGGAGAGCTGCAGTAGGTGCTCCAAGAGCAGCAGAGATCTTGACCCAATTGCTCTCTGTTGAGCATACACAAAGGTGATCTCCAGGTAGGCATGCCAGTAGCTGAGGAACCCAAATGTGTTTTTGCTTGAAAAGGCACAGTATTCTCTCTTCTGGAGGCCCCTCACTTTGCCTGCATCCTCTCCCATCTGGGAAGCCAGGTTAACTTAGCTCACTTGAGACTGTCCTTCATCTGGCAGTCACATATGGCAGCACAGGAGTGAGGGGAAGCAAGGAAATCTTACCAGTGCTGGGGGCAGGGCTAGGGGCTGCTGCCCAGCCAGCTGGCAGCTCCCTCAGTGAGGCTCCCTCCAGGCATGTTTGAACAGCTGGAGCATCCAGCAGGGCTGCAAAGTGGCTGACCACTGCTGTGATAGTCACCTGATTCTCCCTTCTCCTTTAGAAATACATTTGTAGCTTTGCTGTCCTGGCTTTGAATTGATGCTATGAGACCCAAGTAACACTGTCCTAATTTAGCTTTCAATCCAAAGTCTGGACTCTGATTTTTAATTTCTGCCAGTGAGTAACAAAACTGTTTGTCAGAAATTAGGTACCGAATTCCCAAGCCAACAGGGAAGCACAACCAGATGACTAAAATATAGGAGTTAGAGAGAATAAAATGAAGAGACCTGTTAATAAATCTAGATGATCACAGAAATTCAGTACAGTTTATAGTTAAAGATGTCTTAAATTCCATTTTGGCAGACACGTCCTTTTTCTTAAGATAACCATTAAGACATACATGCATCAATTCCCATATATCCTGTATGCAAAACATGATTATAACATCAAAGCAAAGTATTCAAGAGAAAATGGACTGAAGTGCTTTTTACAATATTTAAATTTGCCATTCTTATGCATGTGTTACCTCTCAGCCTGTTTGGGGTTTATTATATACTTTTTCATTGGATCTTATCTCCTGTAAATTCCCAAACTGGCTGTTGTAGAAAGTACATTGAGATTGTCCATATTATGGACACACGTTGTGCCAAAGCTGCTGTTCTGTTTACACAGAAAAGGTCATTATCAGCAAAGTGCAGGAAAAGAAGATGTTAACAAAAGCCTTGTCAATACCAGAGTCATATAATGCATATTTTTAGTTTATTCTCCCCAAATCACTGGAGTTTCTGATTCAGACTGCCAAGCAGCTGGTTGTTTGCTGTGTGACAGTTTAATGGAGATCTTTGCATTTCATTCTCATGTATTATAGAATTCCTGAATGTTCTTATGAATGTTAAAACGAACAACCAGCCAGCCCCCTACCCCTCCAAATCCTCTTTAAGCCTAGAATGAATGTAGGTGGTGAATATTTTAAAAGACATATATATGACAATGTTTCATTACAATCTGGAAAAGGACCCTTAGGACAAAGACATTAAGAATGTTAATCCTGTTCTTATAATATCTTCCTAAAATGCTGTGTGGTAGAAAATATTTAATTAGCTTTGTAAAATTGCTAGCAAAACTTAAAAGCCCTGAGCCGAGGGCAGGAGGGGGAACTGGCTGACCGTTACCATA
Source organism: Piaya cayana (assembly GCA_013389865.1). NCBI lineage: Eukaryota > Metazoa > Chordata > Aves > Cuculiformes > Coccyzidae > Piaya > Piaya cayana. Next base: position 1,739 of record WAAB01023708.1, on the reverse strand, counting down.
AGTAGATTATCTTTTTGCCCTTTGAACTCATGAAATTGTAATAATGAAACAAATTCTACTGTAATCACCTGTCAAAAATGACCCAACTGTGAGAATAAATGCTTGTGCTATAATGAGTGTCCCTGGTGGTGTAAATGCATCCATAATCTGAAATTGTGGTTAAAGAGAACAAAATAATTAAGTTTGGTACCTTGTGTGCAATGGTAATAGGTACTATGTAGAGAAACTAAATCATACTGCATTACTTAATGCATTAGGATAAATTCCAAGCTATGTTAGCCTGGTGACTTGCAGAAAAGATGCAAACATTTGCCATGTGGCAAACAAAAGTATCCCATTATAGGAAAGTACCTCCCAAAATATAGCCAATAACTAACTGAAAATTTTTGCTGCAGGTGATACTTTTCAGTTATATTCACTTTTCAGTTCTGTAACTGTTCCTTTGCCTTATGAGCTTCCTCCTCCCAATGCTACTGTTGTGGAGGGACTGGAGAAGCTCAGATTTGGGTCGGGGAAGCTGGTATCAGTGTACTGTGTATGAATGAAAAGTTATACAGGATCAGACACAGATGGGCCTTATTTTTCATGAATCGTGAAGCTTGTCCTTCCTTGTTCAGGGGAAGAAGAAAAGGCCCCTTCTGACCATCACGCTTATCCTTTTTATTTAGTGTGCTGCTATAGCTCACAACCCCTGTGTCTGTTTAGCTGTTTGCTGTGGGGTATTGCTAAGAATTCCCTGAAACAGAGTGGTGTTCTCATTTTGAACAGTGTCTTTTAGTGACCACAGGGCCAGCATCATAGGTCTGTCCGTCCTTGAAGAAAGGGTGGACTCAGTGGCCATGAATACCTGCAGAAGACAACCATGGAGACACCCAATCCTTTAGCCATGGGTGTTCAGAAAGGTGCTTTTGTAGGCCTGGAGATCTTTTGTTCCTCTGCAGGATGGTGGTTGCGCAGACAGTTTTCTCTTTGCTGCTTTTAAAGAGCAAAGTTTGCTTAGTAGCAAACTCTCTTGATAAAATATTTGGTTTGGGATATGCTTTTTTCCTACTATTTTTTACCTTTTCTTCTTTTACTTAGGAGCATCTTTGTGGTAAATTGAAACTCTGAAAATTCCCCTAGGAAGATGGTGTTACTTGTAAAGTAGGAAAACCAGACAATTTAAAATTCAGACTTGAATACAGTAATCAGTGAGTGTTTGCCAACGCTTGCCAATATTTGTCTATGATGTTACATTGTTCTCCTCAGGGCATTTTATTTGTATTTTTATACCTTTAGGTGATGAAGAATCAAGCAATATTTGAGTTTAATTCATTCTCCTATTACATTCTCCTTGAGCTGGATTACGGTCAGGAAGGGACTGAGTGCCTGTGGGTAAAAATCAGAGGAGCCCACGGGCAGGCAAATATTGTGATGGGAATCTGCTATAGACTGCCCAGTCAAGAGGAAGCAGCTGATAAGCTCTTCTACAAACAACTGAGAGTAGTCTCAAGATCATTACCTCTAGTCCTTGTGGGAGACTTCAGTTTCCCAGATACCGGCTGGGATTATAACACAGCAGAAAGGAAGTAGTCCCAGAGGTTCCTGGAGTGTGTGGAAGACAACTTCCTCACGCAGCTGGTGAGCGAACCGACAAGGGAGGGTGCCCTCCTGGACTTACTGTTCGTGAACAGAGAAGGCCTTGTGGGGGATGTGAGGGTTGGAGGGCATCTGGGGCAAGGCAATCATGAGATGATAGA